>PPOW02000017.1:0-205252 GCA_003708965.2 Debaryomyces subglobosus | reverse complement strand
TTTACTACTAACTTTGAAAAGCTGTGAATTAAATGTAAATCCACTTTGGATATCAATATCTGCAAAGTCACCAAGCCCAATAACAGTGTCATATAGGTGTTTCCCCTTAGCTTTATAAACATCCTTACAGAAAGATTTATAAGCTTCTTCATCCTTCGCAGCTAATTGGTCCAAATACGTTAAGTATTCTTCATCTGTCTTACGAATATACCTGTAGATCTTATCTAATCCTCTCTTTACTTCATTTAACTGAGCCTCATTGACTTTGAATGCCTCATATATAAACGAAATGAGTCCACCCCTCAAGGTAAGTCCAGAAGAGTGACAATCCAATATTTTATAATTTAAAGCTATGGCCTTCTTGTCATCAAAAAACTGTTGCTTATGCTCGATTGCTTGCAAGCTTCTCTCGATGTCTATTTCAACCAATATTGTTGTATAAGAGTCTGTTAGCATACCCTTGTTAATATGGTTAGAAAACATTTCTGCGACAAGTTGAATGAAGAAGCTAATCATTTTCGGGTCATTAAAATTAAACACCTTGTGGCCCTGTAAGAGCGGCACTTTTTTGACCTCAACAATAGCTAAAGATCGGTAATGTATTTTCTCCGTATAAGCTATAATATCCGGATGAGAATAAAATAAATCATTTGTAGTGTGAGGAACTCTAGTATGCACCCCTGTTTGGCCATCTGTGTTTTTCTCTTCAACTTCTATTTCAAATCCTAGTAAAGCTGCAACATATCCACTTATGGGTGCAAATAAATATCTCAGAAAGCTGTCTCTGTAAGTAGCTTCAGCTTTTGATAAGACATTTTTAATAACTTTATACCTCAAGCTGAAACCAACATAGAGCAAGCTTGATATTAATTTCTTTCTATGATCTTCGTCGAAAGTATTCGAGAATATATTTGTTTTCAAAATAGTTTGAAAATTAGCCGCGAGCCTGCTGTCTGAAATTGATTGGTTCAGTGACATAAATTCTATATCGGAAAAGGTTCTAATTAGAAGATTGTCAGTTGCATCACTCGGACAAGCATTATGAAGGGTATCAGGATTTAGTAAACTTCCGCCCTTGCCTTGGAACTCGTACTCGGTAAAAGGCATAACACAAAAGAAGATGAATAATTCTTTCCATTGTTCCTGATGGTGACGATAGAAAAATTTATCCTCATTTACTTCCATATTAATCTCAGAATCATCATCAATATCAAAGAATTTATATGCCAACTCCTTATGATTAACATCTTTATTAGAACAGTTGCAGAAAACATTTCTGTAATCGAATTTCGTAATGTCAAAACTATCAATATCCTCATGGCCCCCCAAAATATACCTCCTAATATTATTAGGAAGAGAATTATTGTTCATTATAAAAATAGTGGTGAATATAAAACTTCAGTATCTTGCAAAACTTCATTAATTTATAGGAAATTAAATAAAGTTAGCATAAAAGAAATATATGTTTCAGAACTAAGGAAGTATTGCGATTTTGTGGGGTTCTCGAAATGCGAACATCACGAAAAAAAATTAACGATAACAAGATTAATGAGTTAGCTAGTACCATAGATCATAAGCAGAAATATATGGATGTAATGGAAGATGAAATATTGAAGATTGAAAATGACAATTCCAAGTGCTGACCTATTATATATACTAATAAATTAATTAAATGGATGACGATACCACACTGTGTAACCTGCAATCGATCACCGAAATAACAACAATTTGAAAGTTGGGCAGTGGTATTGCAAAACGAAGGACAGAAATACATACATGGCATTATGTTAAATATATTTAATAAGGTGATTATTGTTGATCCCTTAATAATTGGGATTACCCTTTCTATATATTTACTTGCGTAATTTTGAGAACCATAATGAAATGTCTTAGAACCCATGAAGCTGGACATCAACTTTAGAATAGACTGGATTAATGCTCACATGGGATACTTGGTATCGGAAACATATTCTAAGAGACAATTTACACCTGTAGTTTTGATTCCGGTGTTTGAGCCTTATCATTATGGCATCTGCAACATTATATATGGATTAATACACAAGAATGTGTATTTACTGTCTACTCTGCTGACTGACTTACCGGTTCAATATCCTATACTAGCAGGTGAACAACCAAGCAAGCGGACATTCCAATTTCCAGACGGGAAGGTGATATGGATGAAGGGTAAATTTAGATGTAGTGCAAATGAGGCTGCCGATTGTCAAAATATCCGCCAACGTAAGCATGGTAAAATAAATAAGTGTATAGAAAAAAACATACAAATAGATATATCCCGCATGCTTACGAAACATAATATAAAATATTCAGGGTACATAGTACTCTTTACTTCTCAATTGTCGACAATTTATGATATTTCCCTCTTTAGCAATGATTAAAGCCTAACATCTCTTGCAACAAATTGGAGGGTAGAGGCAGATACAAAATATTGAAGTTCTTGAGTGATGCGTTATCACACAATGAGGTATGGTAAAACCCTTTCAGATAAGCTTGCGAAGCTTAATAAGTTGAAAGCATTTGCTGCCTAGGCAGCTATAAAAAGAAAATTTAGATAAGATATAGTTTTTTATTTATGCAGCTTGTTGTTAAATACATTTGTCTTTGAATTTCATGGCGTCATGTTGCGTAGTCGGAAAAATCAGTCTTGTACTTTTACATATAGTGTGCATAAATTATTGTGCGCTAACCCTATGGCTCATTTTTTTTTCTTTTTCAATTTCGCACCTCTTCTCTTTAAAAACTAATTTTCTCGTTCCCCAAACCGCAGATCATTTTTCGACATATATTTTACTTAATAAATTTACCATACCTTAAAATAACTTTCTGCTAATCCTTTATTTAAACTGATAAATCTAAGGCTATAATCATTCTCGCATCGTTTATAGCCCCTTACTTCTCCAGATTCAGTATAATTTATATATTTCTTCACCAAAAATTTCTCTCCCTTCTTTATCCTAAAAATTAATCAATTTTATAAACTATAATTACATTTTTCAATCTCTCAATCACTTTAACTTTTACCTTTCTACTTCTACCTTATAAGCTCTCAATTTATCCGAATTGCCCTGTCTTTCGTTACGACTTCAACCCATTCAAATACAATATCTGTCGTCCAATTTTACTGCTTAAATTTGCAGTCTTATAGAATATTTCTATGTTTTTTTTTGCATCTCACAATAATCACAAAAATTAATAAATCTACAACGATTTTTCTGTGAAAAATGCGATACTATATAAAACCAAAAGTTATATCTTTATTATATTCCTTCTAAATTCTTCTTGATGATATATTTACCTTCGAATACACTTCTGAGCTTATTTATAATGAGAATTTACAATTGCTGTCCTATTTATTGATCGCGTTACCAGATTACAATTAAGCATTTATTTTGGACGCTTTATTTCACAGAATCAAGTTTCTGCACACAAAAAATTTGTCATACTTAAACATATAAGTCTTCAATTATAGATATTTTAGATTTCGATTAAAAACATAGCTTATTTAATAACATTTTGTATACTTGTATGATGGTAATTTATATTTATTTACTTAGATTCAGAAAGAACCATGTCATCATGGTGTTTCTAAAGTAGATTAAATAACTATTAAAGTTGAACGGTATGGCTTATTTCTTCGCATCCTGTTGAAGAAAGGTAAATCTTTTAAAGAACCTTCAGGTTCTGAAGTTTCGAAAAGACTATAATAATTTAGTATATGAACCTAAAGTCAAGCCTTTTATTACCTTCATCAGTAGTTGTTGTTGAATATTCTAACTTCTCTTTCTCACTTAAACTTTGCCATTTCTTCTCCCTTTGTTTGTTCCTAAACTGGTAGTAAAATCTTGATAAAACAGCAACTCCAAAACCACCAAATGCAATTCCAATTAATTGAGTGTTTCCACGGTGATATAATGGTGCATCATCTTGTCTGTAAATATTAGCAGCAACGATAGAATCTGCCTGTGAAAACATATTTACTACAGCAGTGGAAACTGCCCTAGTTTTCACGGAGTTTGAGTTAGCTGATACCCAGCTGGTTGATAATGCCGTCAACGGTGGATGACCCAACAAAACAGTCAAAAGTGCAAACGTTCCCCAAGCATGTTCTTGAGTTCCTGATCCTGGCCAATACCTCAAAGGAAACAAAGTAGATATACACCATAATGCATTAAATGCCATTAGTAAGGAACGAGAATTAAGTATTTCGGAAAGATACGAGAATAGAAACATTGTTACAAGATTTAAAATTGAGTTAGGTATCGAAAGCGCATTTGTTTTAAAAGTGGAAAATCCAAGTTGACGAAGGGACAACTGTAAGTACGCAGCGGCAGGGCCCGAACTTAATTCAATAAGGAAACGAATAGCATAAATTGGAAACAAGTCATAATCAAAAAATGATTTAAACAATTCCTTTAAAGTAACTGGTTGTCTATTATTCATGTCACCTTTATTTGGATCATCACGTAATACTTTATTAACCACTATTTTTTCCTCCCTATCAGTATACCATCCTTTTGGTCGATACCAAGTTTTAGTTTGTACTGGTGAAGCTGGCATTAAGAACCAAGAGGCAATACCAATTATTAAGGTGAAAGCCCCTTCAATAAGAAACAACCATCTCCAACCATCTCCTAAGGCTGATGTTTTAATCTTCAACAAAGCGAAGGCTAATAAACTAGAAATGATAGTGGTAATCTGGTTTGAAGCATAAAAGAATGACATTCTATTAGTATACTCTGATGAAGTGAAGAAATAACTAACCCACAAACAAGTATCACAAATGAACCCCCCTTCTAATAAACCAATTAATGCTCGAGTGATGTAAAATCCTTTTTGATCAGTAATAGCAGCCTGGCACATTGCAACTATACTCCATAAAACCATTTGAGTAGGGATCCAAATATCGGCTCCTACTTTTTTCGAAATTAATTGCGAAGGTAGCTCTGCTGCAAGGAAAAATACCAAATTAATGGTTTTTCCAGTATTCAATTGATTAGTAGTCAAGTTCAAATCGTCCAAGAAGTTGTCAGAAAGAGCTTGTTGGAGATTCGTCCTGTCAAAGTTTAAAGCAGTGAACATCATAAACGACCAAAGAGTCACATGCCAGTCATTTTTCCATGTAACCTTCTTTTCCTCTTTTTCACTCCAAGTGAATTCAGGATCGAAATGAGATCGGCATTCATAGTTGGTTTTATCATATAAGTTATAATAGTATTCAGCAATGTCGGGATCTTGAAATATGTGCTCGTTTACACTCTCTAGATCCACCTGCGTACTTTCGAAAAAAACTTTATCTTTCTTATCAGTAAAAGAAATACTCATTATAGTCAGTTCGAATTACTTCAAAATAAGTCTATTTGTTGTATATCATATTGGTAAGTATGAACACTTATATATAATTTTACCAATATTGTATGAGCCACAACCAGGTCAATAGCTTTCACCACACTTTGATTCCTTTTTAATTTATATTTGAGGATCATCGTCACAGTAAGTATGGCTCAACTGCTGCGAGGTTTAAATCTTTTGATAATACTATGTTACTATCACAATCTAAGTCCCCACTCCACGGAATGTTAAGAGGTGCAGAGATGTTTAAATATATTACAGAATAATACATTTAATGGAACAGAAGACATGATATATAATCATTGTGAGTTGCTCTTTTTAGTCAAGTCTGGCTTCAAGGGTGAAAAGCAAAACACTCATCAAGAATAAGCATTATCTAAAGAGGAAAAACAACTTTATTTGAATGGTAATACTACTTTTCACCTGAGATTTCTAGATTTCAAAGTCTAAGCGATTTCATTATTGAATCTTAAGATTACAAATCAGGCAACAATAGAAAAAATGAAGGCAAATATTAGCATAAACTTTCTTAGATTGATAATTGAAAACGCACTCACTGGCTTATAAATTGTGTTCATGTGGCTTTATTCTAATTCTCAATTTCATGAAAAAATGTTGAATAATGAGATCAAGTTTGGTGGCCTTTTAATTCGGAATTGCCACAGAATTCATCTCTTCAAATACAAATTTAAGGAAGTTTTTGAATAAAACTACAGTTTATTTCGTGACATATTAATTATGAAAACAAGCCGATTTGAAACACCATAAGTATGAACTTGAACCATTAATATTATTTATTATCAACCATTTAATCCTTAATTCGCATCATTTATTATTGGCCAAAGGGGAAAATACTAATAAAGTTATCATATTGATCTAAATTCTTGAAAAATATTTATTCGAGTAGGAAAACTCCACTCCAAAAGTGGATTTTTCTTTTAATTATTTGATAGTCTAATTTATTATGAAAATACTCTCATTTTTTGGGAGAATGTAACATTCTTCTAAGATACAAGCACCTGTTACAAAACACTAGATCAAAATTCTCCGATAAATAGTTGAATTCCATTTAGGCGGTAGGTCTCCTATTTAAAATCATTTTTATATTGAAAAATTGAACAACAATAATTTTTGTAATCCTTGCAGTCATTTGCTAATATAAAACATTAAATATTAATTTAAACCATTTAAAGTTTGAATTTTGTATGTTATTACAGAAATAAGCAAATTCAGAAAATTATATTAGTAAGCACAATCCTTCATATGACCCATTTAAATATCTGATTACTTCAATGAGCATAATAATCTCCTAGTATTAATTATTAAATACCTAGTACTGGTAGAAGAAGGGGCACATTAGTAGAGTTCAAGATAAACAGGTACAATAATCATAGCAGCATAATTTCCTTCAATTCTTCACTTGCTTCTAGTAAATAGTACTAACTGTGGACACCATATGAAAACTACTCATATATTCTTTAATTCTTATAGTTTTATGTTGAAATGTAATAGCCAAGTATGTAAATATGGGTATATAGAACGTCTTCCCTTTAATAATTTAGGTGACAGGGATAAAATATGCACACTATCTGTGGCTGCGAACGTGCCACATAGTTTCCACAACAACTATGTATTCGCATCATACATATTTACGAAACCTTAGGTGCACTGTTATAATATATACACCAAAACGACATATATTTCATAATTTAGACAGATCTTGCTAATTTATTGTTTAACAGTACCACATATATAGATGGCAAATCAATAAGATAGGAATAAGTAAACATGCCACAGCTATTGAGATTCAACTATTTAAGGATACGAATCCTTATAATTTTAATACCCTACTTATACAGGAAGATTAAAATCAATATGTCTCCTACAATCACAGAAAGTAGACGTTCAGAAAGTCACGCTCCAAAGTACAGTATTCTTCAAAAAAATAGTTTCAAGAATCCAAGTAAGGAATATAATGGACCATCGCCATACGCTGAAAAGAGTAAAGAGGGTCCCTCCTATCAACCAAAGACTTTAAATCTTGAACCGTCAGGGGACCTTGATCGGGAATATGAATTTGATGAGATTACACCTCAGATAGGCAGAGAATACCCTTCAGCTAAAATTAGTGACATTCTAAAAGATAAGAGCAAATTACAGGATCTTGCAATTACTGTTTCTCGTCGCGGCGTTGTATTCTTTAGAGATCAGGATATAACTGTTGAAGAACAGAAGATTCTCGCAGACGAGCTCGGAAAATTAACACATAAGCCGCAAACTTCTGGACTTCATATTCATCCAACAGCACCAGCTGGAGGTTTTTTGAAAAACGATAGCTCTGAAGAGACTGATCCCGAAGTATCTATAATATCTTCTAAACTTAACAAAGAATTGTATATTAAGAATTCCTTGCGTGGTAAAAGAAGTGGTGAGGGCTGGCACAGTGATATAACTTTTGAGCCAGTCACATCAGATTATGCGGTCCTCAAAATTGTTGAATCAACACCAACTGGAGGAGACACTCTTTGGGCAAGTGGTTATGCTCTTTATGAGAAGCTAACACCTAACTTTCGCAAGTTCCTTGAATCATTGACTGGGGTGTATTCCCAACCGGGGTTTAAAAAGGCTGCTGAAGGTAAGTTTGAAATTTATTCTGGAGTAAGAGGTGCACCAGAAAATATAGGTGACGAGTTAACAGCAGTACATCCTCTTGTGAGGACTAACCCAGTGACTGGTTGGAAGTCTATATTTGGTATTGGTCATCATTTCACATCTATAAATGGTCTTTCTGATTCTGCGAGTGCAATCATAAAAGAGTACCTCAGCGAGCTATTATATGGTAGCCATGATATCCAGGTAAGATTTCGCTGGAAAAAAAATGATGTGGCTATTTGGGATAATAGGTCTGTCTACCATACTGCTACAAATGACTACTTCAATGAGACATTCGAACGCACTGGTGTAAGAACAGTCGGTATCGGTGAACGTCCATATTTAGATGAAAATAGTACAAGTAGAGAAGAAGCCCTTAATAGATAAGATTTTAAATAGGACGAAGTTCATATTATTTAGAGGGAATCACTAGAAAAATGTTTTTCGAGCAATCTAAAATCGTAGAATATACTGCTGACAGTTGTAGGGTTGAAAATATTCGATATTATAAATATTTGAGATAGCTGAATTAAAGCAAGAAATTATTAATGTATTTCGGAACGGAACATGAAGGAAAATAAAAAAAAGTATATTTTATTGTTTTACTTTTATAACAAAAATTATCAATAAACAATTATTTTGGAGGAATAGACCCACTGGCTGTTCACTATCAGCCACATTTGATTGAGTCTCGTTAGCATTGATGCTTCATAGATAAATGAAATGAGTCCACCTCTCAATATAAGTCCCAATGAATGGCAGTCAAAGAAGTTATAATTAAGATCTATAGCCTTATTGAAATCTAAAAGCTTTTTACTAAGCTTTATTGGTTCCATGCATCTCTTGACATCTATTTCAATCAATATAGTATTAGCATACCTTCTTTAGTGTGGTTAGAAAACTTTTCTGCAACAATTTGGATGAGATCATAATTGTATTTGAGTCAGTAAGGTCTATCACACTCTTACCCTTTAAAAGTTGAAATCCTTTGTTGTCAACAATCGCTAATGATCGGTATTGTATATTATACGAATAATCAAAAATATCAGGATTTGAATAGAATAGATCATTTCAGTATGAGGTACCTTAGTTTGCACACCTATTTAACATGATGGTGCTTCTCTCTTCAACCTCTATACCAAAGCTTAAAAAAGGTACAACATATTCACTTATACAGATATCTCAGAAAGTTATCTTTGTAATAAGCTTAAGAATTTCACAAAAAGTTTTTATAAAGTTTGCAACTTCAAGTACTTTTATTATTAATATTTTTCTTTGATCTTTGCTTAAATTATTCCAGAATATATTTTTACTCAAAATGCTTGCAAATTAGCTTCAACCTCTTGCTTGGAATTTCTTAATTCCGTGATATCTGAAAAACTTCGAATTAGAGGGCTGTCACTTACATGGTTCAGATAGAGATTATGAAGAGTATCAGGATTTAGCAAACTTTGACCTTTCCTTGGACTCATATTCGGTAAGAGGCATAACATAAGAGAATATAAATAATTCTTTCCACGCATTGAGATGACTGTCAAAATACCATCTGTGCTTTTGAGAAACTTTATCACATTGAAATTAATTTCTACGTTGAAAAATTCAAAAACTATTTCTAAATGGCTTATTCTCTGCCGTAGGAAATGGGTAAGAAAGGACTGAGAACTGATTTTTGTGTATGAAAATAATAACTCCAATATGTAAAATCTAGTGAATCTCAGCAATTAATTTTTATCTAAATCTTCATTAAAAATCTTTAGTAGGTAATATTGTCGACAATCTAATATGTTTTCTAAAAATGTATACATAGTACAATACTATTTGAGTCAAAATTCAAATAAGCATAGCGATCAACAATCATTTCTAAATTCAGATGGAAGGAAACAAACTCAACATGAATAAAATTTATTCAATTGAAATAAAAATATTTACGTCAATTTATTGCATATTTTTTATTAGTGGTGGCACTCACTTGAGGTTATAATTATCAAAGCTATTTATAGAGTTCCAATTCTAATAATATGTTGCCTATCATCAAAAAGTAATAATCAGCATAAACTAAACCATGATCGGACATTTTATGTTACTCTAAAGTATCTGGATTATTATTAAAGGTTGATCCTTTCAAAATAGTATCTGTATTACCGAGATCAACAGAACCATCCTCATATAACACTGATTTTTCATTAAAGCAAAGTCTAGTACAATCGAAAACAAGCTTTAATGCACTATTTAAATATTCTTCTTTTGTATATTCATAGATATTCAGCATACCAAATGCAGCGACCATACCCGACGACACATCTCGAATATATTTGTCAGGAGCATGGAAGTTCCATGGTGGAGCTCCATCTTCTGGTAATTGGGACAAATAATATTTAACAATTCTTTTTGCTGTAGCTAAAAGTTTTTGACTTTTAGTAAAATAGTTGGCCTCAGCGTAACCCAAGGTTCCCCAAGCTTGGCCTCTTGTCCAACATGACTCATCAGCATAACCCTGTGCAGTATGTTTCCTTGATACCTCAGTTTCCCTATCATAAACAACGACATGATAAGACGACCAATCATCCCTGAAATGGTTTCTCATGCTTGTTTCTGCATGAACAGCGGCTATTGTAGATAAGCGCAAGTCACCACTTAATTGA
The DNA here is from genome assembly GCA_003708965.2 of Debaryomyces subglobosus. Lineage (NCBI taxonomy): Eukaryota > Fungi > Ascomycota > Pichiomycetes > Serinales > Debaryomycetaceae > Debaryomyces > Debaryomyces subglobosus. The sequence goes on along the minus strand of PPOW02000017.1, from coordinate 194,591 downwards.
GCTCCGCGATATAACAAATTTAAAATACACATGTTATCAATAATAACAATTAATTCTTTTTCATATGAAGAGGGTCATATACCGAAGAAATCATCCCAGCTTCTAATATAACCAACTTTTTTATCAGATCTGGTAGCAAGAGAGTTTGCTGCAGTAATGAGTATATCCTTAATTCCTTATCCTGACTGTGCTCAAGTTCTTTGTTGAAAGAATGCTCAATCATAAAACCTATATCATGATTATCCGTCTTTGTTGCTTTAGAATTTAAAGGATGTGACCACCATCTGGCAGCATATTCTAATTTCACTGGGCGAATTTTTTCAGAAGGAAAATAGTCAGGGTATTTGTCATTTTTCTCTACTAATCCATAAAGAGACCCCGGAAAGAACCGGAAGTCCAATAGTCAACATCTTTGGTTGAATATCTACTCCCTTTGAAGTAGTCAGGAAATTGGGTCCTTGGTTTCTGTTCGCTCAAAGCAGGCAAAGCAACTCCCCATATTTTAGCAACTGTGGAATCCCTATATAATTTATCTTTAATTGCCTCTAAGTATGTCTGTGTGGACATTCTTTCCTTTATTCATTCAATACTCAATAGTCATTATAGATGATTCTGAAAGTCAATGGTTTAAATACATTTGTCAAATACTTTGAGGTATGCAATGAGATGTTGGGAAACTTTGGGAAACTATATTTTATTTGGTGGGGGATATAGGTATTTCATTTCAATTGCGAAAAATGGGGGGAGGGGACCGTGGTGGGGAAAGGAGGTGCAGCAGCCTCTGAAAATCATTATACAAATATCCACCCATCTTTAATTTTGGCGAGGGACTTCAGATTAATTGTACAAGTAGTTTGGTCTAATCGGTTAGTCAGCCAAAGAATATGTCATGTAATGGTGGCTGGTCAGATAGAAATTTGAATTGGGACCACTTTTTGACTCAATTTTCAGAAACAATTCTGCACACTACTTTGCTAGAAACTCAGTAAGTAATATAGGAGATTCAAAATTACGAATCAATTGAACTGACGTCATTTTTCTTTGTTTCATAACTTGTTGCAAGTTTCCATATATGGCATATTATTGTAATTGGTATTCTTGAAATTTGGTGAATGGAAGTAATTTCAACTTATTATATTCTTACAATTCTTCAATTAATCACTTTTCCACAATGTTTGGTATTTGGTAATCAGTATGTAGCAAGAGTTAATTTGTGAAGTCTACAGATACTGTATTAATCATTAACCGCACGGGAATTTGACGAAAGCGGAATCACTTATTTTCAGTCATATTAAAAATCTGAATCCACTTATAATACAAAGATGCCAGTATATCTATAATATCATAAAATCATATACTACAAACATAATACACCTGAGATTAAGGCTAAAAGTACAACTCGCAAACTTCCCAAATCATCTAGGTGCTATAAAAGACTCATTTACCATAGCAAGAGTTGCTTTCGTAACATAAGGCTCATTGGACAGATCGAGCTCATTTTTGGTCAATTCGAAACTCAATGCTTTCACAAAATTATCTACTCTTCTCAAAGTATTAGCTCCAACCATTGGGTTTGTGCCCTAAACCCAATTTGTAGCTCCTGTGGCCATACTTGCCTGGCAATTTTTGCGATCTTTTGAACCCTGCATATGATTTCTTTATCTGCTTCTGTTGGCTTATTCAACACCATTAGAGCAAATATTTGGTCTTTTTCTATATTTCACTACCATCAGAAGACAAAGAACGTACTAAAAGACTCATTGCAGGTTATCAAGGAATTGTTGTAATCTTTCCGAAGATTCTCTTTCTTCCTTACGGTAAAGAGGTTGTAATAATTCTGCATTGTAATAAACTTTGACCGGTCATTTTTTATCAACAATAAATTTCAATTGCGCGAATTCGACAGCTCTCATTCAGGATGTCTTACTATACTCTCCTTCAACCACATCGTGAAACGCTTTCATTATCTCTTAATTTGGAGTGTTATGATCTAATCTATGAGTTTGAAATACGTAGATATAGTTCCCTAAGTTTCTGATGGAATATGCCGGAATAACGTTTATAATTGACAGATATTTATCACTGCCCATACTGTGTGCGTTAAACTCGGCATCATTATAATCCATCGCACCCCAGGCTTTCGTATTGCACCTTGATACAGTTACCTAAAAGAATTTTAGATGCACCGCTCGAATATACATCAGCCGCATCAAACATTTTCAAGCGGTAATTGTCGATTTGATAAGAATATACTAATTCCTTATCAATTTATTCCTCACACTAGACGATTTGGATTGTTATTATTAGATCTGAAATTGAATTTCAATTATCAGTAAAGCACTAATTAAAAACTAAAGCAAACTATGAGGTAAAAGCACTCAGTAAAAAATTCACTATTTAGGGGGATCTACTAACGGCTTCAACACGTTTTCGGCAAAGTAACTCTTTCCTGTCCGGGAATTCACACCTAATATATTACCTCGTTCATTGGAATATTCGCAAATTGTGTATTGACCCCAAGAATTATCGCAAATAACTCTAGCACAGCCAACTTGACTTGTTGATTTCCAGATTAATTGAGTAAAATGCCCAGTGGATTCATTATAGCCAGGACTATTGAAGTCGTACTTCTTAATCTCGTCGTACCAAGCATCAACTGGCTTATACCCACCAGAATAACCGGCAGCCAAGTTTTCACCATATGGCCCATTTGAATGTACTAACGTAACGTTATCACACGAAAATGAAGCTGCTGCATAATCTGCAGCATATTTGACTAAACTTTCATTCCATGAAACAGGTTTAACATCATGAAGTGCTCTTTTCTCATTATGTGCTTCTAATATATCATTCTCAAATCCTGAAGAGGCGGTTATTCCAGAAGTAGAAGTCGAAGACACAGACGAAGCCTCAGTAGACGTTGACGACTCTTCACAATATAAATCATGAGACATAACCCATAAGTCTGAAGATCCTGTATCCACTAAAACTCTCACTTCATCTTCATTAGATCCTATTTTTAAATTAGCTAAATAAAATGTGCGTCTATTTTGTAATTCCACTTCCAAAGAATCCCTCTTCAAAACATATGGTCTCTCGGCAGAGAGTGATAAATCTCTTTTATCATTTCCTCTCGAAACTTTAAAATCTATTTTAAGCATGCCTAAGCTCTCTCTAAATAAGATTGAGCAAGCTAGGAACTTCACTAATAAGTTATTCATGTTGCCAAGTGTTTTTTAATTCTAATTGATTACAATTATCCAATATTTTGAAAATGTTTTATCTTGTTATATATATATATATATAAAGGCTATAATATCTTATATGAATGTTAACTTTTCTTTTTGAACTGTGTATAAAACGGGAGCTTTTAATGTTTAATACTTTTATGGCAAGGTTTCAAAGGTACACAATTTTTGATAAATTTCCTGTATAAATAATTATTGCATCCTTTTTTTTTTAATTTAATGACCATTTCTAAAATCTCTTGGCTTTGATGTAAGCCAACATCTTCCTCAATGATAATCTTCTTATCAAAAGTAGGATTGTACTAGTATCGATTTGATAATTATTCTCTTAGCTTTACTATGAAAATCTAGCGGCAGCACAGCCTTGAAGTTTTAAGAGGTTTTGGAAAAGAGAAATAATAGAAATTAATAGTATAATGATTATAATGATCAGCAGGTAAAAAATGCTTACCTAATAGATAGATCATCTTGTATGAAAACAAAAGTATATATAAAATTTTCCTAGAACTTGAATAAAATAATAATAAAATATTATGAACTGTCTCTAACTATTTACTTAGCCTACTATTTTCTTTTCACAACAATAATTTAAGCCCCATCTCACTCCTAAACCAACTAATCTACCTCGTACAATACGCATACGTTATCAACTTACGAAAATTTCGAGCTATAATGATTTAGAAGCGAAGATAAAACTGGTAAAACTTTTTCACGTAAAATAAAGAAAATGCATCCGACAGGTCTAATCAATTATACAGGTATTAGGCATACAGATATCAGCAATAGTATTTAAAAAGCTAATCGTCAAGTTCAAGTTCAAGATGTGTATGTATACATACTGAACGAATACTTATTTGATATATAGGTATACAATACAATATGAATTCTAAACATTTAGGAGCTTGTTATTCAAATGTCAAATAAGAATACTTATACTTAGCTGCTTTCACAAAAACTCGTATTTATTTCAGCTCTAATTTACTATTGATTAGATATTTTTCAATATTCATGAGAGTTATTTAATTACATTGAATGGAATTTAATATTCCAAACTCGCTTTAGTTTTGAACTAAAAAAGTTGTGAGTTATTCAACATAAAGATTCCTAAAATCCCATATGATCTATTTTTAGCTCCATGCACATCAAAATATGCATATCAATAATTTTTCGCTATTTATCGAGTCAAAGTCTGCCTATTAAAATTATATATTAATGAAGTTAAACTTAATATCATTGATCGTTAGAAGATATAATCTTGTTGTACACTATTATAAAATCGAAGTTGAGAAAGGTAATTCAAATTTCATGTGTTCATTCAAGTTTCTGAAAATTATTTTAAAAGTTTTCTAAAGATACCTTTGATAGAACCGATTTCCCTGAAACTTAATCAGTTTGTGCTGACATATCTGATCAAAATAACATGTAGTACATAATACATTATACATTTACCAGGCACCGATAATATATTGGGAGTTTCCCATATTTTGAAGCTTCCATACTTGTCAAATACCCTACTTCATTTTCTTTAGAAGCACCGACAACAAAATTAGCTGACATGTAATGGTCATCTGTGCCATGAGCATCCCTAAACCTAGGGTTGTACATTAATCTTAAAATACCTTCTCTTATGCTAGCTTTCCCTATAGCAGGATTCGTATGGATAGCATCATAAAACTAGTCTTTAAAATCAAGTGCCTACTGATCTGGCGGTATTTCATGAGCAAAATTATTTCTATGTGTCACAATTTGAGGCCAATAATTTCTATATAAGTTATGTACGGCACCACCTGTATCAATAAAATGTTTTGCGATCTTAAGTGCGAAAATAACTTTTCAATTTTGGCGAGAAATACAGCATCATATTTTGAATTTATTGAAAGAAGAGTAACAGGGGGACACTTTTTTGGAAACATCCACTTTAAAGTAATTAAGGAGCCATGAATCTAATGATCTGTATCATCCAATACAACATTTATTCCTCCATTTGTAAGAATATTTCCAAACTTTGTACGTAGATCCTTGCTGCAATTAATACGATAACTTTCATATTTCTCTTTTGCCACCCATGAAATTGGATTCATTCCTGGCGGCTCCTTAAAGGATACGTGAGTTAGATTTTGCCAACTTTTATTTTAAGTAAAACTGACGGAATCCTCAAGGGGTTCGCCTCCCTTGCAAGGTATTTACGCAGGAACTAAAGGTATGGTTGATTCTTTTACGACGGTTTCGGCAAAGGAATTGCTTAAAGAATATGGATGTACTGTGAACTAGGTATCACCGGGACCAACTAACACTGAAGGTTTTGTTGCAGCGGGAGAAGAAGCAATGATAGTATTACAGCCTACTATAGATAATACCCCAGTAGCAGCTAGAATGGGAAAACCCGAGGAAATTGCTTATGCTGTTGCTTCTCTTGCTGATGATAAAGCTTGTTGATTAAATGGAGTTCACTTACACGTTAATACCGGACTTTATATAGAGTAATTTAGATTCAATTAACATTATAATATAAAAATAATACGATTTTCAAGGATTTCATTATCCCGATATAATCTATTATGTAGAGAATAAGAATAATCTAAATAATGAATCAAGCATTTTTCCTCATGTCTTAAGTGAATTGAGTATTTTCTAGCATGTCCGCGAAAACTCAAAGTCTAATGTTAATTTTATGTAACACGGAGAACCCTACAGAAAATTCTCAGATTTCTGCCGAGTTTGGCAAGTTGCAGCATAATAATAATTCATAAAATTAGTTCTGCAAGTTTATCATATTTTTTTCTCAAATGAATCGCTTGAAAAACAAAGTTGTCTCAAATTTCCACTGTTTCTAGTACTGGGGGCCATCATCCTAATTTAATACTATTAATTTAAGAATGATGCAAGCATGCAATATATATTTGTCTTCGCAAAAACTGCTGATTAGCATTTACTGCACTCACAAACTAACAAAATAAAAGTTTTATGTCGCTCAATCGTCAAATAGTTTAGCGATTATGTTTTTAAACGATTCCGGCGAGCAGCCACAGTATAATTGATATTTTGCACAAATAGCTTAATTAATCAGAGCAAACTTTAGAGTTGTAGTAATTTACTCCGAGGTCCCCAAAAAGTCCAATACCTAATAATCCTTCATATCTGGTCTATTTTATACATATGTCAGTTAATATATGGTGTTTTCGATTGAATAGATGATTCTCGAAGCGAAAATTCGCATAATATTTCCCTCAGTTCACACTTCACTTATTCACGAAAAAATGTAATTTCTCTCCCCTCCCCCACTGGTTTAAGTAGAGAAAAAAATTGCACTCCCCCACTCACCCCACCTTTCATTAACTAGTTTAAAAAGAATGAAGACCTCCCCAAATATATCTTTGAGGACCAATTATCAATAGATCAGATTTAAACAGACATGACTAAAAACGCTTACTTAGACGAAATTAAAGATTACTTATATTGTGACGCTACCGTTGCCAAAATATGGGGCGTTGCAACTCCTGCATTAAGTGAACCACAACCACCAACTGAATTCCCAGATTATTCTAAAGGAAACAGGTACACTTGTAGGGGTTCCGATTTTTGGACTTCAGGATTTTTTCCGGGTTCGCTTTACACTTTATTAGCCAGAAACGAAAAGTATCCAGAATATTTCCCAAGCCAGAAAATCAATCCCATTAAATTGGAATATGCAGCAAAATGGTGGGCTGAAGGAATGGTCAAACATAAAAATAAAACCGATAATCATGACTTGGGATTTATGCTTGTCCCATCTTTCCAAACTGAATATTTGCTTAGCGGAAGTGAAAAAGCCAAAGACGTCTTAATTGAAGGAGCAAACTCTTTAGCTTCTAGATTTGATGAAAAAGTTGGTTGTATTAGAAGTTGGGATGAGCTCTTTCCAATCAAGGAGGAGGGGAGTAGAACATCAAATTTCATTAAAGATTTAGTCGTAATCATTGATAATATGTGCAACTTAAATCTCTTGTATTTGGGAGCGGAATTGAGTGGTGATTCCCGTTTAGCAGACATTGCAACTACACATGCTGAGACTACATTAAAAAACCACTTCAGAGATGACTGGTCATCTTATCATGTTGTGATGTACGATAGAGAAACAGGTAAATCTAAGGATAAGTTTACTTTCCAAGGTTACGCTGATGAATCGGCTTGGACTAGGGGTCAGGCATGGGGAATATTAGGTTACATAGAAACTTATATGTATACAAAGGATAAAAAATTCTTAGAAGCTGCATTGAGTATCACCAAGTACTACTTGTCAAGGTTGCCGAAAGATGGAGTTCCACCTTGGGATTTCGATGCACCTGACAAGCATATTCGCGATGTTTCTTCTGGTATGGCTGCAGCATTTGGTATGCTCAAAATTTATGAATGTACTAAAGATGAAGAAATATTAAACAGTTCTTTAAAACTTGTGAATGACTGTATCAAACTTGCTTATAACAAGAAGGCTAACTTAAACGATGATGGTACTGTTGACCTCGGAATAGCTGATACAATTTTAGGTAAATCCACATTTATTAATAATCCTGATGTCGTCGAAGAGTGGAAAATATTTGATCATGGTTTGGTTTATGCTGACTATTATTTCTTAATGATTGGAAACAAGTTATTAGAACTTGGACTTTATAAATAACTTGATAACCTTATTATTACCTTAAAATATCTAAAGGAACATTTTATCCAATTATCCTTGATAAATATATAAATTCAGCTTCACGTGTATCACTGAAAGCAGTTCTCTCATTTAGAGTTCAATTTTCATCAAAACTCTTCAAAAAATTTTAAAAAGAATAAATATTTTCATGAAGAGCTCTTTTACGATCTACGAAAATTACAGAAAGGATTGAATTTCAAATATTCAAAACAATATTTTATGTTATTATGAACAATTATATAATACAAGATTCATCATAAGTAACCAATGAAAAATGCAAAATCTATAGCTGCTAATTCAACCAAATGCTGATTAAAATCGGTAGCATCCTTCCAAAACTCTGGAAGATTTGGATTTGTTCCATTGGAAAATCACTCCCTGAATACGTCCCAATGTTTAGACTCGCCTCCACTATAAGTAATAGACTATGGGCCATGATATAATATTTTAGTGGGGGAGGAACTCGATCCAAACGATCCGAGTATATATCGCAAATAATCACCTTTCTGAGAAACAAATAGATACTCTAGATACTTTTCTGAAAATAAAGGATGGAATTAAAAGATGGACGAATAGAAAAAATCAAATCATAGATAGAACACTCGAAGAATTTATATGATCGGAACTTAGGAATACTAAATTTTCAAAAGGGATAGAACCTATAGCGGATTGAAACCCGTACATAAGAGGGGTATTAAACAAAACGTTATGAATCTTATTAAGTATTCATTAGCAAAAATAATTTGTAAGATTCATAACACCCCATTTTGCAAGGTCTGATGCTAAATGATATCTATATTGTCCCCCACTGCGATAACCGAAAACTTTTCTCATATTTCCACAAACTTTCACACCTTACGTAACTTGAGTATATATATATATAAATAGTTGCAATTACCCCCAACAATATATGTTCCAAGATTAAAAAAACATTTCATAAATACGGAAAGTTGTCAACATAAAAATTATCAAACTGGGATAGACTCATTAGATTTTTTGCTAAAGATGGCAAGATTTACAGGAGTGAACCAATTATCTCCGATAATTCATACGATATTGCAAAAGACTTTGCCAATAGGAAAACAATTAAAGCTAAAGTCGTAACTGGCAATATCTTTTCGGATGCAAAGGTGACTGATGAAGTATTAGAAGTTGAGGAATTGTTAGTACCTCTTACTTCTGAAGATTTTCCTCTTGTCAAATGTGTCGGAATGAATTATATGAAACATATTCAAGAGGGCAGATTACCTCCACCTCCAAAACCTCAAATTTTTCATAAGCCACGCACTTGTGTTGCAGATCATAATGAAGATATAGCAATCCCTAAAATTGCTCAGGACAATCAATGTAATTATGAAGGTGAATTTTGTGTAGTCATTGGAAAAACTGGCAAGGATGTCAAGGAGAAGAAGCTTTGAGCTATGTCGCTGGTTATTTAGCTGGAGATGATATCTTGTACATGGCAATATCACCCAGATTATGCAGGAAACATTCCCCAATGGTGCTATTCTAAAAGCTTTGATAGATATGCACCATTAGGTCCTGTCCTTGTCTCTACAAATATTATTAAAGATCCACACACTTCAACTTCAAACCAAAATTAATGGTGAACTTCGTCAAGACGCGAACACTGATGATCTCTTATTTAACGTTCAAAAGATCATTTCTTTTTTGAGTCAAGGTACAACATTGGAGCAAGGGACTGTGATAATGAGTGGGACTCAAAGTGGAGTTGGTGTAGTTGGGGGAAGCTACCTTAAAGATGGAGATGTTGTTGAAGTTTCTATTGAACAGATCGGTACTCTTTCTCATAAAATCCATTTTATTTAGCGTATTTATTGTAAGCGGTTAATTCGTATAGCAAATATTATATAATTGAGCAGTAGGACGTATAGATAATAAGTGACTATTTACTATTAACAGCTCATATAGATTGATAAATGTAAAATAGAAAATCAAAGTCTCAAATATTAAGCATGAGGGCTTGCTAGTCCTGATAATTCGAGTCCTGATAATTCGCTAAATATGTTTCAATCAGAAATTATTGAAGTATATTTCTCTTAACAGTAATACACGATAAATATCATTCGGAAAAATAGCAGTCTGATCCAGTAGTTTTTAAAAGAGATGTATAAGAAAATCCAGATCCTTACGGGAGTTGATATTATATACTGGATCACATGAATGTCTAAAGCCTAACTTCTGCACATAATGTATTGCTTATGTAATAATCGTTCTGGGTATTTTCTCTAGGAGAATTATCGATAAAAAGATATATTCAAACTACTTCAAGATGGATCTATCAGATAAGGCTTGCGATTTCTGTAGAAAACGAAAATTTAAGTGCACGAGAGAAAAACCACGATGCTCTAAATGTATTCAGTATACAAAATCGTGTAGTTATAGCCCACGAAAACGAAGATGTACATTAAATAAAAGTCACTATCAACAGTTACAAAATCGAATCAGGATTTTAGAAAAGGCTTTATCCACGGTTGGGAAATCCGAGGAAGAAATCAAATTGTTGATCCAAGTAGTATCTGATGAGAATTCCACTCAATCTAGTACTGTTAATGACGAGAAGAATGAATTCGATAACTTGAGGAATAGCATTATTCCTAGACCTGTTATAAAGATTATGCCGAATGAAGAAAATATAAATACGGTATCTGATGATGATTCTTTGTTGAATGAAGATTTTAATGGCGTCGAACACCTTTACTGGCATGAAAGCGACTCTAACTCAGATAATGATTCAAATGAAGCGATAAATAAATCGGATAGCACCGACATTCTACCGGAAAAATCCTTTATTATTCCTAAAGGTTTCATAGATGGCATGGGAGCTTTATCAATAGATGGAGAACACAAAAATAGCACCTACTATGGAATATTTTCTAGCAATGGTGTTCTAAAAATCTTACGGAAACTAGATAAGCAAAATAATGACATTACAAACTTTTCGAACAATAGCACTAGGTCTTCCATGTACAATCAAGATAACATCAATCTAATGAAAAGCCAGTACTCAGAAGTCTTATTGAACGATAATGAATTTAGAATGGACCTTATTAGATCATATTTCGAAACTTATCATACCATGTATCCTATTTTACAAAGAAGTAGCTTTATTAAAAAATTTGAATCGTTTAAAGGGCGCTCCAAAGAAGACTTAAATTCTATAAAGGATATTTCATTTCAAGTATTAATAGATACTGTGTTGGCTATTGGTGCATTTTGCAAGTTAGGGGAGTCATCTATAATAGATCTATTGTATTATAAAAGAGTAAAGTCGGGGCTACAAAGAATTGACTTAATGGAGTGTGCGTGCTATGATTTATTAGAAGCTTGTACTCTATTAGGCAATTATATTCAAAAAAGAAACAAACCTAACAGTGGTGGAAATTATTTTGGATTAAGCTTCAGGATGGCAATTAGTTTTGGATTACACAAAGAAATGAATCTAAGTCATAAGAATTCTTCAAGTCTGAAATATTTTTTGATGGTAGAAAGGAGGAGGAGATTATGGTGGATACTTTATTTATTTGATGTCGGACATAGTATTACTTTTGGAAGGCCGATACATTTACCAAATTTCGAATCCATTAATATCGGATTCCCTTTAAATATCGAAGATTCTGAAGTTGAAAATCTGAATGGGCGTATAACCGTTGGATCATTCATTAAAACTTACCCTACAGTCTATGCTGGCTTGATAGAAGAAGTGAAGCTTTCTGTTATTTCGTACAAAGTGTACTCTTGTTTAACAAATTTATCCAAGGCTAACGTTGATATTCGTAAAAGAATATCTGAACTAATTGAATTGAACAGCTCCATTGACGAATTTATATCTTCTTTACCCTACTATTTTAACGAAAATGATGAGCTAGTCAAGAGATTTTTGGAAAAAAATTGCCCGCCAGGGTGGTTTAGAATTAAAGTGGATGGTACAGCCAGTATCCCAAAATGGTTTGAGTTTAGAAGGAAAAAGCTAATATGGAAATATAAAAATCTTCAAATTTTGATGTTCAGAAACTTTATTTGGGAAACTTCAAACGTATTCAAGAATTATGAAAATATGAAAAAGTATGAGTCTGATTTGAAAACCAAAGATCTAATAGATTCAACTATTAGATTTTGTTCAAATGCAGCTCGAGAAACAATACATTCCATAAAGCATTTTATATCACAGTGTGAATTGGACACTCTTTCATCTTGGTACGCAACATATTATATATTTCAAGCAATTTTAGTATCGATACTTTTATTATACAAAGATATACGCTGCAAATTTGTCCAAAATATCGATACCTGGTTAGAAGAAATAGAAATAACAAAGGGTGCATTGAATCAACTTGAAAAGCATAACGGCTTGGCAAGTAATTTAATTGATAAAATTAATATATTAACTGCTCCAATAATAGAAATTCTAAACAAAAATGGCGCTCAACATAATGAAATTGATCTAATGAATGAGAAATCAGAAGAGATTTTTGATTTCGATTTTAATAACTTGACATCGACTGCTGCTAGTTTTTTTTCAAATGTCGGGATCGACTTTGATTCTGCTGCTGAAGGGATAGTAATGCCTAATATAAATCACACCGATTTTGAAGATATTATGATTCAAAGAGATCATGTTGAACTGCAATGGGATCAAGTGAATGATCCTAGTGTTGAAAATGATTCGTCCGAAAACATTCTTTAAGAACATTATTTTTACAAGAGAGAAACGATATTTGCATCATCTTGCAGTCCAATAAAATTTTATTTCAAGGAATTGATGAAGTCTTACAAAGAACTTTAATAATGATATTAGATATATAATAAATCTAATTGATCATGTCATGCAATTTTCGTAATGGAAGTAAATATAGTATTTCTTTATGTAAAAAATAGAGATTTACTCTTTGATATAGAGCAATTCTTTTTTCTCGGGGATAATTTCAAATTCAATTATGAACAAAATGGCGTAAATAAAAAATTCAATTTTCATAAGACTGTACAAACCGTAGGAAGAGAGTTTATTAAATTGATCATTATTATTAGGATTCCTGCAGTTAATGCAGCAACAAAGAATTAGACGGAATTTTCACTTGATAGTGAAACCTGATAATACTACCGAAGCAACCTTCCCAAAAATTTAAAAATAAGTCTATACAAAATAAACCAGTGTTTTCAAAATTATGTGAATTTTTATATCAGAAACTAATCCACAATTATGTGCTATAAGTTCATTAATAAATTTGTCATCATTACAAGACCCATTCCGGAATAGGTTAGCAACAGCCATCAAGCTACTCCATTTCATTTAGGTGCGAAAAATATCATTGGACACTTGCAATACTGTTAATACAGGATCAATTATGAGCTTATAAAGGCTTCATTGTTCTTCTAAATGGGCGGTCAAGTTACTAACCAAAACCCTTGCGTTAGAATAATTTTCCAAAGGCATTAGAATTAATTCCGTTAATCCTGGATTTTCATATCTCTTATGTTAGAATTTGTGCTTCTTGAAGAACGGAAAGCAATAACTAAATTGCATCGCATTGGTGGACTAAGAGAAGCCAGCGAAATTGCAAGTACATTTATCATGCTTCATAAATTTTAAATTCTTACTTTTGCAAGTGTAAGAAATGTAATTTATTGATTTTTACAATTTTCGTATATTTAAACACTTCTATACAAATATAAGTACATCAAAAATTTCAAATATAAATGTATAGAACATTTTAAAAAGACATTTTGTATTCAATAACCAATTTATACAAAAGAAAGTCGTGATCATACTAACCAAGATATTCAGAAAGTTTCAATGTTTATTATCTACGAAGATTAAATATATGTGCATCATGTGCATCCGGGTAATACATCTATATGCTAAATGGAAAGTTGCAACAACGCTATGTACCATTGCTTATTCAATCGACCTTACTCAAACACTATTACTGTAAAGTTTCTGTAAAAAACAGCAAGACAAAGAATTACAAAACTATTTTTTATTTTAAAATTTCAGGTGTGTAATTAACTAATCTTAAAGAGAAAGTTTAATTTATGTGGAAGGATTATTTAATATAATAGAAAGACCACAAGACTGAGTCAACTCACTAGATTATATTTGCTTGATAAATATGAATAATGTATCACCAATCATATATACCTTTTTACAAAGATTTCTCAATCTCAACCAATCTTTTGATATCAACCTCATACTTTTTGTATGCATTCAAATCAACTGATTTACTTAATGGAGGTCTACCAGTCACAATCTCTCCAAAACTATAAACCTCTTTCAAAAGTTGCTTAACGCCAACAACATTCAACTCACTGATCATTAAGTCGACTTTAGTGATAATGTACTGTAATTGAAGAGCTTTTTCTTTCTCGCCATCTTCATATAATTTCATTAGCTTTAACATACTTTTTGGAAATATACCCGATAATCCATCAATAGCACCAAACATACCAACTGAAAGAGATGGAATCAATACTTGACCTAAACCCATGAATGGTCTAAAATTATTAGCTTCGTAAGCCTTATTATTTCCCAATAATGTGTAAATATCTAAATTAAAATGAGTTAACTTGACAGCAACAATATTTTCGTGTTTAGATAATAATTCAAAAGTATCAATTGTGATATTAACATTATTACTAGAGCCTGGATAGTTATATATAACAATAGGCAAAGAAGAGTAATCAGCAATGTTAAGGAAGTAATCAGTAATACCTTGCTGACTAACCAAATTAGTTCCAAAATAGCCAGGAACCAACACAATTATGAAGTCGGCACCGCTTCTTTTGCTTTCTTCAGACTCAGATATTACTTCTGCAATACTACTTGGAGGCATTCCTGCAATAAGTTTAAAATCTCTGTCTGGAATAGCCTTTCTAAGACTTTGCAAAGCACTATTTCTTTCAGAACGTGATATATTGGTAGCCTCACCCATGCTACCAGAGACAACCAATCCGTTTATACCACTCTTATATAGCATTAAAGCATGTTTGACTTGAGTTTCTGTATCTAAGGAAAACTTACCATCATTTTTAAAATATGTAGGGATTGGAGAATAAATGCCTCTTGGTAAAATGGAAGATTCACTAACAGTCATTGCTAAATTTAAGTTTGTAAGGTAAAGATTGAAAGATTTTTTTAAACTTAGGATATTCCCCGGATTATAACAGTCTCTAAATACTGTATAATTTTTCTTGCCCACTTTTTCAAGTATTCTGGTGGGGGAGGGGTGGACATTAAAACTTTTTGTATTCCTTTAGATTTCTTATCTTCACAAAAGTATTTTCGAATGCTCTTCAATTGGCTATTCCCTTTTGAACCTTATCTTTATTTGGTTTTCTTTTGCAATATTTTCTCAGTTATACTTCGCAGAAAATAAGCTCCTCCCCCACCGAAATGATTGATAACTTTCTATACATTTTCTTTCAAGTAAATAGTTCAAACATAGGTAATTCGAAAACTTACATATATTATATAGTCGATTGAAATGGCTTGGGTTTAATACTACTAATTATGCTAGGTCTGAATGCATTTTAGAATCACAGCGTTGATCTTCCCTCAAGTGTGTTTTATTTTTGTTGAGGTTTTTGTCAAATACGTATCTACAGCTCACCTAAATAAGCCAGAAAAATTTATTCACTTCTCTAAACATTAACTGAAATAAAAAAATGCAATCAAATATCAAATAAAATAATGTCTGTAACAATTCCAGAAGTTAATTATGTATCGCTATTGAAATTCCTTATCATAATCCGTCAACGTGATTCTATACCTGACTTTGTTTTGACAATTCCTCTCAAGAGCATCCTTAATACCGGCTTTACTTATTGGAATAGTTTCATTCCAACAAGTAATATTCTTTTCAGCTGCAAGGTTTAACATCTCAATCATTTCTTGTCTGTTACCCAAATGTGACGAACCTAAATAGCAGGCATTTTTCAATAAATCAACAGGGTTAACACTAAATGGAGCTTCTGGTATACCTGCACTGATAAACTTACCACCAATGGTCAACATTGAAGTATATTCGCCAATAGAAAAGTCTTTTGAAGAGCTTGCACACGATAAGATTAAATCTAATTTGAATTGCAAGTCTTTATTCCAGTCCTTTGCAGTAGTATCAACGAAATGATCAGCACCTAATTCCAATGCGGCTTTCTTCTTAGAATCGGTTCTCGAGAAAGAATAAACTTCACAACCTAAGGCCTTTGCCCACATGAGAGCGAAGTGACCCAATCCACCAATACCTACAATACCGACTTTCATACCTGGACGAGTATTCTTCTTTAATGGAGCATAAGTAGTTATACCAGCACAAAGCATTGGGGCAGCATTTTCAGAAGATAATTTTTCAGGGATTTTAAAAGTAAAATATTCGTGAACTCTAACATGCGACAGGTATCCCCCGTAACTAATGGATCCATCCGGATATTTATCATTATACGTATTAATAAGGTGTGGGCAATAAGTTTCTTCTCCGGACTTACATACCTCACACTTTAAGCAAGCCCACACTTGAGCACCAACCCCAACTCTGTCCCCATTTTTGATAGTAGTAACTTTCGAACCAACCTTGACAACTTCACCAATAATTTCATGTCCTACAATGACTGGAAGCATAGCTTCACCCCATGATCCAGAAGCAGTATGGATATCTGATCCACAAACCCCACAAGCATGAATTTTAATATCAACATCATACTCTTCGAAAGTTTTTGGTGTGAATTTAATTCTTGTAACATCCGTAAAGTTTTTTGGATCGGTAACAGCAAAACCTTCAAATTGATCTCCTTGCGTCATTGTTATTTAAGTATTCCTTTTGTTGTAATAAATTACATTTTAGACCAAATGAGATGAAAAATTATTGTATTTATAGGAATATTGGTGGTGGTGGGTGGGGGGGTAGAATTTCAAATAAAACGGTGGGGTAAAAGGATAATAGGGACAACACTTCATTTAACTTTCAATTTGCTGAGCAAATCATCATAGGAACAATATTTCACTGATTTCTATCTATATGGTAATTACAGAAATTGTTTCAACTAAAATATTTCACTGTGTTACAATTTATGAATTAACCATTATCATCATTATTGAGTTGAGTAAGGGTCTGATATATTTTTTTATCTCCAAGTATTTTCCTAATTCTACTAATTTTGGAACTACAAAAAGATGAATGTTTTAATTAAGAAAAGTTTTCAGTCGCTAAATAATTATAACCTTTATTCATACAAACCCAACTGCAATAACTTGTTACCAATTACCAAGAAGTAATAATCAGCGTAGACTAAACCATGGTCATAGATATCAACACTACATGCAGGGTTGTGGATATAAGTAGAGTTGTTTAAAATTGTTTCGGTTGCACCAATTTCAACAGAACCATCATCATTTAATTTGGCATCATTATTATAAGAAAGGTTAATACAATCTCTTACAAGCTTTAATCCTTTCTTTAAAAATTCTACGTCCTTTTCGACTTCGTAAATTCTAATCATACCTAAAGCAGCAGCCATAGCAGATGAAACATCACGAATATGTTTATCTGGGGCATCAAAATCCCAAGGTGGAACACCATCTTGAGGTAACTTTGATACATAATAATTAGCAATATTCTTTGAGGCGTCTAAGAATATTCTATCCTTGGTCCAGAAGTAAGTTTCAATATAGCCTAAAATACCCCAAGCTTGGCCCCTTGTCCATCCAGACTCATCCGCGAAGCCTTGAGCTGTATATCTGGAATCTACTTCACCTGTCTGTTTGTTATATTGCACAACATGGTAAGATGACCAATCATCTCTAAAATGGTTCTTTAAAGTAGTCTCAGCGTGTTTGGTAGCGATCGTAGATAAACGGAGGTCACGACTTAAATATGCTCCAATGTATAATAAGTTCAAATTACACATGTTATCAATAATCACCAAAAAGTCTTTATCCTTGTCTTTAGGTGTCTGGTCCTTCTTAATTGGAGGCAAATCATCCCAACTTCTAATACAACCGACCTTTTCATCAAATCTTGAGGCCAAAGAGTTGGCCGCAGTTATCAAAATTTCTTCACTTCTTTTGCTTTTGGTTAACATCATTTCTCTCTTGAATGCAGGTGCAATCATAAATCCCAAGTCATGTGTAGTAGTAGTAGTAGCTCTAGCTGCCATTGGTTCGGCCCACCATCTGGCAGCAAATTCCAATTTGACTTCGTTAATCTTATTTTTTGGGAAGAAATCTGGATAATTTTTACTCCGTTCTAATAATGCATAAACTGAACCTGGAAAGAAACCCGAGGTCCAATAGTCCGCATCATCCAATATATATTTTCCACCCGGAGCATAGTTCGGGAATCCAGTTGGTGGTTCTGGTTGACTTAAAGCTGGAGATGCTATACCCCAGATCTTTGCTACAGTGGGATCACCGTATAATTTATCTTTAATTTCGTCTAAGTAAGATTGAGCGGATGTTGGTTTGGTCATTGTTAGATAATTATTTGCTATGCCTTTAATTTAAAGGTATCATATTTTGCTATATTTGAAAGGATGCTTCAATTATATACCTTTAGTTTTCAGGTTACTTTTACGACCCCACTTGTTTTTTCAATGGGGGATTGGTCGAGTAGTGCGAACTCGATCAATATCAAAACCCTATGACGATTGCACTTGCTGATATGGAACGGACCGATCTCCCGCTTCATCTTTTGTTGCTTATTGGTTCTCCGACCTCTGTTATGTAGACTAAAATGAAGAGGAAGCTGCATATTGTTAAGTTTCCATTCAATTAAGCATGTCTTCATTGAGACGATTGAACTATAAGTCCCCTTCATTCACTGATTGTGCTTATTTCATTTCATTCGAAAGGGTAGTATTGAGGTTCGAGACATGTTGCCAAATAAGATCACAATATTTTCACTTATTTACAGGGAAAAGTTTGAAAGCACTTTATATTAATTGTCTGAAATTGTTTTCTCCCATATTTCCGCTTTATACATACTAATCTCATATTTCCGAAGAAAACCGTTTATCTTAATAGGGTCCTGCACTTAACACAAAGAGATCAAACCCACAGCTAAACCTTAATCCTCACATTATACGAATCAATATGGATCTTCCCCACATCGTCATCCCAAAATGAAATAAAGACACCCCACCAAGTTTTTCAGTAGAAATTAATGTTTTAAGTTTGACACCAATTTTATTATTTCAACCATGGAGGTTTAAATGTCTACGAACTGAACCTGCAGACTTTAGATATTCTCAATAGTAGTCTTTAGAAAGTGGAAACATTGTTGTAGACAAAAAAAGCTATGTGGTTAAAAATAAGCCCTCATGTTTTCAAGTGATGAAAATGGAAGCTATATAAGTGAAGAAGACACTACGGGTCCGCAACAGTTTAATAATGATGAAAATCTCAAATTGGAAGACGTTACACCTAAATTGACCAAAATGTGGTTCAGGTATCCACATCTTTTGAGATTGAATACATATCTTTTAAGTGCTATTTTTGCATGTATTACTTATGGGTATGATGGTATCATGATGGGTAATTTACAGACATTACCAAGTTGGTCTAAATATTTCAATAACCCTTCAGGTGAAGTTCTAAGTACTGTAAGTAACGGTGTTGCAATTAGGGCATTAGGGGCGATTTCTTTTACTGGATTTATTAACGATCGATGCGGAAGAAAGATCATAATTATTATTGGTACGTCTTTAACAATTATTGGTTCAGAAATACAGTCAGATGCAATAAATTATGGAATGTTTCTTGCAGCTCGTATAGTACTTGGGTTTGGAGTCTGTATTTCAACAGCAGGCGCTGATCCTTTATTAAAAGAGACAGCCTACCCTTCTCAAAGACCGGAAATGACAAGTTTTCTATATGCGAGTTTCATAGGCTCATTTTTTGCAGCTTCATTTACCTGGGGTCCATATGTATCGCGTATGAAATACAATAATTGGTCCTGGAGATTACCCTCTTTGCTTCAAGCATTATTTCCTACAATTGAATTAATTATTGCTATAGTAGGGCCAGAATCTCTTAGATGGCTAATTGCAAATGGGAAATCTGATAAGGCATTTGAAGTCTTAACTAAATACCATGCTGGCGGCGATAGAGAAAGTCCGTTAGTAAAATTCGAAATGGCAGAAATCTCGGCTTCAATCGACAGAGAAAAGCTTGGGAAGCAATTCACCTGGAACGTCTGGTTTCAAACAAAGGCGAACATGCATAGATTATTTCTATCGGTAATAGTACCATCAAATGCAGCAACTATGCGCTCATCATTAACAGCTTACTATTTCCCAATAGTTCTTAACAATATTGGAATTACTGAACCAGTTGAGAAATTGAAGATAAACCTTGGTTTGGTTTGACTATATACGGGCTAGTTTGGTCACTCACAGTTGCATCGATTTGTGGTAAGCTCAAGCGTCGAAAGTTCTTTATGACAAGTTATCTTCTCATGTGCGTAATGTTTATTATTTGGATTATTTTATCAGCCGTTAACAAAACGATTATAAAAATCAGGCAATAGGTAGAGCTATTGTTGCAATCATTTATTTTCATCTTGGTTTTTTTTCATATGTCTTCTCCAATAGGTACCACATATGTTATGGAAATTGTACCATACGCATAAGAAGTAAGGCATCTACTCTTTATCAAATGTGTACAAATGGGTGGATTTTATTTAATAATTATGTTAACAATTTAGGTATGGACGCCATTAAATAGAGATATTATATTGTATTCTGCGTATGGTTAGCTATTCAAGCTATGGTAGTCTACTTTTTTTTCCTGAAACATTTGGCTTAGGGTTAGAGGAAATGGCACAAGTTTTTGATGTGGATATTTCAGATATGCAATATGTCGTAGATAAGGCACTTATGTTCGATAAATCTGATGAAGATGAATTAAAGACCACTATATATCATATCGAAGATAAGCACACCCACTTTACTTAGAAGCGGAAATAAGCGGTGTTAAAATTATTTATCAGAAGATTAATATTTACAATTTGCGATTTTACGATTAACATTTGTAGTCCATATAGAGAAGCCTAGTATTTCGGATAATTCTTTTTTGATTAGAGCATACAAGAAGCTACACTAAATCTCTTTATTTCTTATCAATTAACCCACTATTAAGCTAAACTAAACGTTACATAATACTCTTTGGGCCTTAGATTTTAATTCCTCTAGTTCCTTTTGACTTGGAATATTGATGGAATCTTTTAAGGTAGCAAACGAGAAGGAACTGTCGTTAGGCTGACCGTAAACAGCACAAGCAAAATCAGCTGAAGATTTCGCTGGAATAGACCCTCTTAAATGTGGCAACATTACTTTCGACGATATTAAATTGCAATTTGGGTCTGGCTCACTTGCTCTTGGTTCTCTTTTATCTAATAAATTTATCAATAAGCTGGTGTCATTAGAAGTTGATATTTGAACAAAAGATTTTAACCCAGAATTCTTAATGATATCAATTTTCTTCTTACGCATTATCGAAACTGCGAATCCACCTTCTGTAGATTCAACAGCATCATTGGAATTGTTGCAGATGTTATGCACTCTTACATGGTATTTACCTCTTTGAAGAATCCACGTCTTGACTTCAATATCCTTAACAGGCGACCATTCACTATACAAACCGTCTTTGAAAATCCAAGATTTATTCTTTCCCCTAAAGTAGAAGTCCTTGCCAGTGAAGCTGAAACCTATCATGTTATCAAGAGTAGCCAATTCAAATTCTTTTAGATTGTTCTCCACACTAAAACCATATCTAGTGCTATATGCAAATTTGCAGTACTTTTCAGCCCAATGCCTAGGGAAATCATGGTAGGGGCCACTTGACAACGCAATAGTGTTATTTATAGAATGAGAAATAAACATCCAAGGTACTCTAAAGCTGGCGTCTTCTAAGAGTAATGGCTCTTCTTCGGCAGCCCAGAATGGATGAGATTCTGGTAACATTAAAGGTGACATTGCTTTAAGTGACCAATATGGTGATTGAGGAGAGTTGTAAGCTTCACATATGAACTGATTCGGATAACTGTAACCAACCGATAAAATATTCGTTTTATAGAAAGAAACGGACTGTTTGGACCACCAGCGTAAATTTCTTAAATAGACACCCTTCAAGACACCCCATGGGATGATTGGTTCGTCGTTGGGTTTAGTTATACACGCAATCATCCCCCAAAATGCATCAACGGCAAACCTATAAATACAAGATCTACCGAATGGAATACAAGCTCCATCATCACTGAACCAATGAATAAATTGCTTTGCGAATTTTTCAGCTCTACTTCTGTATATGTTACTTCTTTCTGGATCACTATTATGCTTGACGAAGTAATATATCATCCCGTAAAAATGTAATGCAAAAGGGTTATAATAATCAATTCTATAGTTAACACCATCACCATACCAACCATCGTCAATATACATTGTTTCTAAGTCTGTGAAATATTCTTCTGTCAAAGACCTATCAAATTCAATCCCAACTTTTTCTAAACCTAAATCTATCATAATTCTAAAAAATTTCCAATTGCAATGATTAAACTCGTTCTCTCTTGCCTCAAGTAAAAATTTAGAAATATGTGCCTTGGCTTCAGCAGTTAAAGGATTCCAAATATGCTCTGGAACGAAACACAACGCAAAACCAACAGCTGCCAATTCTACCAACTGTTGTTTCATACTCAAAATTTTAATGTCACCCCAATATTCTTGATGGTTGGGATTTGTTCCATTGGTCAAACCTTTTCTAAAAAGATCCCAATGTTTGAATTCACCACCACCAAAAACATATGGAACAATTCCCCATAATGGCCTGGCAAAGCCTTCCAATTCTGCTGCTTCCATTGTAAATACAGCCCCAGAATCAGCTAAACAGACTGCACCACCATCCTTGGAGAAGGCAGGAATCAATGGATCCAATTGTTGGTAAAGGGCTTGTACGATATCATCTCTCGTTTTAAGAGGATTATTTGCCCATGTATTAAAGTTTGATAAAGTATTCATTTTAGTTGAAATATTAATTATCAGTTTCTTTCCCAAAGACGAGTAAACAATTGATATTTATAGTATCCAAGCTTACATTGGGAAATACTCCCCATTAGCCCAAATAATTTACGAAAGGGGAGTTATTGATGATATCTAAAGGTGAAGGCACTTTTGGTGGGGGATGATTTAGTGAGTACCCCACTAACCGTTGAATTTTTGATAATAAATTTATACACACAATAATAATTACGAGTGCAACATTTGTCAAGGAAATACTATCTACTGGCTTGTCTAATTCGCAAGATTATTCCTCCCGTAGGTTAAAAGCTAAACATTACATAAAACATATAGACTGACACTAAACATCTATCACAAATTTGTCTAGCTAATTGTAAAAGCCCCATTTCTTTGTTTTTAATGATTATTATGACGATTATACGATAAGAATGTGGCTAATATTCCAACATCATAAGTCACTTTTAAAAGCCCCGCAATAACGAAACAAACCCATTGAATATCGTAGACAGTAATAAATCCTGTGATTGTTGGCCCAAGCACCTGAGCAAGAGTTTTGACAACATTAACCCAACCGAACACAGCTGTTCTTTCACTTGATGGAACTAACGTAGCTAAAAAGACATGCTTAGGGGCTTGGTCCATAGATTGGGTAGATGATCTTAAAACCAAAATTGCCATTGTAATTTTCAATGAAGTAGGAAGAGGTACGAGTGCCAAAAGAATGGATGAAGGTAAATGGGTTACAACCATCGTTACAACTGGACCCAACCGTTTTGTTAATGAAGTACTTAATAGCGAAGCGAAGCTGCTGATAATTCCAGTTATAAAAAATACTGAACCCAAATATGATGCCGAAGCATCAAACTTCTCTTTTATATAGTATGAAATCCATGACGATGATATTAATGACGAAGCAAACGAATCAAGCGCAAATAATAATGATAATTTTATCACTATAACAAGAATGGATTTATGCAATGTTGGTATGAATTTGAAAACAGATTTTTTTTCTTCAGTTTTTTTCTGATTTTGGTTATGACTATCCTGTTGATCTCGAGATTCTGACTGTGACTCTGGCTCCAATAATTGGGATCTCTCATCCAGTCCCGTAGTCGCTTGCTTAGAAGCTTGTGCTTCCTCGCGCCCCCCTTCTGAAGTCCATTCAATACGAGTAGAGATAAAGTATGATAAAATAATTGTAAGAAATGAAAGAATAGAATAACCAAGAAAGGCGACTCGATAGCTAGCTGCTAGTGAGTATTTAAGATGCTTATTCATATAATCAACCAATGTTCCACACGCAATTGATCCTGTAGCTGCACAGAATGTACCAAGAAATGTATACCATGAATAAACATCAGAACGTTGTTCAGGAGGAGCTAATGAAGCTAATGAACTCTGTTCAATTGATCGAAATGGTCCAACTTCTCCTCCATAAGGAGTTAAAATGCCTATAACAGCAATGACAGTAAGAAAATATGGATTTTCGAATAGAACGAAGCAAATTCCTGTAAGGGTCATTGCGATAGAGCTTAATATTAAGACTTTCTTTCTTCCAATGATATCTGCAGCTACTGCTAAAAGAAAACTTGTAATTAAATCCCCAATAAATGTTGCAGTCATAAACATTCCGATGAACTGTTCTTCAAAGTCTATTTGTTTTAAATAAAGTACCAATATTAAAGACGTTGCACCAAAACCAGTCAATCGAAGCATCCGTAACGAGAGAATAATGAACACATCCTTATCAGATTTCGCTAATGTCTTG
Organism: Debaryomyces subglobosus; assembly: GCA_003708965.2. Taxonomy (NCBI): domain Eukaryota; kingdom Fungi; phylum Ascomycota; class Pichiomycetes; order Serinales; family Debaryomycetaceae; genus Debaryomyces; species Debaryomyces subglobosus. The sequence continues at coordinate 169,876 of PPOW02000017.1, read as the reverse complement.
ATACCTATCTCGTCAACGAATAATTGAAAATATGAAGATAGCGACCTTCTCTGTTCTATTGACTCTGGCATTTTCAAATTTTACTGTGGAAGATTAAAAATGTAAGATTAAAAACGCAATTTCTGAAATGGAACATCTTGATAAAAAAAATAGTTCGAATCAAGCTGCACCACGCAGGACTAATTTGTTCACGTCTAATATTAATGCTGAAGGAAATGTATAATCATAATACTGAAGAAGAGGTTGAAATCGGTAAGGAATTTGTGGGTGTTTTCAGAAGCCCAGATTTCCTATACTCGTCAACTCCGTATAAAGATCAATTTTCACCTCCTACCCAAAAAGTTGTATTAATTATACCAGGAAAAGATGAAGATTATAATTCCACTCGCAGTAAGGACTTAGCATTGGTACTATCATCCAGACTAGGTTTGTACAGCTTACGGATAAAGGTGCCAAAGGATGAATTTAATCAAAATAGGTGGGATTTTTTGGAAAAAGGTGTCGAATACATCGATAGTGCTGTTGAATACATAACAAGTGCTAAGAATAATCTACAGCTATATTTGTGGTCAATTATAGGGTATTCAGATGGGGCAGCTATGATGTTTGCTTGGGCAATAAAGCAAAATGATTTATACAATTCTAAATGTTTAGAAGACAGAAGAAAGGCTAGAATTATACCAAATTTAATCAATTGTTGTTCCAGGTTTTATCTGGATGCATTCAAATCAGATAAGAAATCTCTTTTCAGTGAAGAGCTTGAAGAATACGAATATATGTATGCTTCAGTGAGGCCTGAAAGGCTTAAAAAAGACCCTGAATTAGACTTTTCGAAATTATGTCAATTAACAAATCAGACATCTGTATTGAGTATTTATGGTTCTCGCGATGATGAAGGTTTAAAAGATTGTGGTCATTTTGCAAATCTTTTAAACAGAGGAAGATACTCACATCATTTGACTTTAATACCAAATGCTGATCATAATTTCCAGAGAATGGATGTTAAAATGAATGAAAAAATGCAAAATATTGACTCCTGCGATCTTAAAGAGGATCTGACAGATTTTAACAATACCGTACATGAAATAATAGTTGATTTTTTAAGGTCCGAAAATGAAATCCAAAGGTTTTTTAGTGTTAGTCACCATGGCCATGGCTCATTCCGCTGGCACCTGATCGAAGGTATTAGTAACTTTAGAGATATCGGAGGGTGGAGAATCAGTTCACCTCGTTCCTATGATACTAACGACGTTTTATATGTTAAGCCTAATACTATTTTTAGATGTGCCTCTATGGATAATGTATCTCGGGATTCTGGATTAGAAAAGCTAAAAGATTTGGGAATAAAGACTATATTCGACTTTCGGACTAAAAGCGAATCAAAAAGGTGCATTGATGATGAAGAACTCGTGAAGTTTGGATTGAGGAGGTTTCATTGTCCCTTTGACCTTGATGAGAAGCGGGAACCGAAGGATATTCTTGGAAGCTTCACCAATTTATTAACTAGTTGGTATACGTATACTTCAGTGTATGAAAATATGCTAATACAAAGTACTGAGGTGTTCAAGAGAATCTTCGAATTCATTCGTGATGGAGTTCTGGAAGGTGAAAAGTTTGTATTCCATTGTTCAGCGGGAAAAGATAGAACTGGAATTGTATGCATGTTGATCTTGTTATTTATGGGGGTAAACAAAAGCATAATAGCAAGAGAATATAGTTTAACTGCTGTAGGGCTAAAGCCTGATTTTGAAAATATTAGAGAGAAATATTTGGCTGGGATTGGCATCTTTCAAAGGCATGAAACATACTCAGAATTTGAATCCAATTTGAGGCAGGGTCGTACCGATTGGAGTGTCGAGAAAGATGGATTCAATAATTTAATAAGTTCAAGATGCGAAACAATGTTAGCTACAATAAGCATAATTGACAGAAAATTTGGTGGCATTGATAATTATCTAAAGACATACGTTGGACTTAGTGAAGATGATTTAGAGACAGTTTATTTCAATCTAATTCAAAGTGAGAAGAATTCTGCTTCTTAGATAAGTTATTATCAAAAATAAAATCTTGACTTATTTCTTTCGCTATAATTATGAAATAAATGTTTTCGATCTCTCATGTTATACTAGTGACGTATATACAGTAAAAGAATCACATTAAATAGATTCAATATACACCCTTTACGAATTGCAATGATTACCCACGTTTTGCACGTATTTTATTTGCTTGACAGTGAAACAGCTGGCAAATTCAGCATTTCTATATTCTGATTATTCGAATGGTCAACTTCTCCCAATTCTTGTTGATCTAACATATTCTCAAAAAATGTAGTCCGTAACTCTTTCCATCTAGTCAGATATGTTGATAAAGTAACCAATAACACGGCACTTAGTACTTGTAAACACCACCATAACGTTGATGTTGGAAATTTACCCGTATATAACCACACAACAATTAGGTTTATTATATGAATGGTAATGGCAAAATCCCACGCTAATTTCGATCTTCCAACCACGATTGTAACGAATAACACACATAACAAAGAATCAAACAACCATAATGCAAATAGAATCAATCCCATGGCATTATCCAGTGCTATTAACTCCCACAGGAATATCCAATCTATTTTGAAGTCATATCCGTTCAATGATGAGATTAAATAAAATATAACTAGTGCCGTTATATAATAAAAACTTTGCAATATTACAATTTGAAATAAGAGCTTAGAAGGATTAGTTATGTCAGCAGAATAGATTCCATTGAACACTTCAACATATCTATTTTGAGTTGCCATATTAATTCCGCTTAAGCAGTAATGTGATATTTATCATTTACTGTTGATACAAATTAAAACATCGCGCTAATTATTTTGTGACGACATCAAAGCGACAATTTAGTATCTATCTATTGAACTATATACACATAAAAACGAATCTATTTCTTATGCTTACCCTTGGATTTTGGTTTTTTCTGTACAGACATTCTATCTTGCTTAGTTTTCTTATAAGACCTTGAGGTGTTCTCTTTCTTGTCTTCAATTGCCTTTCTCTTCTTGGAATTAACTTTTTTACCGTGTTTCGTTAATTGTTGCATAACTTCGGTTTGATGTTTCTTATCCTTTTCAGATTCGAACCATGTACGCCTTGGACGTGACTGAATTTCCTTTTCATGCTTAATCATATTAGTGGCTTTAGCCAATTCCATTTCAGCATGTAATATTTCCTTCGCCTGCTTTTCTTCATCTAAAACCTCTTCAATCACCGTCGACTTGGATTCAACTATTTTGTTCAATTCTTCGACCTCTTTCCAATCAACATTACGAGAAACTGCTTTACCTTGCTTTGAGTTCCTTGCTTGTTCCTCACTTATAGATTTAATTGCATCTTTGACGATTGCTCTGTCTTGAGTGGATTCACCCACAAATGTGATAGACTTACCATCTCTTCCAGCTCTCGCAGTTCTACCGACTCTATGTAAATATATCTCGTGAGTTTTTGGCATATCATAATTAATAACAATTTCAATTTTTGGGATATCTAAACCTCTTGCAGCTAAATCAGTACAAATCAAAACTGGAACAGTTAAATTCTTGAAGTCGTTAACACTAGCAAGACGCTGCTCTTGGGTCAAGGAACCATGCAATTCTGAAACTCTCATACCCAAAAGTCCTAGAATAATTCTCAATTTATGCGCTGATTCTTTTCTCGCAACGAAAACAACGATACGATTTTGTTGACTTGGATCAACACTCTTCAACAAGTGGAATAATAGCGCAGCCTTTAAATGATCTCTTTTACGGATACGAACGAATTCTTGAATTAACTTAGTTGCCGCAGATTTAGGTGGATCGATCATTACACGAACTGGCTTCTGTAAAGATAACTGGATCAAATCTTGAATTTTTGTATTCATTGTAGCAGAGTACAATAACGTCTGCCTTTTGTGCTTAGGAATTAAAGATAATATTTCAGTTAATTCAGCTTGGAATCCTTCATCCAACATACGATCAGCTTCATCAATTACCAAAACTTCAAGGGAATCAATTGAGAATGATGGAGAGTTTCTAATATGATCAATTAATCTACCTGGGGTTGCAATAACAATATCAGGCCTGGTCTTCAATTGTTGTTCTTGTTGCCTTAAATTAAGACCACCCACAGCAAGCCCAAAGTTCAAATTATTTACAAATTGTCCGATCTTCTTACCAACGTCACAGACTTGAATTGCCAATTCTCTTGTAGGGGCCAATACAATAACTCTGGTTGATGAAATTTTTGCAGGTTTATATAATAATCTTTCAATTATTGGAATCATGTATGCAGCAGTTTTACCAGAACCTGTAACGGCACCAGCAACTATATCCTTACCTAGTAAAGCAATCGGAATACAAGCCGATTGAATTGGAGATGGCTTCGTATATCCCAATTGCGATAAACCTTTTAAAACAGGACGTGATAATTGTAAACTTTGGAAAGTATTATGGAGTTGCTTTTTAGCTGTAGTTGCTTCTTCTTCATCAGCATAAAATTCGGCCATATCCTCTGCAGTATCCTCGACGGGCTTTTCATCTTCTTCGTCCGAACCTGGGTATTCTTCGTCCATATCCGCTTCCACTGCCTCATCGTCATCTTCACTCGCTTCCTCGTCTTCTTCATCTTCAATATTTGCGGATTGTTCAGTTGCACTCATTCCAAATCCATCTAAAGCTAATTCGTCATCATCATCACCCTCTTGTTCGTCCTGTTCATCTTCGTCCTGTTCATCTTCGTCCTGTTCATCTTCGTCCTGTTCATCTTCGTCATCTTCAAATTCCACATCTCCGCTCTTCTCATCAATTTTGATATCAGATCCAGCCAAATTTGCTAAACCACCTTTCCTTCTCAAAATTCCATCTAAATCGACATCTTTGATTGTAGGCTTTTTAGATAACTCTCCATTGGATTCTACTTTGAAATCCCATCCATCGAATGCTGTATTAGTTTCAAATCCATCTAATGAAAATTTGAAATTAGGATTTATCTCTTCCTGTTCTTCATTAACTTCTTGATCCTTGTTGCCACTTTTATTCTTCTTATTCTTTTTAGACTTTGGTTTTGGCTTCTCTTCTTCTTTCAACTCTTGATCCACGTCAGACTCTTCTTCAAGGTCAGGTATTTCATTATCGCCCTCAGAATCACTATCAATAGTCAAAATAAAATCTTTCTGCGAAGGACTTTTTATAGCAGATACCTTATTACTCTTCTTTGCCATGATGATTATGAATAATGTCTTCCAGGCCTTATTGAAATCAATTCTTTCAATGAGATGAGCATAAAAAATTAAATCTTATTGAAAATAAAAATCGACAGAGCTACATAACCATTTGAATTGCTGCATGCTACGAATCAACGAAGACGAATAAGATTATATACCTAGTTGTATTATATTATATAAATCTATAAGCGGTATCAAAACACATTACAAACGAGTCGGAGATGCTTTATTTTTGAGATTACTTATAAAAATAAGTATCTTTTGTAACCTCTGATAATTCATTCAAATCGTAGGTTTCATCATCTTCATCACTATTATCAGCATGTTCGGAAATATACGTTTCCACTTCTTTATCCTCAAGATTAAGTAATTGCGTGGTTCTTCTGATGTCTATCAAATAATTCAACTGTCTTTCGGTTTCTACAGAGAGGTCACCCTTATTAACCATTCCTTTCAACATTTTTAAACCATCTAACCAAACATATTTATTAACCTCTGTATCGGTTACAAAGCTGAGCAATCTAGCATCGTCTGCTCCAACTAAGGTAAGCTTTTCGTATGAAATAGTTCCTCTGACCGAAACAACGTTGTTTTTATTCTTTTCCGTGGCGCCCAGTTTTTCGTTAAGTTTTGTTGACCGGAATCTATGGATCTCAGATAACTTAATCGAACGACTTTCCATCTGTTCGAAAGAAGGGGTAATTGACGGTTTTTCCGAAAATTTCTTATAATAGATTTCCTTTCTGTTTGGTGAGAGTAATATGAAATAATACTTGTGTGACAGTTTTGGGTTCTCGCGATTTAGAAGATACTCACCGTATTTTTCTGTATAAACCCATGAGCCCTTTAACAATTGGATAACTCTTTGTTCACAAAGAAAATCCATCGTCTCGTTAGATAAATGTTCATTAAATTGGCTTAACTTATTATTCCATTTCTGGTGATGAAGACGTTTGAGATTTTGTACTTGCGTTCCTCTTAAATTATCAATCAGAGTCGATGAAACTAAACACTCTTCAACCGATTCGCTTTTCTTATATTCTAATTTTTCAATGTTTGGTTTTAACAACTCTACGATCTTGTCGACGTCATCGGCTACATCTAACTGACACTTTGTGTTTTGCCAAAATATCAAGCAGCTGGTCATAGAATAGTAAATCATGCTTTCCCATTTAAGAACTAATGAATGGATATTTGGGAATTGCTCGATGTCTTCAAATATATTAACCCACATTTCGACTATTTTATTTATAAAAATACTAAGCGGGAACATCATTTTATGGTCTAGCATTAGTTCTTGATGAAATTTCTTTTTAAACGTTTGAATTGGATTTCTTAAAACTATACCAAGTTCAATTGCCGACAAAATAGAGAAATTGCTTGTAACATACTCCATAGGGGTTTCCGTAAAGCCAGCTTCGGCATACTCTTCGGGGGTTGCGAGGGTACCAATCTCATTTAAAGACACGTCCAATGACCTGAAGAGACCCTCTAATAACATTTTATGAGACTGAATTGACAAGTTAAATCTTGTCACTTGCAAAAATTCGTTTAATCTATAATATACAATCTTTAACCGAACGACCATTTCTGTCATGCGCTCATCTTCAGTAGATATTGTCTTGTCTACTATGTTGAAGAAATCTACTTGCTTTAGCCTTTCAGCTATTGGGATTATCCCGTCATAGTCGAAGTTTAACGCGGTATCAATTAAATCCGTCACAAAGCTCACCGTATAGGAGTTGATCTTGCTATCTTGCAACAGCATTTTATTTGTGATAACATCAATACTATCAATATATTCGGTCAAGGAATCAAACACCGGCAAATAATCTTCAATGGCTTCATTAACAAACCTGAATAAAGTCCCGGAAATCATTATCATGCATGTCCTCATAATAGCCTTATATGTTTCGATCGACATATTAAACGAAATCACTGCCAATAGGGTTTCCATAAGTTCGTGGTCGAGTATCCTACCTAGTTCATCAGAAATAGTGTCACTGTGTTCTACTACATCCAACAACTTGGCTAATATCACAATTGAATTTACCTTTTCCTGCTTATCCTTTCCTAAAATATTGCCTTTCAATATGACAGCATAAGCGATACTCGTTTCAGGATCGAGTTGACCCTCTTCTGTATTTTCTAATTGTTAGTATGCATTTTTGAAAATCATTCATTCAAACTCAAATTCATATACTTACTCTTGCTTAACAAATCATTAAGTTTATGATTTATTGATCTCGAAGACCTGCTCATTATGTGTGTATATAGATAAGTTTATACTACTTGTATTAGAATGAATGAATACATATAAATGGAACCATCGAATTCAATGAAATTAGTCGATTATGAACATGATCCATGAAATTTTCGTATTGTATACGCTGATTATGAAAGTATCATTGTACTGTATACAATTTATTTTAATTGTCGCTCAACCTCGCGTCTATCCTTTTTGGCATACATTACGAAAATTAGCTTAATATAGTACGTTGTCTATTTATCATTCATTCATTGCTAGATGAGTTTCTTGAGAAAAGATAAATCAAAGAGCAACTTATTTAATAGTTTTGCTGCCGGTCAGTATAATATATCTACTAGTAATTCAAATAATCGTGAGACAAACGAAATGAATAGTAATAAGCTTCAAGAGCCGCCTTCTCCAATGACAGATAATTTTGAAGGTTCTGCAATGAATACTGCGACAAATCAATTGGACGCTAACAATTCTGGAGGTTGGTCTGAAGACGGAAACAATGCAAGACCTAAACTTCCAAAGAAACTGTCGTCGAATGGAGTATATCCGATTTCGTCGTCATCATCCATGAGTTCAAACGACAGGAACGAGGGCCAGATTTTTTTCAATAGCAAATTCAACGAATATGAAGATAGAACAACTACTGGAGGACAACAAGGCCAATCGAAGGGGAATCCAGTGCAGGGTTCTCAACAGGCAAACGTTACACAAGGAAATCAACATCAACAGCAACAGCAGCAGCAACAGCCGCAAAAGATACCGGCAAGAAATAGTTCAATGGGATATAATAATGAAGTGAACTATAGTCCAAGGTCGTCGGTAGTATCTCTTTCAACACCACCGAATCAAAGTAACACTAACTCGGAAGTGCCTGTTAGTGCGGAACTGAGTCATATTAAAGATAACTATAAGGGATTTCATGCAAATAAGCGCCCTAAGGGTTTGGCCAACGTTCCACCTCTAGCACATCCAATAAAGCCACGATTCAAAAAGAAGGGTTCTTCATTATTGGGAAAATTAATTTATTCATCGAGAAAAGACTCCGAAAGTTCTCAGCAATCGGCTGAACTGGCACCACAACATTCTATCGATGTAGCATTGGAAGAAGCTGAAGCCACAGAACAACATCGTCGTAATTCGTCGGGTAATAATGGTAATCAGCAACAAGTGAACAATAAAAAGAGTGTTAGCTCAGGGGGTTCTACTTCCTCTAAACATAAGTTTAGAATTCCTTCTATATCTTTGGACCATCACCACCACTCACATAAAAATGAAAATGAAGAACCTAACTATCATCCTAGAGCTCAGTCAGCATCGAAGGCAGAAATGAAAAGCAATCAACCAGGAGGTGAAAAAAAGATACCTACTTCTTTTGATCTAGATATGGATATAAATGAAATGCAAGGAATTGTGAAAAGTCCAAATCAATCAACGACTCATGAAAATAAGAATCCCTTAAATGATACTGATGCTGAAACTTCGTTCACTTTCAATCTTAATCATACCACTAATAAAGCACCACTCCAGCAAGCTTCTGATAATGTAAATGTTGCAATGCAAAAATCATCATCCAGCGTTTCTTCAACAATACCCGCTAGCAGTGCCAATGCAAGACAATATGCAAACCGCTCCGGAGGAGTTTGGAGAGCTCCTGATAGTTGGGATGTCAAATTGACTGACCCCTCATATTCTGGTAAAATCGATAACGGATCACTATCTGATTCCGATAATGAAGATAGAGTGGATGATAGAATTAGTAGCGCAGACACATCATCAACATTAAGCACTTCCATGAATCAGATAAATGATAAATCGACCAGCAAACATTCAAATGCGACACATGTTTCTCCTAGGAAACTGAATAAGCAAAAATCAGAACTTCGCTTGGAGAGGCCACAAAACATAAGGTCGAATTTACCTATTTTATATGGTTCAAGTAATATTCCACACGAAGTTCCTACCCAATCGGATTCTAAAAATCTTACAAAAGGACCAAATCACATAGTCAGAGTTTTCAAAGAAGACAATACATTTACCACCATTTTGTGTCCACTAGAAACTACTACAGCAGAATTGCTAAGTATAGTGCAAAGAAAGTTCTTTCTTGAATCAATCGCAAATTATCAAATATCTGTGTACATAGGTAATTGCGTTAAGGTATTAGAGCCCTTCGAGAGACCATTGAAGATTCAAATGGGCTTATTAATGTTAAGTGGATATTCTGATAATGATAATTTAAGGATTATCGGAAGAGAGGATTTATCTTATATTTGTAAATTTGTGGTAGAAAATATTTATTTAAGGAGCTTGACTCACGAAGAGGAAATCATGCTTTCTAAAGATTACGTCGATGTAAATATTTCGAACTCAGATTTGAAGAATATCCCCATCATTTTCCACCAACATACTTACGAAATTGAGAAATTGAACGTGTCAGATAATCCATCCATTTATATTCCATTAGATTTTATTCAGTCTTGTACTAATTTGACCAGCATTATATTTTCTAGGAATGGTTGTTCGAAATTTCCAATAAATTTCTTAGAGGCTAAGCAATTAACCCATTTAGATATGGAAAAGAACTTTTTAGACGACTTGCCATCAAAAATAAACCATTTAAGAAACTTAACACATTTAAAATTGAATTCAAATCAATTATCTTTGTTGCCTAAATCTTTCGGGAAATTACAGAACTTGGTATCATTGAACTTGTCATCAAACTATTTTGAAGCTTATCCCGAAGCAATTAGTGAATTAAGTAACCTAGCAGATCTAGATTTGTCTTATAATGATTTATCTTATTTACCAGAATCGATTGGAAAATTAACTCAGTTGGTTAAATTAAATGTATCAACAAATAAGTTGAGCAAGACCTTACCACCATATATTAGCAATTTAGTTATGTTGAAAAGGTTTGATTTAAGATACAATAAGCTTACAAATGTTGATGTATTAGGATCATTACCTAATTTAGAAGTTCTCTACGCGTCGAAGAACAATATTTCCACCTTTAATGATGAAATGGAAAGCTTAAGATTGCTCCATTTTGATAGAAATCCAATTACTAATTTAAAGTTTGAAACTTTGCTACCAAACTTGGCAGTATTAGATTTATCGAAAGCTAAGATCACTGCTATTCCTTCCGAGTTTATGCATAAAATCTCAAATATTGAAAAATTGGTTTTGGATAAGAACCATTTAATTAACTTACCCAATGAGATTGGAAAATTAAGCAAGCTTGCATATTTATCGGTTTATGGTAATAATTTGCAAGTGTTACCGCCTTCAATTGGTAAGTTGACATCCTTACAATATTTGGATTTACATTCAAATAATTTACAATTGTTACCTAATGACATTTGGGACCTCAAATCATTATCTTATTTAAACGTTTCATCAAACATGATCAGCACTTTACCAAAGCCTCCATTGTCTGTAGCCAAAAGAATTTCGTCCACAGCTAATTTTAGGCAAAGCTCAACGATTGGATTTAGACTGGAGTCTGATTCTAGAAGGCCATCTGTCCAATCTGTAATCGAAAGTGACAGTACAACTACTCCAGTAGAACCTGTTAGCTCCATTGAAGGGAAGAGTGAAGGGGTTTCTTATGAAGAAAGCAGTTCATCATCAGTGAACTTTAATAATTCTTCAGGCTCTTTGGCGGATAGTTTATTAATATTAGTCTTAGCTGATAACAGATTAGATGATGATTGCTTCGAATCAATTTCATTTCTAATTGAATTGAAGAATTTGAATTTGTCGTACAATGATCTATTAGAAATTCCAGAGGGCGCGATGAGAAGGATGACAAAATTGACTGAATTATATTTATCAGGAAATGAACTTACTAGTTTACCCACGGATGACTTTGATAATATTAAGTCTTTGAAATTACTATACTTGAATAATAATAAATTTGTCTCACTTCCAGCAGAATTGAGTAAACTAGTTAATTTGCAACATTTAGATGTTGGGTCGAATCAGTTAAAATATAACATTTCTAATTGGCCATACGATTGGAACTGGCATTGGAACAAAAACTTAAAATACTTGAATTTCTCGGGAAATAAAAGATTTGAAATTAAGCAGAGTCATATAAAGAATCCAGATACAGGTGAAGATTTTGATAGTTTGTTAGTTTTAAAAAATTTGAAGGTACTTGGCTTAATCGATGTCACTTTGACAACAACATCAGTTCCAGATCACACAATTGACATGCGCATTAGGACTACAGCGTCAGAATTAGATAATATTGGTTATGGGGTTTCCGATACTATGGGTATGCGGGATTTTGTCTCAAGTAGAGATATTTTCATACAAAAATTTAGAGGTAATGAAAATGAAGTCTTAATATGCTCGTTTGATGGAAAATCAGGATCTCCAAATCACAGCCATCGGATATCAGCATTAGCGAAGTCCCTTTTCGTTCCCAATTTCACTAGTGAATTAAACAAGTTAAAAAATGAAGAGGGTATTCAAGATGCTATTCGAAGAACTTTCCTTTCTTTGAACAAGGAAATAAACGGCATATTATCTGCAAAGAAGAACGAATGCTTTAACCCTGGCTCTCAAATTAGTCCAGATTTCGCAGATTTAAACCTTCGTGATGATGCAGCAGCTGGTTGTGCTATGTCTATTATATATATAAAAAATAAAAAGCTTTATACTGCTAATATTGGTGATGTTGAGACTTTATTATCTACAAGTAATGGTGATCATGTTTTATTAACTACCAAGCATGATCCAACAAGTAGAAAGGAATTTGAAAGAATTAGAGCTTCGGGTGGCTATGTTTCTGGTGATGGTGCCTTGGACGGTGACTTAGCTGTTTCTCGTGGTGTCGGATTTTTCAACTATTTACCTCATACGCATTCAGGACCCGATATAAGTGAAATTGAATTAACTTCAGCAGATGACATGATTATCATGGCTACAAAGGTTTTATGGAATTATATCACATTTGAAATTGCAGTTGATATTTTAAGACAAGAGAAGAATGATCCTATGATTGCTGCCCAAAAATTAAGGGATTATGCAATCTGTTATGGTGCGACTGATAAGATCGCAGTGATAGTTGTTACTTTAGGTGAGAAGAAATCTAATAAAATGAAGTTTGGTGCTAATGCATTTTATAATAATTTGGGACAGGAGAATGACGTCTTCGCAAAGAAAAGAAGGGATAGATCCCAACTTTTGGTTGGAGACTCTACTCTAAGGAGATTGGAAGAAGAAATAGAACCACCCGAGGGCACACTAGCGTTGGCATTCACTGATATTAAGAACTCAACATTATTATGGGATTCATATCCTGTTGCAATGAGATCTGCAATCAAAATTCATAATGCTATTATGCGTCGTCAATTAAGAATAGTAGGAGGTTATGAAGTTAAAACAGAAGGTGACGCATTTATGGTTTCGTTTCCATCACCCACAGCAGCCTTATTGTGGTGTTTTAATGTTCAGCAACAGTTGTTAAAACAAGATTGGCCTACCGAAATCTTGGAAACTGACCATTGTTGTGAAGTTACGGATAGTAAAGGTGAAGTTATATTCAGGGGATTATCAGTACGTATGGGTATACATTGGGGTTCACCGGTGTGTGAACTTGATTATGTTACTCGTAGAATGGATTATTTCGGTCCCATGGTTAATCGAGCATCCCGTATTATGGCTATTGCTGATGGTGGTCAAATTGCGGTTAGTTCAGACTTCTTGAGAGAAATTAGGGCATTATATAAAATACATGACGATGTTGCCAGTGGTGCAACAACCCTTTACGATGCTTACCAAGGTAACGTTCGTGGGGGTGAGATAATAGAAAGAGAACTTCGTTCGATCGAAGAAATTAAATGGTCATATTTTGAATTGGGGGAAAAGAAATTAAAAGGTTTAGAAACCCCCGAATTGATTACTTTGGTTTACCCAAAAAAATTAGAAGTGAGGTTTGAAATCTTCCAGAAGAGGCTTTTCCACATTGAAGATTCGCAGTCGAGCACTAGAATTGTTGGAACTTTACCAGTTGATAGTATCTATGGCTTAAGGACCGTATCGTTAAAGTTGGAGAATATTTGTTCATGCATTAATGGTGGTGTTCACGTTAATGAAGGATTCCAAATGAATTCATCTGATCTTATTTCTCAAAAAATCAATTCATCATTTAAGGAAAGTGATTTAATGGGGCTTTTGAATCATATAGTTACTAGAATCGAGAATTGCGTTGCGACATTATATTTAAGACAGCAAATGAGCCTCTTGGGTGATAAAGGAGGATATATTGACTTCAGTCAAATTCAACCAATATCCAATGTTATGGATGATCTCAAGAGTTTGATAGAACAATTTGAGCAATATAAAGCGCTCCTGGAAGGTGTATAGAAATTATTTAGCTTCTAAGACATTTAGGTATATATATTTAAAGTGTAAATAAAAAACCTGCATATACCGAAAGCGTATACTCGAGAGAAGAATAAAATGATAGACGGATTACACCAATAAAGATCCATACGTATAGGCTAAGAACGGAAGTAAAAATGACCGATCATCTGTCAGCAACCGATGGATTTGAAAAGGGACATAGAAAGAATAAAGTGTCTACATCTTCTTTGCCATTCTTGACCTCGTACAATTCGTCAACTTCCATCTCTTCGTACCTCTCTGCCACAAGTGATTTAGAAGACAAAGAAAAGATCCGTTTAATTACACCATGCATACGAGAACCATACTATGGGAAGTCTCTTGGAATGCGATCAAATTCCCAGATGAAAATAACTCCAGATACTTGTAATGGACCACCTGATTTAATTCACTGGGGTAAGTATTTTGGATCTAGATCGTCCCAATTTTTGAATAATGATTTCATATCTAACAAATGGAAGTCAAACGAAGAGCCCTATTCAAAGGATGAAGATGGTTATGTTGGATTTTATTATTATGCTAACGGCATAAGCTTTGACAAGAACGAGGATACTATAGTAGACTATATTTGCGATTTAATCGGGTTAGAGAAAAAGGACGATGAGTATAGGTGGAAAAAAGATGCCAACGTTGATTTGTCTACTAACAGCAAAAGAGATATTGTTGCAACGTATTGTACATACAATATATTCAGCAAAGCTGACTTACGTTCAAAGTTTAAAATTCGAACGTTTGGGTCTTCGAAAAATGCATTGGTTAAGATTGAAAAATCATATCAGGTTATTCCGAACAGCTTGGATTCAAGAAATAGGAAGGTATATTCATTTAGTCTGCAAACGATAAAAAATTTGTCTTCTGCGTTTTGGGAAGAGTTGACTGTGTCTGAGATAGTTCGATTATTTGGCCACCTTGATAATCCGGACAAGCAAATCACTGGTTTGGTTAGCTATGCAAATTTAACAAGTTCAAAACAAGTCATAATTAAATCAGCAAAACTATTAGTTAAATTTTTGAATAAAGGTAGCATGACTGAAACAGACCCTGCTATTGGTAGTATTACAGGGACGGGTGGAAGCGGAGAATCCAATAAGAAGACTAACCAGTATAAAAATTCAATAATTGATTCTCTATTAAGAATTTGTCATTTAGAAACCAGTGGTGTAGTAAGTGACATTACAATAAATGAAATAAGACGGAGATATTATACTGGCGTCGAAGATGCTGGAGAATGGGATATAGTCATTTTGAAAATCCTTAAAGTGCAAAGTGGATCAAACAAAGAGTCAGAATATATTAGGTTGATACATAAACATCTCAATTCTACGAATATCCACAACACTCAACTGGCCTTGATTTTAATAGAGCAAGTAAAATTTTTAATATCGAAAAAAGATTACAGAACTGCCTTGAAAATATCGAAAATCTGTATCGAAATACTTCCTCTTGATTTTGAGACTTGGTATAATTTGGCCTTATGCTATGTTCTTGTTCAAGATTATCCAAATGCTTTACTTGTGATAAATTCCATTCCTATCATTTTATCTCAGAAACTAAAAAATACGGACACTGATAGTGTTGCAGGGGTTAAGGATATATTTATAGAAACATTCGTTGATAGACTTAACTATAATGAAGAGGTTATCTCTGAAAAAACATTTGAGGCATACTTTCCAAGGCCTAAATCGTGTGCATCTAATTATCCAAGGTATGTCTCACTATTAAAGAAACCTGTGTCAGATGATGTATTGATAGATGAAGGTTCAATTCTGATGATTTGGAAGGATTTGTTTTTATTCAACCCACATCTTCGTCATCCCATAAATGGTAATCAGTTTTACCAATCCCCTCTTATGAATAGCTCAGCTCGCGAATTATCATCTGTTGATCCAAACCTTATCAGACTATGTGGTCCTTCCTCGGCAAAAATCATTCTCTCGGCACAATCAGCAGGCATACCATCAACTTCAATTTTAAACTTTGATAGGAAATCTACTTGGGGCAGGTGCTATGATTTATTGTCTCTCCTAATTGCTTTAGTTGGCTGGGATGACCTTATCCGCATAAAAGAAAGTGTTTTCAAGGGTCTGAATGTAATATCTAAGCACTCAAAACCGGGATATATTGTTAATAACAATGTTAAGGAGAATACTCAAGTGGTTTGTTCAAGCTGGTTAGATCAGCTATTTTTGATCATTTATGAAGATTTAAAAAGTTTAATGCTTATCACTGCCCATGATAAAGAACAGCATCATAGCGCTATTGAGTGGGAAATGCTAGGCTTATTAGGCTGGTCAGTGAAATATAACTTAAATGAATCCATAAGTTCTTTAATAACGAGTGTGATGGGAACAGCTGCCCAAGGAGGATTTGATTATTTTGGCACAGTTCAGTTACTCGAGATATACGACGAATTTATCCTTAGTGAAGTTCTTGATTCCAACATAAGTGCCTTGTTCGATGATTACGAGTTGAAGTTTCATGCACACAAGCTAATTTTGAATCTATCGGGAGAGGTTCAGGATGAATTTATTAGATCATTAGAGGAAGACTATTTGACTCTAGACTTTATATTGCTCAACCTTATGAAATTAATAAGTTGGAACGTTAGATGGTATCAATACGTTTCAAATTATCTAGTAACAAAAATATTGACAAAGTTGTGTGCAAAATACGACCTGGTCTTTATTCGAAGTAAAATAAGGGTAACATTTGAGCAAAACAAATTAAACACTGCATTCAAAGCGAAGAATAAGAAGAATAAATTTTCTTTAAGTTCAGTTCTTGGGAATTCATCTACATCACATCCAAAAGCACATGAATTTTTAGATAGCGATACAATTGTTGATTATACAGAAAAGCTAATTGGTTGGATTGATGAAATTAATCTGCTGGTGCCAGCAAAACAACCAGATCCACTATAGAATATATAATAATAAACACTTGAAGCCTATTCAGTTTTTTTCAAAGACTTTGGTTTTCCTAAAACCTTCTTTCTTTGCTTGATCATGTAGGTGTACAACATGTAAAACCCAGGTAAATAGGTAACAAGCATAGCTTTCAAAAACCAGGAATACAAATAACCGACAACATTTTGAGCTTCATCAAGAGACAAATAAATCATAAACATTTCAGACATAACACCAGTTGGATATAATACAAAGAATAATGAATAACGAGCCCAAGTCAAGTAATACGGAACCTTTCCAGGAGAACGTAAATTAGATGCATAATAAGAATATCTAATAATTTCGGTAATAGACCACGATAAACATAAAGTAATAAAGCACCAATGTACGTTTGCCAACGATTCAGGTAATACCTGACAAACACCAATAACAATCAATAATCTTGAAAACACCTGGGTTACGGTAGTAAATAATGGAGACTTAACATTTCCTGTGGCTGAGTTGTAAATCTCTATAACAGCAAAGCATTGAATTACAGTGGTAATTTTATTGGTCATTTCAAAAAAGTAAGGTTGACCCAATGATAAACTCAAGAAAACAGTATTAAAAAATACAATTGACCACAAAGAAGCAGAAATGGAATTGTAGGCAATCAACCACCTTTGGGAGGTGATTTCTGGCTTGCTAGATGTCATTCTAAGGAATTAGGTTTTGGCCGAATATTGTCTAGAGAGTTAGGAATAAAAAATTCGGAAAACTCGCTCGGTTTTATACCGCACGGTTGTTCTCCAAAATGAAGCTTCTATGGGTTTGAAACTTTACTATTTAAATTATAGATTTTATTAGAGTCAATTGATAGGAAATATAATAAATACTTCATTGTAATTTTTTAGCATTGTCGGCATTCAACGCTTTCTTTCTTTGTTTGATCATATATCCATATAACACGAAAAATCCTGGAATGTACATAGTAAGGGCAAAGATTAGAAACCAATAATATCCATATCCCCGTACAGAATCTAAACTCAAGTAAACCACATACAGCTCGCTAAATAATCCTGCTGGATATAATATGAAAAACGTGGAATAGCGTAACCAAAGTAAACAATAAGGAATATCATTTTTAACTAATTTAGCTGAAAAGAAACTATATCTGATAACTTCTGTGACTGACCATGCCAATGATAAAGTAGTATAACTCAAAAAATGGAAATTTCCTTCTGATTCGGGAACGTAGTAACTTATTCCAACCGTAATCAATAATCTGGCCAAAAACTGTAATAATACAGTTGGAATTGAAGATTTGACAATACCTAGTAATGTATTCGAAATTTCGACAATTGCATTGAAAACTTGAACCAAAACAAGAGTCTGGTGAGGATAATTAGTGTAGCTGTGTGAAATGTAGATGCATTCTGCTGTGGACTCAACATCGGCATCTCGACTCAAAAAAATGATTGCATTACGTATTGCCTGAAATAAAATGACAGACCAAAGCAAGGTAGAAATGATATTGTAAAGCGCTAGGTATTTATTCACAACCATGGAGGTAGGCATTATATTCAATTCAATAATGGATAGTGAAAAACTATAGTTAGAAGGCCGATCGCAATTGAAGAGCCTTGTGAGATTTTAACATTCGAAAAAGGCTCCATGTGAAATTCAAAATACCGTTTTATAAGAATAAACATATAATATATATATACAAGATCGACATAAGGGACATAATTTGGCAGCTACTACTAGTGCTTGTATTTACTCAAAATACTAGATAAACCTTCTTTGTCAGCTGCAATCAAGCACTGATCCCAGTCCACAATTAACGGTGCTTGAAATATATCAGACGGATTAACATCCGGTTCCTTCTCTTCAACCAATTTGTTGAACGCTTCGTAGATCATAGCATATTCGCCTTCACTGAACACGTTTAATCCATTTGAGCCACTGTTATCAGGACGGATTGGAGATTCAACAGTAATTCGATTATTGATTTCACCAGACTTCTTACCGTACATGAATGGATAGCAATTCTGCAATAACTGCTTACTTGCTTTATCCTTTAAGCAGCTATTGGTTATTAGGAGGAATTGATCATATGTTGGCATCTTATTAGCCATAAGATCTACCTGAAAATTATTCGTATCTTCATTTAATTTATAGTATGCTTTATCCAAAACCCGATATAACTCATTGGAAAGTGATACTTTATTATTATGAAATATACTAATTGTAGCAGGAGAGTTTTGTAAGCTTTTGAAGAGTGACATATTATGAATTGATAATTTCTCCTAAATATCCCCAGATAAGGACAAATAAATACTGCCTTATATACTACGGAATCATCTTCCTGCGGCTCCGGGGTGACTCTAATGTCGCATTTAAGTCATTCATGTTATCAAAATTTGACGACATTTTCGCTACACTAAAACTATCGAATTGGATTAATAGGGTATATTTGAAGGCTATTCTTGAGAGATATGTGTCGCTTTATGATATATAAGGGCCGCGAGCCCATGGTACTATCGGATTTATTAACAAAACCAGCACATTCCATCATCAATCAGTCCTTTGATTCTAGACTACGGATTGATATGCGGAACCCGATCAATGGAGATGGATTTGGTGTTGGATACTATTCACTGAAGAATCAACCATGTATATTTAAGGCAATAACTCCAGCGTGGAATAATGTGAATTTGAACAATTTATCTATGTGTACTGAGTCACATTTAGTGTTTGGACATGTCAGAGCTTCGACACAAGGTGTATTGGCAGAAACTAACTGCCATCCATTTTCTTTTGGGAAGATCATGTTCATGCACAACGGAGGTATTCTGTCGTTTGATTCAATAAAAAAAAAGCTAATTAATCACTTAGACGATCAATTTTTCCTTTATATCCAAGGATCGACTGATTCCGAATGTTGTTTTGCACTCTTTTTGGATACTTTGTTAAAAATGGGCTATAATCCTTCAGACAATTCAACGACTTTTACCCATACAATCTTGCGACAAGCATTACTTACAACAATCGAACTTATCAAAAATTGGCAAACCCGGATTACTAATGAACCTTCATTGATGAATTTTGCTGTTACTGATGGAGAGCTGATTGTGATAAGTCGTTATATTACATCCAAAACAGATGAAGCTGCATCGCTTCATTTCAGTACCGGGTCTAAATTTTTTGAATATGAACCCGGATTATTTAAAATGGAAAGATTGAATAGATCCCAAGACGTTATTTTTGTAGCGAGTGAACCTTTGACCTTTGAGAGAGGTGATTGGATTTGTGTACCAACAAATTCCACTATTACTATAACCAAGAATAATACAGTTCTTATGCATCCCATTGATGATGAATTTTATGATGGTGGTATAATAGAGAGATCATCAGGCTTGGCTATGAGTAAGGGTTTAATGGGCGGTGTTCCTACTAAGAGTCATAATGAATCAGAAGCATCATTGGAAAATGAAGTAGATTCCTCCATTGCTGATTTGCCTCCATTAGAAAGAGAGGGACGCAAGGCCAACTCAGAGTCAGCAACAGTTTAAACAATAATAATAAAATTTATTTAATACCAAATATATAAAGAAAAAGACAGATGCAAATTTTACTACCGTGCATAAAATTCATAAAATGTCATAGTAATATATATATGTCATAATAATATATATTAGCAAACACAAGTTAATATAAATTCATTAAACCATAGGTCAAGCCAAAATTAAAGATCAATATATCAATAAACAAAAAGCAACTGATCAACTTCTACTTGCAGATCTAGATAATTTATTACCATTAGACCCCTTTTCATTAGTTTTACTTTCATTATCATCATCAAGAATTATTTCATCATCACTATCAGAAGAGCTGGAACTAGAATCTTCACTAGATATTTCATCATCTTCTCGACTGGAAGCACTGAGTAATGATCCCGTGGCATCATATAAAGGATGAGACTTTTTATAAGACAAACCATCATCATTGGGGTCAATATATTCATCCGTGTCCATTTCATCGTTTTCGGAATGTATATTTATGTTACCTGGAATTCTTTTGAACGAATCATTCTTTTCAGAAGACTCTTCATCGCTAGGAGATTTGACCGAAGACAGTATTTCAGTAGAAGCTGTATTAGTAAGTTGTTGAGACATGTAATTTGTGAAATGGTCATCATCATCTTCTGATGATTCATCACTTGAGTTTGACTTTATTGTGTCGGCACTCTCATGATACTTATTCTCCTCATAATGTCCATCATCTTTACTACCCTCTTCAAAACCGCTTCCAATTATATCATGGTCAGTTTTTGGATCAAGAAGTAATCCTGGTTTGAAATCATTTTGCTCGATTATTTCGCCAGTACCTTCGTCAAAAGTATTCGATGCATCATCATCCTCTTCATCTTCTTCTCCGCCACCTAAAATTGCGTTATACTTCTCCCTAGTATCATATAATACATGACTAACATATTCCTCCCATATTTCATCTTCCACCTTAGTGTCAATTAATTCACTCAAGGTATGTGTAGGGTATAATTGAATAAATTTTACTACCTCCTCGGCGATTAAAGTCAAATGTCCCATGAAACCAAGTCTTAAGCCATTGTGATTGTCTTCAAAGTCAGTGCAAAGCTTTTGACCTTCAATAATTTTGTTTGTGATATCACCATAATGAAATAAATCAATAGCAAGAAATTTATTAAATCCAATATCCATAGATCCATTCAATACTTGCTGCACTATATCAAAAACAACATTATGTAAAAAATTATTCCATGGGAATTGTAAAAACATTGATAAAATGTTGGAAATGATTTGAGTATCATATAAGGATATTTTTAAAAAGTCACCAATAACAGGGTTCGCTCTTATTTGCTCTTCTGACAAATTTGCATTTGCATGAGGTTCTTCTTCGTCATCTTGATCTGGGTTTTGATATTGAATCATTGTATCATTTTCATGGTTTAGTTTAGAGTTAAATGAGTCTATTGTATCATTAGCGAAATCATCATCTTCGATATGGCGAGAATTTTTCCCTTCATTATCGTTTTCACTATTAGCCTTATTATCATTACTTCCTTCATCGTTAGGTAAGACAATGACTTCGTTGTATTTGAAACTAACAGGATCGAACTCTTTCATTTTATTTCTCAATATATCTCTCTCCTTAACGACATCAAAACCTTTATTATCATTTAATAATGCCATATTTGAGCAATGTAATAATTCAGCAATCAATTCACAAATTTTAAACCTTTCAAATCCTAACGGCTTTATCTCACCAAAAGGAGTTTTTAATATGGAATTCGTGCTGTTGTTTTGATCCATCAATAAATTATTGAAATCTTCAATTTTATTACCAAATATCTTAAGCAAGTGACCTAAATAAATAGGATCCCTACCAGTAGGCGGGTGACTTTCCAAAGTGATATATAAGACAGGTAAAATGTCATAGTCCGAATTGTTTTTTCTGATTATTTCTATAATAATACCGACACCATTAGCTAAGGCATATCCGCCCTTTAACATTATTTTACACAAACGATCCATTTGATCATACGAAACCAACTCTCTCGTCAACTCATTAGGTCCAATAGTCGAGTTGTCTGTCGTCGAATTAGCTGAAATGGTAATCAACGCCTTTAAAAAATCTGCTGCAGATGATTGTTTGACTAACAAAATGTCATAATTTTCTGATGCATTATCATCACCAGTTATATCAAGCGAATTGATCAAATGTGTGATAAAATCTTGATTTTGCAAAAAATCAATAATCCCCGTTGAATTATCTGGTTTATCGGTTGATATCAACTTAAGTAGAAAGTCCATTAAAGGTGGATTGGATAAATGATTTATGAACTTCTTTACCAAATTGGGTTGGTTATCTATAAGATATGTAATCATCTCATCACATTTCATGTCTAATAAATGCTCCATAATTTTCATAAAGTAAGTAGATAAATTGATCGAAAGTGGTTTCTTGGAATCTAACACAGACCATAACTTATTCAAGTTTTCAGTAGACTCCATGACTGTGTCAGTCAATGACCATACATCAGCACTTAAAATTTCCGCTGCTAAAGTGGCATGACGAACAGCCCTGTCTTCAGCAGTCTCGTTATCAGTTTCTGCATCTTCCTCGTCATCGTCATCATCTTCTTCATTTCCCCCATTATCATCATTGTCTCCTTCATCGTTGTCATCATCATCGCTTTCCTCTTTATGTTCTTCCTCAATATGCTTCTCATCTTCGATATTAGCAACATTGTGCGCCTTCTTACCTGAATTGTCTTTCTTGTCATTTTTCTTAGACTTGTCAGATATATCCTTCTCATCAGCTTTTTCAATTACTGAATCTGACTTCTCACTATCTAAGTTCAATTTACTCACATCAGTGCTCAATGAATCATCAATATTTCCTTCTTCAATTACTAAATCAACTAAAAAGCTCAATACTTCTTCCTCTCTCAAGAATTCAAGTAACATAGAGTTATTAGACAACAATTCTTGCAACAAGTCATTTTCTTCTAGCAATTTCATTAACAAATCATAGGTTTTGGAATTTGAAGAATTGTTTGATGCTTGGTCATTTGAATGGTTTTCTAAAAGTGTCGATATGTTTGACAATGAAGAAAGTCCATTACTAAATTTCCAAAAAGAGCCCGACATTATCAAATCTTGAAAAAATAGTTTATTTAAATGATAGTTAGTAGATGATTAAGGGCTCTATTGGGCTAGTTATTCTCTTATTTGAACCTTAATATTTGCTTGTATATTGATTTTATCACTGAATGTTGGTATTACACCAAAAAAAATTTATGCTCGCAATTACACAAAAAACGAACAATTTTGTGTAACATTTGTTTAATTTTTTTTTCTGTTATAAATTTTTCAACACCTACTAGTAGTTGAAACTTACAGTGTGATTAGGAAACAGTAAATACGATAATAATGTTTCGTCTAGCAGTTCCTACGTTGAGGAGCAGGGGTTTATCTTCTGGCACTCTAAATTTATTTATGCGTACTTTGTCTGGAACATCGCAAGCCACGTCACTTAACAAACAAATACCTGACTTAACACCATTGAAATTAGATTCAATCGGATCTGATAGCTTATACGCAATTTTTAAGCTCCATAATATCCCATATTTGGTCACAAAGGGTGACAAGATAGTGTTGCCATTTAAATTAAAAGAGGCAGAAGTAGGAGACCTGTTGATATTGAATGACGTTATTACGTTAGGATCTCCAGAATTCACTTATAACGACGATAGTGGAATACCAAAGGAATTATTTGACTTAAAAGCAAACGTCGTCGAAATCACAAGAGAACCATATTATGAAGTCTACAGAAAGAAGCAAAGATGCAGAAGATTGAAAACATTCCCAGTTCAAAACCACCAAACGATTTTGATGATCAACGAATTGAGGTTAAAATAATAAAAACGAAAATTGTATTCAAAAATTATAAACCAAGCAAACCTGTTTTGCTTTGCATGTATATAGTAGATCTTATATAATAAGTTAAATGTCAATTGTCAGATAAGTCTTGTCGTAACATCAAATATTGTATTTCTTATAATTATATTTGATCATTTGAGCTAACTCTGTACTCTCAAACGAGAAATTAGATTCATTACTAATAAATGGATCCCCTAAGAGATCCCTGGCTGTTGGTCTTTCTTCTGGGTCAATTGTAAAACATCTTCCAATAAATGAACGTGCCTCATCAGAAATCAAATGGGTAATGTCGTCAGGTATTGGCGGAGCTAATTTTGTTTTACCAATTTTATAAATTGCACTTACCACTGCTTCATTTGACCAAGGTCTTTTGCCTGCAAACATTTCTAATACAACACACCCTAATGACCAAATATCTACTTTTGCACTATACCCTTGCTTTTTATCAGCAACAATACTATCAATAACTTCTGGAGCCATCCAGAAAACCGTACCTTGCATTGACATCTCAGCATTGTTCACATATATGTCCTTAGATTTCTTGGATATACCAAAGTCAGATATTTTACACGTTCCGTCGATCTCTAATAGCAAATTATCAGCTTTCAAGTCACGATGTAATATACCGTTGGAATGCAAGTATTCGAGACCTAGCAATACTTGCTTCGTTATAAACTTAATTAATGGTTCTTCAAACTTCCCAAAAGATTTCATGCATGATGTTATTGATCCACCGGCAACATATTCTAAGAATAAGCTATAGATATTATCCTTTTGTTCAAAGCCTAAGTATTGAACTATGTTAAGATGATCTAAGTCTTTCATAGTTTCAACCTCTTTATGCAAAGCATCAATCCCCTCAGAGACTTTTGGGGAACCATTTTGAAAATCATGAGGAACAATTACTTGCTTGACTGCTAGCATTTCACCAGTTGTAACATTCAAAGCTAAATACACCGCACCAAACGATCCTCTACCAATCAATTCACCCTTAATCCAGGCAAACTCTTCAAATTCACCATGCTTTCCATTCTTTAATTTGCTAACAAAACCTTTTTCAATTTCAGTAGACGTGACTTCAACAACCTTTTGACCCCATAATTTAGTATTGGTTCTATTTAACGAGTTGAAATTACCCGAATTGGGTGTAGTGCGATAAGAGGATTCCAAAGATCTACCAGCCTTAGATGTGTTTTGCCTTTCCAACCTCTTTTTACGAGCTTCGTTTGCCACAACACGAATGGTTTTCATATGGCGACGACTCAAAGTAGGCTCTTGATTTTCAGCATACAAAATTTCATCACCAGAATCTAATTTGGGATGGACTGGTGACATATTGGCATTAGAAAAAGTTCTTGAAATTGTTGGTTTCCTCATCGGAATAGCATTTGATGCTTCAATTGATGGAAAATGTTTATTAACTGGAGAAACTGGCCAATCATCTATGATTGGTTTATCCAAGTTAGTGTTAGGGAAATATTTTTCAAGGTTCCTATAGACTTCCTCTACAGGAGGTCTAACATTCATTTTTATTGACGAAGGATCAGTTAAAGTACGCCGTATAGGCATTTTACTTTGCCCCTTTGTTTCAGGAGATCTTATAGGCCTCATAAAAAAATCTTCATCGCTGTCGTTATCCTCATCATTGGCATTACTTTTTTGGTTCTTAATTGGTTTAACAAAAAAGTCTTCATCGTCTGAAGAAGCATCGCCATTTCTTTGTACTGTGGGAACATCATCAAATGATACATCATTTTCTTTGAATGCAAATGAATCATCTACGATGAGGGAATTTTTGCTTGAAGTAGACCCTTTTCTTTTATTGAATGCTTTCCTCGAGCCTATTGACCTTTCACTGCCACTAGTCGAGCGACTAGAATAAGACAGTGTTTTTGATAGCGTTGAGATCGAAGGCAGTATAGATGCCTTCTTTAATGAATGTGTTCCCTTTACACTCAGCTTTCTGTCAAGTGGAGGTGGAGGGGCAATTCTTTTGGCTACAATACTACCAGACCTTTCCCTATCACCTGAACCAGATGAAATACTTGAAGACAAATTATTTTGATTATTCTCTAAATTTTCATCCCTTAGTGTTGCTATTGTACTTGCCGAAATTGGAGATTTCGATGTATTGGATACTGACGAGGAATAAATATTTGGTATCAATTTAGGAGCCTTTGATTCATATGGGAATTTCCTTCTTTTATCGAAGTCTATTTCGTAACCTTCTTTTCTTAAAACTTTAAATGAGTTCTGAGTGTCATTTAATTTCGACAAGTTTGGAGATAAAGAGGGCAGGCTGCTTTGAAGCTGGGTGGTATCTATCAGTAATGATGGTGGTTTAATATCTTCTGATACTTTCTTATTTTCTGGTAAATGCAATTTCATAGAAAATTGGGGATTTGAAGAAGACTTTCTTGCATCTCTAGCCGAATTTATTTCGTTAATGCTGGAAAGTTTTTCATTGTTTGTATCCTTAAAGTTCCAATAATCCACTTTAGAGTCTTTATTTTGCAAAAGATATTGTGGCGTACTTGGATAACTTCTTTCATCATTATTTTCACCAATTAATTCAAAAGATTTGGAGTCTGAAGATGTAGTTGAAAATGTTGCTGTAGTATCTGAACAGATTTCTTGATTTACAAGGAGTTTTACAAGTATATCTGTACACATAACGCTCAGTAAAACATCATCCTTAAGAGCAACACCCTCAGTAGAATTAAATTCAGTTAAATGAAAAGTTATAATTCCAACATCAATTAATTCTAATTCTTGAATTATTCTTTTCTTAAGTAATTCTATGTTTTTAATTTCTTCACTTGTGAAATTGATTGGCGTAAAAGTCTTATTATCTTTACTAGCTAATATAACTTTTCGGTCAATAAGCTTATCATCTATTGTGGGTAAATATTTTTCGTCAAAGTCACCAAACAAATCTGCTTTTTTAATTGAATCTAAATAAGCATTATTATTGAAATTGATTACCTTAGCTGATGAATTTGTTATGGGCGATGGTAAAGTGTCGTCACTAGACATTCCTATTGAGGTCGTATACCTTTGAGATTTAGCATTTGAATCATCCGTGTAAGTTCTTCCAATTTCTTCTTGAATGTTAGGTTGAGAAAGATTTTGTTTCTTCTTGGGTAACAGAAGATCTCGAAATTCAAGAGGACTCACAGGAGATACAGCATTTTTGTTGTTTTTAGTTATTCCGGTGGATTTTGCAGTAGCTGAGGAAGACGTATTATGCACTTGTTTAACAATTCCCACTGCTTTGTCACTACCATATTTTTTTAAAGTACTAAGAAGGCCAGGTTTCTTACTGTATGAAGTTACTTGATTAGCGTCAGTATTTGGAGTTGGAAAGTTTTGCAAGCTTGATGTTTTGAGTAGTGGCGCCCCTGTATATTTAATTCTGTCAACAATGAGGTCATCGTTTAATGATAAAGAAGTCTTTGAGTTCGACTTTCTATGACCGTTTATATTTTGATAATTGGATGATAATATGGGTAAATTGCTAGAACCAGCGTAGGATTGAGGAGCTTCAGAATATGATGACTTGGATTTTCGAAAGAATTTGTGATGCAGTTGAATATCTTTATTTGGCTTGTGGGAGCCTAAGTCCACATAAGATACTGGCCTTTGGTTAGCGGATATAGCTAAATTATTAGACTGTGATGAAGAAGCGTATGTCGCGGGTATTGATACAGATTTTCTTTTATGGAATATAGGTACTGATTTACGATTTTCTGCAATACTATTGGGAAGAACAGGAGACAAATGTGATTCATTCGAGCCTTTTCTTGAATGCGATTGCATTTGATATTCTTTATTGGCATTGTAATCGTCCACAGGTTCAGATGTTGAAAGATGTCCTTTAAGCAATTCAATAAACCTTTCAATTGAGTTATTTTCGTTATCCAAAACCAAGTATTTACTGAATTGCTTCCAAATCATTGAATCTACTTCATAATTACATAGTTCTAGAAACCTGTTACCGGATATTTCATTTCTTCGAAAGGTTTCTTGCCAAGAACTATTAAAACCGTAATATTCAAGCCATTTAAGTACGTTCAGAATATGCCATTTAGTAGAAGTATTAGTTATTGACGACTTTGATTGGGTATTCATAGCATATCTAACAAATCTCTTACCTTTGCTAACGGTGGAAGGTGTTATCGTAGATGTGGTAGATGTATTTGAAACAGTTGATGATTCAGAACTATTTCTATTATGAGCTTTAACATCAATACCAACTTCATTAGACTGACTTGTACTATTGCTCAAATAAAATTGCTCTTCAGAATTATTGGCATCTTCTTTCCGTACTAATGTATTTGATTTTCTATCATTATGAAAGTCGTCCTCTTTGTTTTTTGAAACTAGATCTAACGAACTTTTGCTATAATCATACCCACCTATAATCAGTCCAATAGCATTTGAATTATCACTTCCAGATGAATTTGGAGGTGGAGACCATGAACGGTTAGATTGCCGTTTCTCGTGGCTTAAATCGTCTCTAGGAAATCCGTCAAATGCGTAACGCGATGGATGTGGAGCATTTTCCTTGACTGGTGAAACTTGGAACTCTTGGATAGAATCATTTTGTTCAGAAAAGCTGAAGCTCTTAGGATCATTATGATTTGATTGTATCGGAGAAGATGAGTTATTTGTAGTCACCTTTAAGTCCTGTTTATTCGGAGTAGATATCTCATCTTCAAATGTCCCAAAATTATCGTTTGGTGGGTAGGGTAGAACCAGCGTCCGTTCATCATAATGCTTATCTAAATTATCATTTTGTTGATCATTACCAAGGCTTGGGTGCATCATATATCCCGAAATATGTTGGTTTGAATATATTACACCGTCAGAAGCTATTCTATTTTGGGCTGAATGAGGCATATCCATATTGGCAATTGACTCAGATTCATTATACATAGTCTTTCCTTCCCTGTTGAATTCATGACTAGCTGATCTTTGCCTATGGTTATGTTTACTACTCCAATGATTGGAAATAGTTTCAGGTATGAAACCGGTATAAGGATGCAACTTGATTGTAATATATGAGCAATTATAAAAGAAGAACTATCGGAAAATAAAACCAAATCCTGAAGGTGAATTCCAATTAAAGCTTTGATTTATTAAATTTCACTAGGCCTTGAATATTATGTTCAACCTATTAAAAATGCATGGGGTTTTATTATCATCTTAAATTAGCTTAATCTTTTTTTGTAAGCGAGATAAAATATTTGTTAGATCACTGTTTACAAAACAAGCTACACATAACAATTTATATGGAAAACACGCTTAAATATTGAAATTATACTTTAAACTAGAAATGAACTAGGAAATATAGCATGTCTCATACTTCTCTAAATGAACTTCTACAGAAGACAATTAAGAACTTGCATACACTTCATTTATACCCAATAACAAATGCTGATTCGGAGTACGAAGCTCTTCTTGAAGAAACAATACAGAGGATACTTCAATTACTAAATTACCACGACAAACTTTATTACGAATTGAATTTGAATGTTTCGCCCAGCTGTCCTGACATTGGGTCTTTATCATTGTTGTACTATCTTAATAAATCATCACCTCACGACTCGGAACGAATAACAAATTTGAATATTTTCTCCGTTATCCAGTCGTATCAGAATCAAAGGATAAATAACAAATCTTCAAGGTCATATGTTCTCAAGCAATTGATTGAACTACTTTCGGTTAATGATTCCACTTCAGATGAGAAGAAGCCAAAAAGAATAAAAGAATCATTCTCCACAATATTGGTACGATTTTCTGAGCTATTGGATTTCTTCATCAAACTTCATTCTAAATCAGAAGAGAAGTTAGTTTATTACATTAATCAATGCTTTAACTATGAATTAAATCTTTATTCTAATTTACAGGATAAATTGGACTCTGGATTGAGTTTAGATGACCACGATACAGAAAAAATGGTTTCTTTATTAGACGGCTTTATCGGGAATAAGTACTACGAAGAAAAAGAACTGAACGAGAGTAGTGAACTGACAGATACTTCTATCTTTAGTTACGACTCAAACGAATTTTTCTCTCGCCTAGGAATGGCTGAATCACCTTTGAATTTTAAATGTAATGATCAAAACTTTTCTAATTTATACCAGTTATTCCTTCAAGTATCATCTTTTAAAAGATTTAAGGGAAAATCGAATTCTTTATTCAATGATTATTCTAAATATATAAGAATAATGATCAACTTGTATAAAAAATCAACCAACATAGATACTATAGAGATCAACGATTTCGAATATAAAGAAATGAAATTCAATAATTTCTACAATTTTTTTTTAAGTAATCAGTCCAATCAGGGGCCAATATTGCCTACTAGATTTGAAGAAATCAACAAACGAGTGATAATGAAAATAGTGATGTTTCCAGAACTGCATTATGAAAATAAATTTAAGTTGAATGATGAAGTAAGTGGGGAAGTGAACTATTACTTAAATCAACCAACAAATAATGATGTTCATGCAACTTATGACAAACTGAAAGATCTGGCTCCTACTTTTAGTAGCGTGGTTGGAAGTAATATTGAGAAAGCAGATCAAATTCATACCCAACTTAACTCTACTGATCACACATGTACGAAGGAAGACCAAGTGATTTTAATAAATAATTTAAGGCACATCATTCCTCTATTAAATGAATTCAATTTTGATTTTAATATTAACTTTCCATCCATTTTGAAATATTACTTACATTTGCTTTATCAAGAACTTCCAGAAATATGTAAGCAGGAGGATGTCAATTTTGTAAAAAATATTGTTGCTTTGGTTGATACTATTACTGATTACGAAAATGAAGATGTTACCCTGGAAGAATATAACATTAGAGACACTGTGCTTCAATTCTATCAATTACATACCTATTTGAACAAAGATATAATATCGGATGAAGACCTTTCTCGTACCATATTGATGAAATTGGCAGTATTTGAATACTACTCGAATTTCAAACTAAGATTTGATATCTTTCATAAGTGGAACTATGAAACCCTTGCAATTAGCCAGCTCGAATATAATTTAAATCACGAGTGGTTGCCTAAGAATAACAATTATTTAAAGAAGAAAGTTTTAAAAAAGTGGTTTAGTAAAAAGCTTAAGCTTGACAACTTGGAATCAGCGACGACAAACTTTTATGAACAAGATATTTTGTGTAAGATCTTCAGAGATGTTTGGCTATTACGCTCAATAAAATACAAGGAACTCAATAAAAAAGGAAGTGGTCAATATGAAGCAAAAAAGTTTAGCTTGTGGTATCGAAAGTTGAATTATACCCAAACATTGCAAACCAAGGCTTTAAACTACCATCAAACACAGCTTTTGAAAGTCTATTTCAAATGTATCTTGTCAAAATTTCAGAGGCATAAAGATTTATCTCTGATAGCTCTTGATAATTGCGAGATGTTACTTCAGAAAGATAATTCAAGTTTAAAAGGATTCATTATAAACACTTGGTATTCTAAAATGAATTTAAAAATTGAGCCAAACTCGATCAGTAGGAATCAAGGGTTTGAACTGCCAACGATTACTCAGTTGGATGTTGCAAATAATTTATCTCCTCCTTCAACGTTAAGTGAAAAGTTGTATCGGTTGGGTAATATCGAAAAATATGTTATATTCTCAAAGTATTTCAAAGTTTTGAAGCATGCAAAAAATATGCAATACATCTATAATCAGACTCAAATAAAAAATAATAAGATATTGCTTGAATTCTTTTTCTCTGAACAATGGTTGAAGAAAACTAAATTGCAAACCAAAGCCAAATATATTATTCTAGAAAAACACCGCATGATAAAATTCAATGCTTTTCTCCACTGGAAAGAGTATAAAAACCTTAATAATATTGCGAAGGAGTTTTATAGAAGTAAACTGTTGAAGAAGAGCTTGACAAAATGGAACTTAGAGTTTAAAATATCCTCGTTCAATTTTAACTGTCCTGATCAAAGGCATTCAAAAGAAACCCCGAGTTCTATCAAGTTAAGGTCATATTTCAACAAGTGGTTGTTATCTTACCAGCTGAAATACCTTCAGTCGATTTTGGAACTGAGACTACAACTGGCAGCTTTTAAGAGAATTTTCAATAGACTAAAGATCAATAATGCCAATGAATCTCAAGCTATTCAATGTGACATATATAACACGAATTACAAAATTTTAATTAAATGGATTTTCAAGTACAGAAAAAATGAACTGATGAATACCGTGTCAGATTTAAATTTCCAAAGAAAATACTTCAATAAAATAATCGGGAAGCATCATTTATACACAAAAGATTTTTCGTCCATTGTGGATAGCTTTCGTCGTGATAATATTACAGGTAAATGCAGACCGAAATTCACTGATCTTTTAACTTGTTTAGTTTCAATGCGTCATTGGCAACGTCGTTATGATTCTAGGTTTCAAATATCTGCAAACTCTAAGATCAAGTCTTTCAATGATACCATTATAAATCCGAACAGCATATCTAAATTCTTGTTTTTGTGGGTCAGCAAATACAATAAGAGAGAAACAATTGCTTCATACTTGGATGCTGAGTGCGATAAATTTATTCAAAAATCCTCTCTAAAGAAGATATTATTCACCAAATGGAGATCGACTACACAAGGGACGTTAGATTTGACTCTTCATGCGGAAGAGTTTGAAGCAAGGCTTCTAAGCAAAAAGTTTTTGGTTATATGGTACGACCAATTCCTTCATATCAATCGATATTTGAATGAATTAAGTGATGACTTTATAAGCCAAAAAGAAATCCGCAAGTTTCGAGAAACTTTAAGTAATTGGTCGATGAAGTACATTAAGAATGTTGAGAGACATCATCAAAGTTGTGTATTATTTATGAAAAGGTGGCAGAATGTAAAATCAAGATCTATCTTAGAATTGTGGATATATAAATTAAGAGAACGACAACTCGAAAATGGCATGAGCAGCAGTTCTCTCGTAGATAAAGAAAGCAGTTTGATCAATAATCAGTCGCCGTTAGCAAAAAAATCATTAACGAGAACCACGACTAAGGGTAATAATAATGATGATTCGAATACCAGCTATTTATACACTCCATTAAAATCCCGGTCTGATGGGGTTCCTTCAACACCTCATTATTCTAATGGCGTTGTTGGAGGTAGTCCAACAAAATTGCAAGAGACAACGTTAAGACTAAAGCATGAACGGATTGATGCATTGCGAAAACATTTTGGTAAAGTTAAAGCAACCTCTACTCCAAGGAAAGAGAACAGGATTTCAAGCGGTGATAACAATCCATCATTGATTGACCGCAATAACTCAAGATTTATACGACTTTCACCTCCTAAATATAATACCTATAAGCCAATATTGCCACCGAAGCCTCCCAATTTTAGTATTGCCGAAGTGCCTTTGGTTGATCAGTTTTCTCTTAATCAAGATGAATCTAGCCTTTCAAAAATGCTGAATGCTATTGCTGACGATAATGAAAAGTCTGTCATTGAAACAGCCAAAAGAATGCGACGCATAACCCCAATTTTTGTTCCAATTGATGATGACGTTGATGAGCCAAGATTCTCCCCAGTGAAGAAGTTAAAAGAAAAATTAAAGAACAATTTAATCGAAATTTCACCAACAAAGGATACAGAAAGGCCTTGAGAGTTTAATAAGTAGTATATATGTATATGCTAGCAAATGTACGGGACCATATAAAAGCATTTATATATTTAAGTTGTAAACTCATTTTCCAAGATATTAATCTCGTCATTTATATTTTGTCCTAGATCATTTAAATCAAGTTCTTTAAGATCATCATTGTCATTTTCCTTCGATCTATAAGGGATTTGATCTTTTTGTTCCTCAATCAATTCGTCTAATCCATCATCTGGAGACACCCTTTCGTAGACATATAAATAATCGCTTGTGATCAACATAGAATGTATAAGATCCTTCATGGTATTAAACTTGATATGAATGAGTTCATCGATAATTTGAGTGAGCAAAGCTGGGATAGTGGAAGTGTTTGATCTTTGTTCTTTTATCAACTGGATTATTGGAATTATTGAAATACCCCTAAATGTATCAGAAACGTGTATAGTCTTCCAGTTATTAGAATTATAGGTGAGTTTTGAGCTTGCATGTATTGTGTCAATTTCATTCAAGTTAACTTCTGTAATTAAGATATCAATATCATTCCAGACAGTCAACAAATCAAATTCATCTTCCGTCTTATCATATACTACCGAATTATTGTGAATTTCACCAAACCTGTTGATACCAGACATGCAAGATGCAACATCCATATGAACAAGATATTTCTGACCGTTATTTTCATTTATATACTTGTTAACAAATAATAATGCATCTCCTCCTGGATAATTGAAGCTAGAGACATACCCCATAATAGCCGACAACAAAATACCAATTAGCATAAATGCAATGCAGGTCAATATTAAAAGCTTATTGAAAATTGAGGCAGACCACTTAATAAATATATTAGAAAATCCATTAGCGGCTAATATAGTCAAAATAGGTATGACATATATTATAAACCTCCATTCTTTATGTGGTTGGAATGACATAGCAATAATAAACAATAAGGAAGAAACAAACAAAATACGTAAAGAATTTTTAGCAGGATGTGTCACTTCAATTTTTTTCTTATTAGGTGCTTTATTGATGGAAGTGGTGGAAATCTTATCGTCCGCTGGATCATTCATCAAACCTGGAAACATAAGTATTAAGACAATTGGTGGTCTGAATAACTGCCAAATATATTTATTAAAATAAGCCGCCCATGGCTCTATACCCCAGTCGGCCGATTTACCAGAAATAATATTGAATTTGAAGGATACTAATTCGGGAATAAGCCAATAGCCCCAGAAGTATGAATCAATAGTTAGTGTAGTTATAAGTCCAACGAGCGTACCAACACATAACATAACAAAATTAAAAAATAAATCACTCTGACCGAAAATAATGGACGAAACTAGTGCTATAATGACCCCAAATAATCCAATCTCTAAACGGAATACTATACCTGTAAAAGCCAACCATGTCAAACCAGACATATCGCCAACGATAATCTTACTAATTGCATATGACACCAATGGTAATGCAATAAAGTTTGGCAATGTACGGGACGAATAGTACAAAATGTGAAATTGTGAAATGAGTAATATTATAAACCAAAATCCAACTAGGCCCCTGCGCTTTGAAATCCTATCACGCAAGGCTATTTGATTGATACTATCACGTATTTTCATAAACGCCAAACCATTCGCAAGCCCTAATACGCATCTCACAATTATCTGAATGTCAAGTTGGCTCTGATCTGTCGATAAAAGGTCATTAATACCAATTAATGAAGTGAATGATTGGATGACCTTGACAATTCCTGCAATTACTAAACTTCCAACGAAAGTCCGAGGTACTGAACCAGGAAAGTTGTTATGGTCGTAGTTATATGAGACATTCTCCTGCGGAAATACCCCATAGTTAATTATATCATGAATTGCTTGGATATTAAATGATTCTTCCACTTTGGTATAAGGTGATATTAGTAGATGATACAAAATTATCCCCAAAAGGATTGTATCTAGCAATTTATTATATTTATACATAATAAATTGTCTTCTGTAGCAACAATCTCTATGAATAATTCATCAAAAATATCAAATTTCAATCGCTTTGAGCCGTACTGCGACCATTTGAAAAGAACCTTTTTGCCATAAATATAATTTATAACCATATATTAAAAGTTATTGAGGAAACATGGATGATATACCTGATTTGGTTGAAGAATTACCTGAAGATTTCGATGGAATTTCCGGAGGATATATTAATAATAGACAAGTAGAGGTAGGCAAAATTCCTTCACCTCCTGCGAGACAAGTAGAGGACCTTGAAATTACTGATGAGAAGAAAAAGATCCCGATTACAATTATTACTGGATATTTAGGAAGTGGAAAATCCACTCTTTTAGAAATGATTGGTAAAAGTTCAAAAAAGAGACTAGCTATAATTTTGAATGAGTTTGGGGACTCGTCAGCAATTGAGAAGGCCATCACAGTAAAGGATACCGAAAAAAATGAATCAGTTCAAGAATGGCTCGATTTAGGAAATGGGTGTCTTTGTTGCACGGTAAAAGATAATGGCGTTCTTGCAATAGAGCAGTTGATTGAAAATTCTAGAGGTAAAATTGATTATATTTTGTTAGAAACCACAGGAGTTGCCGACCCAGCACCAATTGCCAAAATGTTTTGGATAGATGAAGGATTATCGTCAAATGTCTATATAGATGGAGTTGTTACTGTTTTGGATGCTCAGAATATCCTCAAGTGTTTGGAAGATGTTGGTGGCCATTGGCATAGGGAGAATAAGCATTTAAAAGTAAGTCAAAGTGTCAATGCCGAAGATCTCACAGAGGAGGAGATTGAAGATGAGAGAAAAAAGTTAGAGGAAGGTTTGACCACTGCTCACTTACAAATTGCCTTAGCAGATACAATCTTAATAAACAAGGTGGACACATTGCAAAAGGAATCTTACGATAAAAAGATTCAAGCTATTATGGATAAAGTTAAGGGGATCAACTCCAGCACTCCTATTCACACAACAAGCTTTGGTGATATCGATGTGGATAAGATCTTGGATTTACATGCATTTGAGGCGAACACAGAAAAATTAACACAATCGATGAATTACATGAATAATTCAACCTATCATGACGATAGAATTGGTACCATAACCCTAACATTTCCCTTTTTTGAACATAACAGCGAATTCAATAAGGTGGAGTCGTTTATTCAATATGTTCTTTGGGAAAATAGGGCTAACAATAATCCTATTGAAATCCATAGAATCAAAGGAATATTGGTCAAAAAGAGCGGAAATGAAGATTTTGATGTTAGAGTGATACAAGGTGTACGAGAGACATATGATATCATTGAAGGAGGAAGATTAGTCGATGGAATCACACAAAACAAACTAGTATTCATTGGCAAGAATTTAAACTATGATGATTTATACTCTGAACTACAAAATTACTTAGAAAAGTAGCATAAAGAACTTTTAAATATCGTATTTTAGATGCAATTTTATAAACAACTGCATATTTTCAGCAATAGAAGTAGTATGATGTAAAATTCTGATACAATTTAAGATTAGTCTATTTGGTCAAAAAGTTTACAAAATTTACAAAATTTACTAAATTCATAAACTTTTCACAATAAAGACTTCATTAACTCCCAAAAAATAAAAAACTAGTAATTAATAAATGCAACTATATTGCTCCTAAACATCCAAAGTAGAGACAAACCTATGAGTCTCCACTAGGAGTTGTAATATATTGCAACAATTAGTTGTATGGGGTCTTTGTGATCTAGTTGCGAAAAAGTCTAAAAAACTTTTTGAGGCATACACGATTCTAAATTAGATTCGAACTCTCATCGACAATTCAATATATTGAAAATGAAGCTAACAGAGATACAAAAGGCGTAAGTTTTCTGATATAAGCAGTAGGTGATATGTCGGAGAACCCAGAGTCACCTAAAGGGTCTACTCCTAAAGTTGAAGCAACCGAAAAAGCAAACAAGCCACCAGTAAAAAAAGGATGGTCGAATCCAGCATTAAGAATGATGGGAATTCCTAAAATATCATTACCCTCGCGGAATTGGATGATTTTTTGGACTTTGCTTGCCAGTGTTGGTGGGGGTGTAGCATATGACAGATATCAACAAAAGCAGATAAGAAAGAAATGGATGGACAAATTTAGACCTT
Organism: Debaryomyces subglobosus; assembly: GCA_003708965.2. Classification (NCBI taxonomy): domain Eukaryota; kingdom Fungi; phylum Ascomycota; class Pichiomycetes; order Serinales; family Debaryomycetaceae; genus Debaryomyces; species Debaryomyces subglobosus. The sequence continues at coordinate 131,790 of PPOW02000017.1, read as the reverse complement.
TGGGAGAAGAAGCATACAGATCGGATAGAATTCCCAGAAAATTATCAGTTTTTATAGCACCACCTCCAAATGACTACTTAGATTCATCGATGATGTATTTCAGGAAGTACGTTAAGCCTATATTAAATGCTAGTGCCATTGATTTTGATGTTTTCACAGAGAACAGACAAGGTGACATCAGGGCTGCTGTCGCAGAGAGGATTAGAGAATTAAGAACCGAAACGATTGAAAACGCCAAAAAAGCCCACGAAGAAGCGATAAAGAAGCAGTATGATGCATCTTGGACAAAAGTTTTCAAGCAAGATATTCCAAACTTCTTTGCTCTGAAATTTCAAAGAAATTCCAAGGAAGAAGAAGTTCTAGTCAGTAGTAATGACTTGTACTCACCAAAGGACGTATTGGGCTTTTATTACTTGAATGAACCAGTTGATGCTAAAAGAGACGATGAATTGAATCCGTTTGAAGCCGGTGGGGTTATATGTATCGGAAGAGGTGCATACAAAGAATATATGACCGGGGTCCATGAAGGGTTATTAGGACCATTGGAAGCGCCAGTAGAAGTAAAAACAATCATTGAAGCTGACACTCGACTGACCGAAAACGAAATTGAGACCGCTCAGATCAAGGACGAATCGAGAACAGTAACCGAATTACCAGTAGTACCAGTTGACTCAGACTCAACATCTGACAATGAAAATGCACAAGCTAATGTTCCAGAAACCTCGTTAGAGACAGAAGAAAAGACTCCAAATGCAGATGAAGAAGAAGATGAAACGCCAGTACCCAAGCCATTTATTACTGTAGATGAATACCCTGGGGCAGTCTATGCACCAGAGTTCCAAAATGAGACCCTCATCAAGAATAAGAAGAATGTTCCGGTCTTATTTGAGCAACCTGTTTATGTGTTTCCGTTACCTATTGTATCTGGGTTTTTGAATACCCACCGTAAGATATACAGATTTTTCACAAGAAGGAACGTTGCAGAAGACTTCGGTTATAGGACTTCTGCTGTAGTGCACAATGTATCAAGACCATTTGTTTACAAGGATCAGTTTATGGCTAAAGAAGAGGAATTGGAATGGCCTAAGAAATGGGTAGCAACTGGCAAAGAAAAGAATTCTGAATGGGTCCAAGAATTAGTGACTGACGAAAGAGTTACAGCTAGAATGAAGGTGTTTGATGTCCTGTTGTTGGGTGCAAACTCGATTGGTAACACAACCGAGAATTCAAGAACTAAGGAATAGTTTGTATATAGTAATTTATTGTTTGTTAGTTTATCTTCCGTAGTTTAATGCAGATGAGGCTACCATGCATTATTTGGCGCGAAGTATACTTCAACATAGAGTATGTAGCTCTTTGGGTTAACCAGAGACATTTCGTTTTAGTTATCGGATAACTAAGTTGACCATACCCATATACGCAGATGTTTTTCACAATTCAGAAAAATAGACTTTGCATTTTGACACCTTTCATCCTTGATGAGTAACCCATATCGATCGATAACGAAATAATATTTTTTGCATCTATTTTGGTATGGTTTTGCCGGGCAAGATTTCATTCTTTGCACGCATTATTTCCTTCAAGCCTCCGTAGGTCTCATCGGAGATCTCCTTGAATCTAGGAATTCATGGAATCAATGCACTCTCAAACACCATCACCTCTGGGCTGACGTACCTATGTTTCACCTAAAGTATACCCAAAATAACCTCTCTAAAGTCCCCGACGGTATCTTCACTAGTCGTATCTTTCGTCGACAATCCGTTTTGAGGGTTTCCGTGTATTAGAGAATGCTCATATCAGTACGATAACTACATATCAATCACTGTGTCCTATTACGGCCTTGCTATCCTCCGTCAACAGACGTCGTCAACGTACAAACGATTCGGTTGAACCAGAAACTTTGCATCCGGCCTTCTCCATAGACCCATACACCCATAATAAGATACATACACCATATACAATCGGCCCAACCACGGCAAGTAGTTTTTTTCACTGCTTTAATGTTCATACGGTCTCCTCCATTCTTCTCTCAGATACGTCTTGTTGCCATCTAGTCATACTACATTGGCGGTGCCCCTGAACATGATCGGTTGACTTTCGTCAAATCTCGGCCCACTCCCCAGCATTCCGCAACTCTATGTAAGTCTTAACAGGCTGTTCGCAGTTCCTGTATTTTCCGAAGGTAAGATGATTAGAACCCGTTGATTTGGCACTGATAAGAAGATTACCTAAGCCGTATCCACCCAATCATGCTGATTCAACCGTTGATCATCGAATTCTGTGACTCGAGAAAAAAGGCAATTGAAGAAATCCTGAAGTCATCTGTGCATTTTGTGTAACCTCCGCTACAGGCGAATCTTCGGAAATTCATTTTATTGGATGGAGATTTGATAGAAACAGAAAGGTTGAATCATCAAGGGCTACAATCACAGATTCCAATATGGTTGAAAATTTTTGGTACGTAGGTTGTGACTCCGGGGAATAATATATAAATACTGGTAGGAACCAGGAAGAAAATTGACATGAAAATTTTATAGAAGTATAGTCTATCTCGACAATTTCTTATAACAACAAGTCAACACAATGGTCTTACCACACGAACCAGAATTCCAACAAGCTTACAATGAATTAGTTTCTGCTTTAGAAGATTCCACTTTATTCACCGAAAAGCCAGAATACAAGAAGGTTATTCCAGTTGTTTCTGTCCCAGAAAGAATTATCCAATTCAGAGTTGCATGGGAAAACGATAAGGGTGAAGTTGAAGTCAACAACGGTTACAGAGTGCAATTCAACTCTGCATTAGGTCCATACAAGGGTGGTTTAAGATTCCACCCATCTGTCAACTTGTCTATCTTGAAGTTCTTAGGTTTCGAACAAATCTTCAAGAACGCTTTGACCGGTTTATCCATGGGTGGTGGTAAAGGTGGTTGTGATTTCAACCCAAAGGGTAGAACCGACTCCGAAATCAGAAGATTCTGTGTTGCCTTCATGAGACAATTAGCCAGATACATTGGTAGTGACACCGATGTTCCAGCTGGTGATATTGGTGTTGGTGGCCGTGAAGTTGGTTTTATGTTCGGTGCTTACAAGCAAATGCAAAACAACTGGTCTGGTATCTTAACCGGTAAGGGTTTAAGCTGGGGTGGTTCTTTAATCCGTCCAGAAGCTACTGGTTACGGTGTCGTCTACTATGTTGAAAAGATGATTGAAAAGGCCACTAACGGTAAGGAATCCTTCAAGGGTAAGAGAGTTGCTATTTCCGGTTCTGGTAATGTTGCTCAATACGCTGCCTTAAAGGTTATCGAATTAGGTTCCACTGTTGTTTCCTTATCCGACTCTAAGGGTTGTATTATCTCCCAATCTGGTATTTCCCCAGAACAAATCAAGGCTATTGCTGAAGCTAAGATTCATTTCAAGACCTTAGAACAAATCATCAAGGACACTCCAACCCTTTTCTCTGGCTCCAACGAAGTCCAATACATTGCCGGTGTTCGTCCATGGACTCACTGTGGTCAAGTTGATGTCGCTTTACCATCTGCTACTCAAAACGAAGTTTCTGGTGAAGAAGCTAAGGCTTTAGTTGAAGCTGGTTGTAAATTCATCGCTGAAGGTTCCAATATGGGTTCCACCAAGGAAGCTATTGATGTCTTCGAAGCCAACAGATCTAAGGGTGTTTGGTACGCTCCAGGTAAGGCTGCCAACTGTGGTGGTGTTGCCGTCTCTGGTTTAGAAATGGCCCAAAACTCTCAAAGAGTCACCTGGTCTGCTGAAGAAGTTGACCAAAAGTTGAAGAACATCATGTACACTTGTTTCGAAAACTGTTACTCTACTGCTGTTAAGTACTCTGCTGAAAAGGATGCCGAAGATTTACCATCTTTATTAAAGGGTGCTAACATTTCCGGTTTCATTAAGGTTGCTGATGCTATGTTTGATCAAGGTGAAGTTTTTTAAATAGAGTCAAACCTTAAAAATTTGTCATTTCAGTTCTCTCCATATATTATTATTTAGTTACTATTTGTTTTGCATTGCAAATAAAAATTGGGTATCATTTTTGAAATTTCGAGTGTAGTCCATAAGTAAATTGATAAAGCGTAGGCGTTGATTTTTTTGCGCGTATGATCTGGATTTTTCATAAAAAAGATTTGTGAAAGACTAAAGAAATATAATATACCATGGATTCTGAAGGCATTTCGCATAATAATGTCCCCCAGGAAGAATCAATAATAACTGGGAGCATAGACCTACCCGATTATTTTCCTTTGAATCAAAGCTTGGTGAAAGATTTTGAGAGAACTGGTCGATTGCAAACAAAAGTTGAACATACAATTAAGGAATCTATCAACAATATTTTAACACAAACAGAGGAGTATTTAAAGTTTTTGTTGGATGGTGAAAACTTGACAAACATGGACCCTAATTCCAAGTTTTTCGTTACTAATTTAGTGAACTTGGAAAGTTTACTCAAATCACAATATGAATTAAGCATATGGAAGAAATCGGTAGAGGAATCCAAGATAAATATACGGCTGAAACAACGCCAAGAAGTGGAACTAAACCTCGAGTCATTAGATTATTATCAGAACCAAGTCGATGAAGATCATTTTGGGGATTTAATGAAGAAAGAATATGATGAATATCGAGATATCCATAATCAAGAGACTTCGTTTCAAACCATCCTCGGGACAAATGACTCTTACAAATATTTGAAAAATGTTGCATTCATACTACAAAACCCACGAGATCCCTTACCAGAGGAGGCTGAGGATGATGAGTTGGAAGTCGCAGGTGGTAAGATATCTTTGAAGGATCCGTTATCGCTCAACTATTATCACACACCTTTGATATCCAAGAAATGTGGTCATATATTCGAACAAGATACTATATTTGATTATCTTAATAATAACAACAAATGTCCAGTGGATGGATGTGGTGCAGTCTTGACTAGGAATGATTTAAAACCTGATAAAATTATGACTTTGAGAGTTAAAGCTTATTTGCTACAAGACAAAACAAAAAAACCCCAGTCAAACGTCGAAAGATTATGATAATCTCCCCTATTCCTCCTAGTTTCTCTTCATTATATACTATTTATCGTGAATATGTATGATTCTTCAACTTGTACTGATAAGCAAATTCATTCACGTGTCTGGGTGAAAATATAAATTTAGAATATAATTAGCTTGATGTAAACCTAACTACTATTTATCTATATGTGATCATGCTGGAGTATCACGGACAGCCACATCCCGTGGATATACCTGTAACGGATCTTGATGAGACAGATGACGTTATATTTAACCAACAATTACATGAAGAATCCAGTACCACCCGAGATGATGATAGTGCTAAATCTATTGATAATTTAGATTATGAATTTGTTGATAGTTTCAATAGGAAAGATTCATTAATGTCACGTCTAGCTTCATATTTCAAACCCAAGTCTAATTACTTGAGAAATTATGAGATGCTAAATGTAGAAGACACAGAAATTGATGGACTTAGTGATAGGCCTTCGATTTATGATGACAGACAGGGGAGATCTTTGAGAGATTACAAAATCGATCTTTTGTACAAAAGGATAAAGAGGACGATTGCAATGGGTGTTATGACCATTTTGATTCTAATGATTATTGCTTTTAGTTTCTCTAGAAAAAATAAGGATTCTTTCACGAACTCCAAATCAAACAACAAGAGAATCTTATCAAACTCAACTCATGAATTTTATCCTACTACTTTAGTGATATCATTAGATGGGTTTCATCCGCATTATATTAATCCTCACTTGACTCCAACTTTGCATGAAATGATGCTCAATGATTATGGCGCTCCTTATATGATCCCTTCGTTCCCATCTTCCACGTTTCCTAATCACTGGACATTGGTGACTGGTTTATATCCATCTGAACATGGTATTGTTGGAAATACGTTCTATGATCCAATATTAGACAAGCAGTTTGTTAATACTGACCCAAAACAGGGTGGCTTGGATCCCGATTTTTGGCAAGGTGGTGAGCCTATATGGTCTACAGCATTTAAGCAAGGAGTAAACTCTGCAATTCATATGTGGCCAGGAAGTGAGGTATCTGGGGTAGGAATTGGAGGTGGTCCACTAGATGTAGATAAATATAATGGGTCGGAAGTGTTATCTTCAAAGGTTAACCGAGTCATGAATTGGCTTGATAGGGAAGAAATAGAATTGAGACCTGAATTGATTTTAACTTATGTTCCGACTATTGACCAATTTGGCCATAAATTTGGAATTAATGGTTCAGACCTCAAGAGTGCCTTAACCTACGTCGATGACTTCGTAGATTTGATGCAAATGGAGTTGATGAAAAGAAATTTAAAGGACATAGTGAATTTGATCATAGTGAGTGATCATGGAATGGCACCAACTTCTAACAATAGGCTACTTTATTTAGATGACGTGATTGACTTAAAAATGGTACAGCATGTGGATGGATGGCCACTTTTTGGTTTAAGACCATCTTCAGAATTTTCTACAGATGATATTCAAAATGAAATAATGAAAAACATTGAAAACATTGATCCCAACTTGAGAGATCATTACAGAATACTTAGAACTGAAGGTATGCCTGTAGAATGGCAATTTGGGGGAAAAGAATTTGATCATAAGTTTAATTATAGATTAGCCCCCATATGGATAATCCCAGATGTTGGTTATGCAATTACTACCAAGAAACAAATGGAAGACAATAATTTTGATTATAGACCAAAAGGAGTGCATGGGTATAATAACACCGAACTATTGATGAGGGCGTTGTTCTTAGGTAGCGGGCCTTACTTTCGTGAAAAGTTACCAGAGTCTGATTATAACTATAAAATAAAACCTTTCCCTAATACGGAAGTTTACAATTTGATTTGTGACACATTAGACTTGATTCCTGCTCCTAATAATGGAACTTCGCCAAAAGACTTGGTTAGTCCCTTGTTATCCTCTTCGAATTTATTACCTTACGATTGGACTGATAACCTCCAGTATCCAGATTTGCCTTTTGAAGTTGAGCATGTAGTTGAAGACGCTACTTACGATCTCTTATGGAAAAAACCAACTAGGGAAAGGCCTACTAGCATCTCGATTAGTACTAATATGCACCCTTACGAGTCATTAGTTTCTGAAGAGTCTCTGTTTTCTTCGATGGATATTGAAAAGGTTCCAAAGCCAACTGATCTCTTTGATTCAGAACCAACACAATCTGATAAAGGCAATTCTCATAATTTATGGGAAGAAATCGATGATAAACTTGAAGATATACTGGATAAGATCGGAGAATCATTTCAAGATACGATAGATAAAGTAGATGATTGGATTGATGATGCGTTAGGTGATGATAATAGTGACTCAGGTGATAAATAGGCGGTCATATATGGGGAGACATAAACTTGAAAAATATACAATAACGATATATATGACTATTGTAGGTTGAACTTAAAAATATTGTCCTAACTAGTTCTTTAAATTCTCATTAAGAGCACTTGAAAGAAATTGTAGTTTTGGAAAGTCTGTTGTATCATTTAAGTTTTGAGGAGATTTAAGAGGAGAAGGTTCATTTGTAGTTTTGAGAAATGGTGAGTTAGAATGAAGATCACGAATGTTTCCACTAGTTGGAGTCCCCAAGTTCGAATCAGCATGCAGGTTATCAATGGAATCATCAGAAGCTTCGTGTTTAGAAAGAGATTGGAGTATGTTATTCGTGCTTTCTTTGTTATTATTTGCTGTTGCATCATGATTCGGAAAAATATCAGCGCAGTCTTGACATAATTTGATAATTAAGGACTTGGGCAAGTTCATGAATGGTGTAGATTTAATAAATACGGACCAACTATTCCGTATAATTTCTATTATCTTTGCAACCAAAATTTCTTCATTTGCTACCAAAGCATTCATCCAAATTTTTAAGATAGCGCCTAACGTATCATTTAAATCATTAGATGTATTTTCAATCACAAAATTACTCAAAGTCTTGTATAAAGAAGACAATAATTTAATTCTTAATTGTGGTAATTCGTACAAATTTGATAAAATAAGTACCCCGGAATAGACAATTAATGTACATAATGGCAATTCAAATTCTCTCGAATGTATCCTGTCAGCATACAAATAAAATACAAGGCCCTTTACCCACGAATATGGTTCAGGAATAAACATTTTATTTGATATTGCCTCAGCCATGCCGCTATCAATGACCCTTCTGAAGTGTTCCCATCTAGCCAATAGAATAGATTTGTGAACTTTGATGCTCTTTAGAGTATCACTGAGTATTTCTCGGCCCGAGATCGAGTTATTTATAATATCAATATATTTATCTGGACATTTGTTATACTCGTCCATGACTGCCTCGTCTTTGAAAGTAATAATTTCAAAATCAGTAAATTCCTCATTGATGAGTAAATTAAGGAAATCATCAGACATAGATGGAAGATTCTTCTCAGGTTTGGAAATACCTAAATCCGATAATTTCATTTCAAGTAGTAAATGAAGCTTTGCATTATCATCATCTTGATCGTGATCAAGATCAAGATCGTGAAAATGACTATGATCACGATCTTGTTCTTGTGCCAGGTCATCATCTTCTCTCTCACTAAGATTCGTTATAACTTCTCCAACATTATTCTCGTCTTCAAGGCTATGCTCAGATCCATCATGACTCATATATGACTCAATTGTCAGACCCAATAAAAACAACGACTCCAGACCTCTCACAAATGCATGCTTCCATAAATATGTAGCCAGATTCTTATTTTTCAGCCCCAAAGTAAGTTCTATAATTTCCCGATTAATTAAAGGGATATGCTTAAATTCTGCTAAATCATAATACGATATATTATAATCTTTATGTGAACTGGCCTGTGTCAAACTAATTTCAATCTCTGTTGAAGGGGATATTTCTGCGCCTGTATAGATTCTTTCATACATGGTGCCTCCACTTTGCGGATAAGGGTATTCATTGATATGCTTTAGGTCATTAGAATCTTCATAAAACTCATTGAATACAGGATTTCGTAATAAGGATACATTTCCGATACTTTGATCTTCCAATGAAATATACGACATACAGTCAACTACATGATTCATGTCTTTGTCCAATCCACCAAATGCAAATATCTTATCTTTGTAGACTTTAATGTAGTGATCAAACCTCGAAACGAATTTTATAGGCCCGATCCAAATCCCCGAAACTAGGTCGTAACAATACAAATCGTCTAGTGGCATAGAATCAACCAAACCACCACTTATATAAACCTTGGAACCATCTGGCGATAAGCAGCAAGCATGACGGTATCTAGAAGATGGCGCATTATTTAATGCAAAACTAGGCGGTCCTATCCATGTTTTTTCATGCACATTATATATCATCATCAAGCTATCTTTCCTGAATGTTGAATCATTTGATACTGTTGTCCTTTGCATTGATTCAGGAAATTCGTCAGGAATACCCCCAAACACTAAAACATTACCTTGACCTATATAGACTGCCAGATGACCTTCCCGAAATAAACCTATATGCTTATCATCAATTTCCCATCTCTTGCTTTCCATATTCAAAAGATAAACGTTACTATCTAGATTATCCAATTCATCAAAACCACCAAATAAAAATACATAATTTGTATCTGGGCAAGCAACAATAGTGGCCCTAGTATTAAAAAGTGGAATATCTCCATGAGTTTCGTAAATCGTTAATGCATTTGGCTTCTTTGGAGGGGCAATTGTTTGATGGTTATGCCATATTTGCAGCATGGCAAATTAAGTATATCAAAATCTTCTGCACTTGGTAAATTCCGTGTATGCAAAGCAACGAAGCTATTAACTACTTCTTTAATGATGATTAGTGAATTATTAGATATGAAATAATGATTTAAGCCTATAAGTACTACAGTAGGAGTCTGTATGATTAGATTAGATTTGAGAATAAATCACGTGCAATAATTTAAGAGTAAATATTTAACAACTATTACCAAGTTTCGTATGGGTCCTTATCAGTCTTACTGATAATAATCTCAGCATGAGATAATTCTTCTTGTAATTGCTTCTTCATGACAGACAAAAACGCTCTTTCGGTGTTAGAGTGGTTGCATGCAATGATTGATGAGCCAGTCTCGGTGAAATACAAGGCTTCATGGTGGGATAACTCACCCGTGTAGAATAAATCAGCTTCAACACCTCTAAAGACAGAACCACCAGAACCAGCACATATGGCAATTTTACTTATTTGGTGCTCCTTATCTTGGCCTCTAGCAGGAGCGACCTGGACATAAGGCAAGTTTAAACTAGCTTTAACGTTTTTGACTAGGTCCGCTAAAGACACAGGTTTGGACAATGTGACTAATCTACCCATGCCACACTCTTCTTCATTTTGGTCAGGTTCGATTGTTTCTCTAGATTTTTGGTTCAATCCTGTTAAAATACCATCAGCTAAGAAATCGTTAACACCGCCCTTAGCACTGTCAACAGCAGTATGTGGGCAATAAACACTGATGTTATTTTGTATAAGCTTGATCAAGGACTTTTGTTGAGGATCTTGAGGAGTAATTGACTTGAGGCCTTTAAAAATAAATGGATGATATGCCATAATTATATTCGACTTGGACTTGATAGCTTCATCTGCTACTGCTTGAGTCAAGTCAATGGTTAACAAGATACGGATACTGTCAGAAGTTGTCTCTTCAGAGCTCGAATCAACTAATAATCCGGTGTTATCCCAGCTTTTATCTGCCAACCTAGTTGGATAGAACTTTTGAACTGAGTGATTGTTAGTATGTCCAATTGAAATAGAAACGCACTATAATGATTATATCAGGTACGAAAAATACTTACTAGCATTTACGACGGATTTCACTGCGTTTTTGGACATTATTTCAAATGATGATAAATAATGAATATGATATTCAAAGCAGTTCATGAAGTGAAAAATTAATACATAGTTGCGATAAATAAAAAAAAGTTTGCGCAAACCCGGAATCGAACCGGGGGCCCAACGATGGCAACGTTGGATTTTACCACTAAACCATTTGCGCTCTTCTTGAAACTTTTTTTTTACTAGACAGTTCTCCCTGCAAAAACATATGTCAGACTGCAAAGGGGGATTATGTTTGATCCGTAGCTATTCCAGACACACCAAGACGTTTGGGCGAGACATAATGTCTCTTGTTAAATAGAAGAAAGTATTTCAGAACTATGCGAAATTAAGGGTAGACTACCTTATTAGGAAAAGAAATGAGAAAAACTTTTTTTTAGTTGAGATAAGGATTTTGGTCTTTGGAATATACTTGAGAAGAAGTGTGAAACTAAAAATTAAGATGTTCATAGAATACTGTTACATATAGAATTATTGGAAAGGTATAGAAGTAAAATCTAAGAAATGCAACATAGTGATCAAATTAAAGATGATAGTATAGAATCTGAGAATTTGCTCATCGGTAATAGGGAACCCAATGATTCTGAAGGTGTGGTAAATTTCGATGGATCACCATCGACCAATATCGACGATCTCAGCAACATAGAGGCATATGGTACAAATAAGAGTTATACAGTTGAATTTGAAAATGAAACAATTTACTTCGACTCTATTGACTGGAGAGATAGTACATTATTAAAACTTAAAGTGATCGCAGGCTATCTTGTATTTATTTTATTTGGGTTGGCAGAACAAACTGTCGGAACATTAATCCCAAGGCTCCAAGACTACTATCAAATTGATGATATTCAAATTAGTTTCATTTTCTTAGCTTCAGTGACAGGCTATTTCTTGATGGCTTTGTTAAATGAAGTGACACATAAAAATTTGGGTATAAGAGGAGTAGTAATATTGGGCAGTGTTAGTATGACATGTGCTTACTTGATTGTATCATTTAAACCGCCATTTGCAATCTTCATTTTTTGCTACATTTTGAGTGGCATTGGATTTGGGAGTTTAGATGCAAGTCTTAATACATGGATGGGATGCTTGACTGATTCAAATCAGCTTCTTGGAATACTCCATGGCTGTTATGGGATTGGGTGTATGATCTCTCCGCCTGTCATTACAGGTTTATTGGAAAGAGCAAAAAACCCGTGGCAATGGAATCAATATTATATGGTTTTAAGTTCCGTGGGTGCGTTAAACACAATGTTCTTAATATTAGTGTTTAGGTATGAAACAGCGAAAAAGTACAAATTTGCAATGATTTTGAAAAATAAAAAAGGGAAGACGTTGGACGCAGAAAATGAATTCGAATTGGATACGTTTAGAAATCAATCTGAAGTTTCCACTACAAACGACGAGTTAGACAACGAAAAGGAAGATCATTCTTCAGTGCCTTTATCTGAAGCTTTAAAATCTAAGTTAGTTTGGCTTTTTTCAATTATTTTATTTATTTACGTCGGAGGTGAAGTTTCCTTTGGTTCATGGTTAATAACTTTTTTAACCAGAATCAAGAGCTTATCATACACTTATGCTTCATACATGGCTACAAGCTTCTGGACAGGTTTAACCGCGGGCCGCATAGGTCTTGGATTTGTAACAGCCCATTACTTTAAAAATGAATTAATAGCTAACTTCCTGTACATGTTCTTCTCTGCTGCTGGATTCTTGGCTTTCTGGTTGTTATCCTGGGTTACTACTAATTTTCTTCTTTTCATTATAGTATTTTTAGCCGGTGTATTTGTTGGTCCTATTTTTCCAACAACCATAGTTGCTTCATTGAAAATCTTACCTCACAAGTATCATGCTGCAGGTATGGGCTTTATTTGCGCATTTGGTGGTGGAGGTGCTGCTGCAGTTCCATTTTTAATTGGGATCATAGCTGAATCGAGTACTTTAGGTCTAACTCTTTTGCCCTGCATAGTTATGAGTATCTTTGCATTTCTTTGTCTTATGTGGTTAGGAATGATGAAGCGATACGGGGCTAATTATAATACGAATAGACTCTAGATATATTGGGAATAAATAATGTATATTAATTATCAGCTAGGGACTTTCTCTTGACTTCGAAAGGTTTCAGTTAAGAGTTAAAGACTTATGAATAATTGTAATAGCTCTATAATGACAGATTAGTAAATGAATGTAGCAAGATATGTGAGGTTCTTTGAGATAAGGGATCATAAATTTCCACCTTGCGCTTTCCATTCTTCTGGCGTAAATGCTTTCTGGGTAAATGCATGTATAGAGGCTATTTCTTCCTTTAAGGAATTATTTACCAACCTATGTCTCATCAATTTATTCTTTCCTTCAAAATTTGAAGATACAATAATCACAGCAAACGCCTGGCCACAACCACCAGACATATCTTCCACTTGAACTAAGCTAGCCTGGAGTTTTTCTTGGATTAACTCTTTAAAAGAATCTGCTGTTAACGGCATTGTTTCTCTACTATTGTAAGTATTTTCTTCATATATTTAGACTAACGATTTTTTCGTTTTGAGAATGAAGTAGTGCAAAAATAGAGAAATATTACTTGAATACTAATTATGAACATTTTTACATTACATATATAATTACATGATTTATTAAATACAACGAATGTAAAGCGATATAAATACAAGAATTCAGTTCTAAGGTTTCTTAAGGATGCTGCACATTGGAGGTTTCACCATGTGATTCGTTCGTCACTTTAGAATGTCCCCTTGAAACCTTGTTTGTTTGAACATCAGGTTGCACTGAAGTACTAGAATTATTATTTTTTATTTGGAAGTTCAAGAAAAAGTTAGGGTTTTCCTTAGATGTCTTTTCTAGTTTATTCATTATCTCTTTCGTTGATATGTTTTCGGATTTATTTTCATTGAATTTACACTTTTCGAAGAATAATAATAAGTCATCCGGAATAATACAAAGCTCTTCATGTAATTCGATTAATTTGTTAACAACTTCAATTCCTAAGAAATAATTATCTCCTGTTTGAGGAGGTGATTGATCAGACTGAGAAGCCTTTTTGGAAATGAGAATGTTTGGTGATATTACAGTAGCTAAGTTATGGATATCCATTTTTGATCCAGTTTCCTCATCGATTTCAGCGAATGATGCAACCCAGCTGAAAAAATAAAGTAAGACTTCAAGTAGATTACGATGGCTTCTTGGTAACATACAATATGCCAATTGTAAAATTCTTTTACAAAGTGCGGCATCTTTTTGTTGTTGTGAAGAAATCCACAAGTCATATAGATTAAAGGTCAATAATGGGTTAGGTAATTCACGTAACCATTTCTTCATTAATGCAGCTAATTGAACAGCGGTCTGAGAACTGAAATCAGCCGATTTAAGCGGATTTTTATTGATTTGGTCTGTTAATTCCCTGAGCTTCTTAATATTACCGTTTAATCTGAAGATCCCTTCTACTGACATATCCTTCTGGCGCAATGCATTAATAATTTCATCAACCACTATAGGTATGCGTAATTTAGAAGGGCCAACACCAAGATCTGAATCAACTCCATATTTTTTTGTTACATCTTGAATATCAACTCCAAAAATGTTTAAATGCTTATCCTTCTTAGGATCACTCGTTCCACCAAATTTGAACTTGTCCCAAAAGGTTGGTAATTTGCGTGTTTGAATCAACCCTAACAACTCATCCTTATTATAGTTCAGAACCTGAATCAATGCTTCAACCGCAATGTGTCTTAGAATGAAGTGCTCAGACTTATTTAACTCAGAATAATATTTAGAAGTTTGGGAAGAAACTTCATCACCTAGTACAAGATTTTCGTGCCATGTGTTATCAATATTACTGCTTTTGCTGTTATTTCGGCGATTACTTGCATTGCTGGTACTTGCAGCAGGAATAGTCCTGACTGATTCCATTGGGGCATGCTTTTGATACAATGAATTATGATGTTTAAATGCATTTGGACGTTGCTCTCTTGCTTGTTCAGCTGCCACAATACGCGGGATATCATCTAATGTTAGCGATTTTTCATTTTGCAAAAGATCCGATGTTCGATCAAGATTGTTATTAGTTGCGTGCTTCTGAGGTTCATCCCTGATTCTTAATGATTTCTTACTCCGTCTAGATGATATATTGAATTGGTCATTTTCTGACTGTTGCTTATAGGATAACTGGGATGAAACACTGGTTTTTCTTTCAGTTTCATTAAGTTTATTAGTTATATCTTCGTTGCTACCTTCAAAATCTTCAACCATTCCTTCTTCATTCGTTTCATCTTGCTTAGCTTTATCAGCTTCTGGAGCTTCCAAAATAACAGACTTTCTTGCATTCTGTTTGATGGAATTAGAAAGCTTTTGGCTTTGTCTACTGGTTCTTAATCTAGTAACATCATTTAGAGTTTTTGAATAATCATCAGCAGTGGCATTTCTCGCAGCGCTTTCTTCGTCAATAATTGACATATTTTTCTGCTTCAAGGAAGCCTGTCTAACCTGAGAAACATTCTTATTTTCAACCTTCATGACAGACTTTGAGCGATACAACGCTATTTTTAACAAATAGACCAACTGCGATAAGTCACTTATTACTTCAAATCCTTGAACAAAAGCATTGTCATTCTTATTGTAACAATCCGGACAATAAGCCAGAGAATTAGATATATTGTACGCCAGCTGAGAGAGAACAGCATGATTTGATCCTATTGGTTTGGAACAGCTATAACAGACAAAGCATCTCGTGTGCCATCTTTTATTATCAAATTTGATACAAGATTTTTCAATACTCTTCAGACAACTTTGACATGAATCAGTAGCATTTGTAGGAATTGTTAATCTACTCTTTATTAATTCGCGATTAACCTTATTGTCACTACTACTGTTAAACTCTTCATATATTTTCATCAAGCGAAGAAATTTATCTGTTGCATCGGTAGTTCCCTGTAATTTGTTAACTTTCAACGCATTATTAAGTCCAATTCTAATAAGCAATTTCAAATAGTGAGCACAACCTGTTACAACCGCTAACAATTCAGTAGATAAACTACCGGATAACGACGTTTGCATAGACTTTCTTAATATTGCCAAATAGCTCATAATCTTGCCTGAGATGTTTCTTGGTTCTTTTCTCAATGGCTGGAAAATATCCATCTCTAGGAAGGCCAAGTCTTCGGAACTTCCGGTATTGTTTGTAGATGAAGATAAGTCAGGGGACGTAGTTTTGGATGTCAAATTTGAATTAACGGTAGAACACAAATCCTGAACCACATCAAGTGCATTGAATAATACTTCCACATTCAATATTAATTTACCAGTAGAAATCAATCCACCTGAATGATTACTTGTACATGCATTTAGCAACATATCAGATATACAGGCCGCTGTAGTCTCTTCATATCCAGATAATGTAAGCCAACAATTCATGATTGTATTTTCAACATGTTGTTCTATAGCTATTAAAATTTCAGGTTTTAAATTGGATTCATTCAAGAATTTAGTAATATTTGTAACATTACTATCATTGATATTGAAATGCTGTCTTAAACCAACGGAATCTGCTAATATACAAACGTTCCAAAACTTATGGACCATATAACATTCCGGGTGCCATTGCTGGTTCCTTCCACCTCGAAACAATTCAACAAATTGCTTAACGATTGAAGAATGACAACCTTCACAATGTGTTGCATATAATTTAGAATAATGATAATGACAATATATGTCACCTTCATGCTCATAATAACTTTCATCAGACTCGAAAACTACCTGACATACTGCACACTTGAAGTGTTCAAGATGGTATTTATTTCCCAACGCGGTAATATATGGACCTCTCAAAGCATTATTACAATTGAAACAAATAAGATCCAATTTTTTAAAGTAGTCATATTCACAAAGAGCAACTTGGTATTTTATACCTGTTGGCTCATCTAAAATTTCATATGGAAAAAATTTAGAAGAGCACTGATTACCACATTCGCTACAACGGAAGCATTCAATATGAAAAGCACTACTCAAAGCTCTAACAAATTGCCCAGTAATTTCTAAACCACAACCTTTACAGAACTTTTTCTTTTTATGCATGCTTTTCTTGCGTATTTGCGAAGGACGGGATTGAATATCAGTCAGATCTAACGATTCTCTTGACAAATCAGGGGTATTCGATGAAATTTGACGTTGGAAAGGTGGTGTCTCTTGGGTTGGCGCTTGCGGCACTTTTGTTTTTGACCGTTGATTTTGTATGCGAGGTGGAGGCAGTTGCGGTACATTGTGAAATTGATGCGAATGAGCTAATGCTGGTGATGGTGGTTCATTTCCCATAAAATTAGACTTTTCTGAGCTTGGAGATACTGCAATAGAATGTCTTTGGTTTGGCTTGCTTAAATGTTGACCCCCAGACTGCTGTTTGTTTTGTGGTGCTTTTGTGTGTGACTGATGATATGGTGGATTATTTTGCAGAGGTGCTTGTTGAACATGGAGCGGTGCTTGTGTGTTTGATTGAGATTGAAATGGTTTCTGCTGCAGCTGCGAAGGTGAGTGTAGTCTTTTATCAGTCTTATAACTAGGTTGTGGGTATGATGGCATAGGGGGAATTAAAGTTTTCCAATTTGGAGTATTGTTATGTGCGTAATTAGGCACAGGTATTTCTCCTCCAGCAACATCTTTCTTATCATTACTGTAACCATAACTATGACTTCGCAAATGTAATCTCATTCCGTTATGTTTGGAAGCAGGCTTGTTAATTAATGGGCTGTCATTCGGATTATAAATGTCACTGGCCTGTAATTTGTACGGCGAAGTATGCAAATTTTTATACGGCTTCTTATTTGCCGGAATATTCTTAGATTCTGACGAATGTGACATAGTGATAATGCGTATATGTTTCTGGGTATTAATGTCTTATTAGTTTTTATCCGTACGGAAATATTTTAGTTTAAAAGAGTGACTAGTGAGTTGGAGTTTAAAATATGTGGAACGGAAAAGAGTTTATATGCCTCAAGAATTCATACAAACTTAATTTATTAGCGTTCAACCTTCTTTATTTCTTAGATTGAGGGTAGGAATATGCCAGTGTGTTCTCTAACTCTAGGGATATACGTTGAGTTCTTGTGGGGAATTAATCAAAAGTATCAACCCACTTCGTTTACTGGAACTATTCTCAATTTAATGGACTTTGCACTATTAATGTATACTTCCTATTATATCAACGAGCTCTCTCAAAAGTGTGTCAATATTATATATCTGGAACAATCTCAAGATATATATCAAACTTTCTATCGAACTATCCGTCTGATTGATTGATTGATCAACTCACTGATGAGGTAATATATATAAAAATATAAGTATTACTATTAGTATAATATACTTTTTGACTTAGTAAAAGGAAGTACTTAAGAAAAGAGGAGTGTTTTTGAGTCTTCGGGCGCTTAATATTTTGTTGTTGTTTTTGTTTTTTTTAGTAACAATTATTTTAGGCGTGTGCAGATCAAATCGGTCCCCCGTAAAATTTTGTTTGCATTCTGCTTGAAAACAAAATTTGAAGTGTTAAATGTATCGGGTGTATGGCGCGCTGATTATAAACAGGCCTGAACCGTTAGAATGTCATATTCGTATGTCAGAAATCTGGATTTTGACATTTTGGTAGGAATGCTTTAATGACGTAGATAGAAAAGGCTAGGGATTTGTAAAAAAATAGTATGACATCCGATGTTTAAGGGGTTTGTAGGACTATTCTTGGAGAGAAAAGGAATATTTACAGATAGATATATTTTAATTTATGTATTAGTGTCTAAAATTTATGGCGCACTAGGCACTGAGATAACGATTAGATCGCAATTAGTGAAGCATGGCTTGTTGCACATGTATATGCATTTAATGAGCCAGAGAAATGTCCATGTATTGCGCTTGTTTAGTGGACTCTCTAGGCCAGATGTAGAATAATTTTTTAATTTGTCACTTGCCGGAAGTAGTTATCTTATCTTTAATGCTGATAGCATTCTTTTAAACCTTGACCCGGGACTCGCCTCCAATATCTCTTTGATTTACCAAAAAGGACGCGTCTACTATCTTTCCACACTTTCATGAGAATGTCTTTTCTAGGAAGAAATTGAGGAAATACAATTTTGATCATCTTATCATTATTCAAGGTGAGTCCGCTTATGTTGTCGGAGTTCGTACTTTTAGTTTTTGTTAGCACGCATAAATAGAACACGACCTGACCATATCCATGGAAACCTTCATGAATAACCAAGTCGATAATGTTACTGATGGGAATGAAATGGCTTTTGTTGCCGTTGAGCGAGAATTTCCATCCCGATTGCGAATTGAGCTGGATCCCCACGTCGTTCATAATTAATATGCTGTCCTCTTTTTCTTGTTTGCTGTAAACAATTACCATAAGAATGACTATTATTGCAATAATAAATGCATTCAACAAGAAACTGTTTGTTTTTGTATCATTTGAGTCTATATAGTCTTGAAAAAGCTTGACAATTGCTGGGGAGAACGTCTGGTTATTCTGAATTAGCGTAGAATTGTTGCCATTGAACCTCTTGATTATAATGTCGTTATTGCTAATTAAACAGAAGCAAAAGCTTGCCAACACGGTTCCCAACCCAACCAAAATCGATGATTGTAAGTACTTAAAAAAACGATTTGTCTTATGCCTCACCGTGAATTTTATTAAATTGTCACGATCTGACGAAGGCAGTACCTCTAGAACATAATCCTTCGGAGATGACATATCTCTCAAGCTTTCATGGAATGTATTACTTATACATGAATATGTCCAGTACTTATCTATACACGTTTTATATGGTATGAGTCAAATTTTCATCAGATTAGATCACGTGAAAATTGATAATCTGGTATCCCGAGTAAATTTTGCACGAGTACACTTAATCAGTTTCAGTCCTTTGTTTCTTAACATCATCGATTGAACCCAAGACCATTTCATTCTTACGTAACTCTTTAACCTTTTCTGCTCTTGTCATTGGCTTAGAACCTGTTCTAATCTCAATTTCTCTTCTTCTGCTTGCTTCTGCATCTTCCTTAATTGCCTTCTGCCTTTCTTCAACAATTTCAGCCATATGCTGTTCATGTTTGAGCCTAATTTGTTTTAATTCTTCGTTATAAAATTCCAAAGTTTCAAACTTGTTTTTGGAAGCATCACAGTACTTATCAAAGTCAGCTGGAAGTTTTCTTCTTAATGCGATTTCCACAATCTCAGGGTACTTCTTCTCTTCCAAATTGAACTTCAGTTTAATTTGCTTTCTAGTTCTGTATGGGAATAACTGGGCTATGAATGTGAAATCAGTTCCCCACGTACTCAAAGCGGTATAAAACTGTTTGAGTTCCTCAGGGGTCCAGCGATCAGTATGCTTTCTTTTAGAATAAGTAGATGATGTGATTGGGTTCTCGAAGGGGTTAGATTCTTCTCTTGATTTACCACTAGTATCATGATTACGGTGTCTATTTACAACCGTAGAGTCTTCGTCCACGACTATACTTCCATTCTGCATCGAAAGCTTAATACTTGTACTTTCTGTTGGAACATGGTCAACATTCAATAAATCATTCTGAGCCTTTTTTCGTTCTTGTTCCTCTGGTTTATCACTGGCACCTGTTACTTCTTCTAAAGCCTTCCTTTCTGTACGAGCTCTCATTCTATCAACTCTTTTACGAAGTTTTTGTTTCCTGATTTTCTCTTGAGCTTCCTTAACCAACTGAAAATTTTCACTGATTTCTCCAATTGGTAACGATGGTTTACATAAATCTGCCATGGTTATAGTATCAACTTGAACTCCGATTTGAGAGAATAATTCTAGATCTGAATCTTCAACTTTACGAGGAAGTTGTTTAATACTGGTTATACGTGTATCTAAGTCTTTTGGTGCAATAGGTATCAGCTTATGTTTCAGTCTTTTGGACCTAAATTCGGTAGAATCGCTATCATGTTCCTGATCAGAATCTTTACCCTCATTATCACTAGAATCTTCTTCACCAGTGTCAGTACGAAATTTCTTTAATTTGTTCGTTTTTGGATCAATACCAATAACATATTTTGCTTGCGACAAATTAATGGCATCTTTATTATCCTCTTCATCACTCGCCAATTCCTGAGATTCTTTTGGAGTCAGTATTATTGACGCATTTAATGCTAATGCTTTCTTGATACCTGGTCTGTGATGCGCAACCAGTGATCTTCTTTTACTTGGTTTAGAAATGGGTATACCAATCTTCATAGGAGCTTGACCCAGTCCATCTGAACCTTCTGGCTGAACAGAACCGGTAGGCGTTATTGATACCGACGTAGATCCCGTTCTATTCCGTATTATGTTTGGGGTAATGCCGGATAATCGTCTTTGTGCCCTAATAGATGATTGTCTTCTGTACGTTCTAAGCTCTTCTGGCTTCTTAAAAATATCATTATCACCATATTCATTCGCTTCTTCTTGACTTTCGTTCTCCGAGTCTGAACCTTCTTCTTGGTCTGGTGAGATTTTTCTAGTTGTATCCATGGGATCAACATCGTCTTCTTCCAAATTAGAAATATCTGGCTTATTGGTTTGTAACGAAAAATTGAAGTTAGGGGTCTCTTTATCTATTCCTTGTAAGCTAGAAATTCCGATATCCTTTAAATGATGTTCTTTATTAGCCTTATCAATATCATCTGCTTGACTAATTTGTGTAGTAGGAGGTGTTATTATACCAGTAGGCTTAGATATAGAGCTACCTTTCCTCCTTATAGCCTTCTTCTTAAGCTTGGGCGTGAAATGAGATGACTTTTTAACGACGCTACTCATATTCAAATATGATTATTATCTATTAATCGATAGTTAGTTTTATAGATTATAAAAGTTGTTTACTTAATGTCATCTCCTGGAGCTTTTTTAAAAAATTACACAAAAAAAAAAGATAAATAGATAAATATATTATAGCTTTAACTAATCTTCAAAGAGCGTTATCAAAGAAAGATGAGAGCCATTGCCAAATATGCATGGCCTGCTAACAATGCAGAGGATTGGATACTAAATTTGTCGTACTTTCCGAATATTCATAATGGCTCTTTCGCATCTTCAACAAGTGGAGGATCCATTAACTTGTATCTGCTTCAGCAGTTGTCTAATGTTCCAATTTTGAAAGTAGAGAAGGCCCATGAATCAAGTATAAATCTGATGAAAGCAATTGATGATAATACATTAGGGTCATGCTCTACGGATGGACTCAAAATTTGGGATTTGAGAACCTCATCGGTGAAACCAGTACATACTTTGACTAATACTAAAACTTCAAACTTTTTATCCTTCGATTATTTTAACAATCTTCTTGCAGGGGGAACTGAGTTGCTTGGTGCAGATGCGGAATTACATGTTTGGGACTTGAGGAACACCACAAATGTGGTAAGATCATTTATTGATTCGCATAATGACGATATTACTGATATAAAATTCCATCCTAATTCTCGATTTTTGATGTCCGGATCTACAGACGGTTGTGTGAATATTTATGATCTCGATCAAGAGGATGAAGAAGATGCTTTGCATCAAGTTATAAACTATGCATCAGTTCATTCTTGCAATTTTATTCAGGATAAACGGATTTCGGTGTTATCTCATATGGAAACTTTGGCATTTTATGAATTAAACAATACCAATTATGAAAAAATCGAAGAGCCCACGCCAAATGATATGGGGGACGTAAGGAAATTATGGCCTGATTGTGAATATGTAGTCGATGTATATCCAAGCGGGTACGTTGCTTGTGGTGCTAATTCGCAACTGAAATTGTCACTTTATCCATTCAATCCTGTATTAGAAAAGACAGACTTAAGTAGGCCAATTTGGTTTCCTAATGCTCATGGTGAAGAAGTTGTTAGGGATGTATTGGTGATTCCAAATCAAAAATCTGCTATAACTTGTGGTGAGGATGGAACTATTAAGGCCTGGGAATTGCCTTACGAGTTGGAACATTTCGATTTGACTTTAAGAGAAACAAAACCAGAAATAAAGGAAGACCTGCTTATGGAAAGTGCAGAACCTGATTTGGGGTTGAAATCTTCTAAGAAAGAGAAGAAAGAGAAAAAAGAAAAGAAGGAAAGAAAAGAAAAGAAGGAAAAGAAGGATAAAAGCGATAGGAAATCCAAAAGAGACAAGAAAGATAAAGATGGCAAGTCAGACAGATCAAAGAAAAAGAAGAGTGATGTTAGATTCAAACCTTATTAGATTAGATAGCGTCTATGTATATTAAAAAATAACTATTTAAACTGTACGAGTTCCTTTGACCACTATAGGTATCATTCCACCAGTGGGGATAGTAAATTTTCTATGATTTATTACTGTTATGAAAGAACGTATTGTTCCAGCATGTGAAGTGATAGAAAGAAAAGTGTTATTTTTCAATTGCTCTTCGTTTAGATGCCCTTTGGTGTTATCCCAGTCTTGCTCAAAGAGTTCTTGAAGGAATTCATTAACACGCAAAAACTGCTCATGCAATTTCTCTCTGTTGACCGAATACGCTTTTTCCAACTCATCAGTTTCTGAAAAACCAGGTTCAAAGTGAAAGGAAGGAAAATTTTCCTTTATCTCCGATTTTGTAGACCTTTTATGGCATAAGTGGATACCTATGGTTTCTCGCAATTTTTCAACAACTATTGGGTTAGGTATATCAATATTTTCCCATGTATAATTTAAGGTATGACATGATCGTTTTAATGGAGAAACATAAAACTTGCTTGGTATTGGTGCTCCCTTAGCTATTTGATCTTTCCAAACCATATTATTCTCCTTGGCCTGTCTAATCCCCAACTCAGTCAAATCGGCATCTGGGCCCCACGTTAATTCCCCATCTGTACCTAAAAACCTCCATTTTCTCATCCATTCCTCTGATGGGTATTTATGAGAAGCAATATTGTGCCATCCTTCACCATGACGAGCCAAAAACAATACCTTATAACATTCATTCTCAGGAGAATTTTTATTTAATTCGTCCATTTGTTCTACGATGTCTTTCCACGGGTGTAATCTCCCAAGGTCTTCTTCGGTATAATTAAACATTAAGTCATCTGTATTAGGGTCCGTTTGCTTGAAAAACCCTGAGACCGGTGAAAACGACCATGGATATGCATCCATGTGGGCTGAATCTGGAGTGTTTTGCAATTGCGAAATTCGTTCATAATATAGTTCGTCCTGGTCAAGATCCGCATGTGAGTCAACACGATCTCTTGCACTTGGAATTAATAGCGACTGAGCCATTTAGGAGTATGGATATTTATACTAAACAAAGCCTTATAAATCTATCTATAATTTGTACGTATAGTAACTTTTTTACTTATAACTGTACATAAACTTGTTTACTCATTTCCAGATATAAGAGAGAAAAGCATTTAAGAGAGGTTTACAGTTTACAATATGAAAACATCACAATTGCAAGTTACACATTTATCTTCTTTGAGTCTCTCGAGGTAACTGGAAGCAAGACATATGTGCTAGCAATCTGGAGTACGCTTTAATACATTTTCACTAATTTTAGATTTAGCTTCTAATCATCATTCATTACAAAAATATGTCTGAAAGTTTTCTGGAAAATACCGAGACGCCTAAACCATTGGAGCTGAAAACGTATGACGAAAAAGTGGACGGTAAACCTGTTGAGAAAATCGCTGAAAATGCACCCAAAGATGAAATAACCATGAAACATGAGTTGAGCAAAAGTGAGGAAATTGAAAATGGTCATGACTTGAAGAGAGTTAAATTAGAGGAGTCTTTGAACAACAAGAATAATATAATCGTGGTTCCACCTACAAAGCCGCAATTGTTCTATAGTCCATTGAAAACTGGGTTGGTTTACGATGTTCGGATGAGATATCATGCTAAAATATTCACTTCGTACTTTGAGTACATTGACCCACATCCAGAAGATCCTCGTCGTATCTATCGTATTTATAAGAAGTTAGCAGAAGCTGGGTTGATTCAGGATAGTTCATTATCAGGAATTGATGAAATAGGGCCTTTAATGGTAAAAATTCCTATCAGAGAAGCGTCTGCAGAAGAAATATTGGAAGTTCATTCCGAAGAGCATTTGAAGTTTATCGAATCAACGGAGACAATGAGTCGTGAAAGGTTATTAGAAGAAACTGAGAGAGGCGACTCAATTTACGTGAATAATGATTCGTATCTCTCCGCTAAATTATCGTGCGGTGGTACTATCGAAGCCTGTAAAGCCGTGATTGAGGGACGTGTAAAGAACTCGCTTGCAGTGGTGAGACCTCCAGGACATCATGCTGAACCTGACACGCCTGGTGGGTTCTGTTTATTCAGTAATGTGGCAGTTGCAGCAAAAAACATTCTTAAGAAATATCCCGAGTCAGTGAGAAAAATTGTGATTGTTGATTGGGACATCCACCACGGAAATGGGACCCAGAAGGCTTTTTACGATGATCCAAGGGTATTGTATATTTCACTTCATAGATATGAAAACGGTAAGTTTTACCCAGGCACAAAATATGGTAATAGCACACAAACTGGAGAAGGTGCTGGGGAAGGTTATTCATTAAATATACCATGGAGATCTCCCGGAATGGATGATGGGGATTATTTCTACGCTTTCAATAAAGTTGTGATACCTGTTATTACTGAATTTGACCCTGACTTGGTTATTGTTAGTTCAGGGTTTGATGCTGCAGACGGGGATATAATTGGAGGGTGCCATGTTTCTCCAGCAGGTTATGGTCATATGACACATTTACTTAAGGGAATAGCAAGGGGTAAATTATGTGTTGTTTTGGAAGGAGGATATAACTTAGACTCTATTAGCAAAAGTGCATTAGGTGTAGCAAAAGTATTAGTCGGAGAACCACCTGAAAATACAATTAGATCCCAACCTCACGTTGAAACCTTGGAAGTTGTAGACGAGGTCATAAAGATTCAGTCAAAATATTGGAATTGCTTGAAGCCAGGAAATCCAAGTCACTCATTAGATGACGTTTACGACTTACCTGCTGATAATTCTGCGTATAAACTCACAAATATTGCTGATCCAATCAGGTCTCATCAAGCTGAAGAATTATTTAATAGATATTCATTCATTAATTTACCTATTGTGACTGCCTCAGAAACCAAAGCTGAAAATAGCAATTCCTTTTTCACCACAGATTTACCTCCTAACTTAGAAGACTTAATTGTTGCTTCTCCTGACATATATGACTGTTCAACAATAATAATATCAGTTCATGATCCTCCTGAAATATGGGCTAATATAAATCCGATTAATGGTAGTATCGAGGGAAGCGCTTCGATTGTCTTAGAACACCCCTTGACTCAAATGATCGAAAAAATTAAGAAAGAAACTAGTAACAATTCTAATTTCCCTAACGAAAAAATCGGATACATCGATATAAATATTCCGTCTTATGCATTGCCTATACCGTCATTGAAGAACGATAATTCAAAATCTGCGTCAACTTATAATCCAACTATATTCGCGCAAGAGTTGCTACTATACGTCTGGGATAACTACTTGGCCTACTTTTCTCAATTAAGAAAATTGGTTTTTGTGGGGTTTGGAGACTCATATCAATCGATAGTTCATTTGTATGCCAAAAGACCATCAAGTGAAATCAAAAATTTAGTTCGAGGATCAATTATCTATGTTAATAGATCAGCCCTAAAACCATTGGTTCCTGTCATGGATGAATCAATGGTTGATTGGTATTATCAAAATTCTGTCGTATTCACCAGTTGTCTTCATTCATGTTGGAATGGATCTAGTGGACCGACAGGCTCATCTAGGTCAAATGGTAGCACAAGTAATGGTAATGAGACTAATGGTGCGGATAATAGTAAGAGACCAAGACGAAAATTTGGAAGAGTTTTAAAAGCATCTTCTGATGGGTTATGGGAGGTAATTAGTGAAAGGTTTGACGAAGGCATTGATTTCATTTTAGATTCTATTGAAGAATACAGCAGTAGTGGCAGCAGTAACTAATACTTTCGACTGTATAATATGTATTTTTGTTATCTATTTAAGAGTTGTAAAATATGTAGAATAGTATAATACAATTAACGTGTTAAAGTGAAAATGCATATCAAAGAATTAGACATAACTGGGGAATCTTTTAGAAAATTCTTTTTCCAAATCATCCACATCTGGAATAGAAATCGAACTTGCATTGCTTAATTTTCTTTCATGGTTCTTAGTGTCATTTTCAGGCGACTTTAAATGAGCTGGCTTTCGAGGTTTAGGTGGTGGTTTCTTAGATACATGCAGAGATTTATATGAATCCATTGCCGATTTATTGTCTTTCGTTTTAGCCGAATAGTTGTTGAAGTTGTGTGTGATTTTAGAGGATGTCAAGCTTGGTGGTACTTTTGGTGGTACTGGATGAGCTTTACTAACCAGGGAGATAGCCGAGCCTCTTTTTGGTATCTCTATGTATTTTTCATTTGCTAAGGAATTAGTAGTACTATTATCGTTAATTGCAGCTATGTCATCTTGATCAGTAAATTTGCCATACCCATGAGCCGTCTTTGTAACAAGCAGGTCATCATTACTATTCTTCATCAACATTTGCATTCTCCGTTGAATAGACAATTTTTTGACCCCCTTTTCTTCTTGAGGAGATTGTACTCGTGATAAGCTCTCGTTTGAGTCACTAGGTTCATCGGAACTTGACTTCTTGTATGAGCTTCCAGTGAATATTTGCTTAATAGACGAGATACTAGATCTTTTATTTTGTGATAAGTTTTCAGAACTATAATTGCCGTGAATGCCATTACTACTTCCTCCTGTACTGATTTTTCTTAGTCCGTTTCTAATTGATTGCTTAAAGCTACCACCTGTATTCTGCCTCAGCAGTAATCCCTTTTGGGTTTCCTCTTCTTTACTCTTCAAAAAATCTAACGTGCTCTGGTCTTGATCCTGTGATCTTTTACTAGATATATCATCATTACTTTCATTTATCTGTCGTTTGATAAAATCTTGCAATGACGTGGTGGAAGATGCTGTTTGTAATGGAGAGGAAGATCTATATTGCCGGCCCTTCATATCGTCTTCAATATAAGAGCTCAAAGGTCTAGGTTTAGGTTTCGATTTAGCACTATTAGCCGTATAAGTGGTCATATACGTTGACATTGGTCTATGAATTGTCTTCTTCTCCGAAATTTTATTGCTTGTTGACGCTGAATGTTGCAACATCTTTGATTTATCTATAGATGCAAATGGGTCTACTGGCTTAGAAATATTATTTTTAGGGCCAATTGATATATTCGAAGGTGAAGGCTGTTTTCTTTCAGGTAAAATTGGAGCCTTTTCATCCAGGTCATTCGATCCATGTTGTGAATTATTTGATATATGAGAATGTGCTTTATTATGGCCATGATGCTCTTTTAAAGTGTATGGAATAACATCTGGAATTTTTGTGATGCCTTTCATTAAGCATATTTCTTCTAACAATTGAACTGCATTTGGTCTTCTCCTAGGGTCTTCTCTCAAACAGCACTTAATAACGTTTTTCAATCTCAGTGAGAACAGCAGACCAGGATGATTATGTGGTAATTTCAACGTATGACTGCAATTGAGTATCAGCTTTTCCATATCTTGCAACGAGGAGTGACTTGGCAGCTCGAAAGGAGTCGTATAGTAACAAAGTTTATATAAAAAGCATCCTAATGCCCAAATATCCAGCTTATCGTCAATTGGAAATCCTCTAGACAAATCAATCATTTCTGGGGCCCTATATTGAGGAGTTGTATGCTGCATTAAGTCTTCATGTAATTCCCTGAACTCGTTTGCATTTTTAGGTACGGGAAGGTACCCTACGGCTGATCCAAAATCACATAACTTGTAAACACCTTTCGAGTCGATTAATACATTCTCTATTTTAATGTCTCGGTGCAATAATGGCGGTTTCAAATGATGGCACATGGCCACTCCTATGGTTATATCATGCATGATAGTCAAAATTTCAGGCTCCGTAAGTTTGTGTGTCAACCTTGTGTTCATGAAATCGATCAATCCATTCTTCGAACAATACTCCATCAACACAAACACTTCGTACTGCTGTGCTGTTGAATGCCCGCCTCCAGGATTGCTAAGTCTGGACGCATGCGAATCAATATAAGAAACAATATGGGTGTTTCCTTTCAATCTTTTCATTGCATCAACCTCCTGCCTCAAAAGATTCAACTGTAGTTTGTTGGGAACAGCTACCCTCTTCAAACATGCAATATTAGATCCCCTGAATGGTGGATCTATATGACAAGTGTAAACATGAGCAAATCCTCCTTCAGATAAGTACTTAATGATTGAAATATCATGGGATCCCACAGTCAATTTTGTCCCTGGTGGATATGTATTCAGTGGAGGTAGTGGCATAATAATTAATGCTGTTTAATACACCTTGGTGCCTTTAGGTTCTTTACTATCAATTGAATTATAATGAACCTCCTACTATTCATAGGAACCAATAAGGGACACAAAAGTGCTCTCGGCTAAGGCCCGCGATCAAGATAAAAATCTGGCTCATCGAAAAAATTCACAGCTATTATCATGACTACCAAGAAAAATGAAACTATACTTTGAAGCGGAGCAATTCTTGAGTCCTAACAAGGGAAAAGGTTCAGGTGGAAGCTTACAGTCTCGTATTTTTAATGAGGCGAAGTTGGTTAACTCCCCAAAACATATTTATGCATTGGTTTATTCCACTTTAAAATTCAAAGAACACATACAAACGGTTATTCGTAAGTCTAAAATAAAACTGACTCTCCAAACCAAAAAATTAAAAATCAGTGATAACTTGCTATTCTTAGTTGTGCATGACTTATTGTTTTCTTCTAAAGGTAGGATTCAACTGGGGAAACATCCTATTAAAGATGCTATCTTGCAGCATAAGACCAGACTACAAGCAGAGTACACTAAACTTAAGTTGAAATATAAAGCGAAGTCTGCAGAGGATTTACCAACTAACGTATCAACTGATGATGAGACTCCTATCAGATGGTTTCGTGTAAACACTATTAAAACTACACCAGAAAAGTTTTTCCAAGACCATCTATTTTTTGCCAAATTAGAGCCCATCAGCACAATTGACATTAAAGCACCAGGATTTATATACACAGATGACTATATTCCTAATTTGTATGGTATTCATCCTAAGGAGAAATTAACGTCTACTCCAGCATACCTTAACGGTGAAGTGATTATTCAAGATAGAGCGTCATGTTTCCCTGCTCATATTCTTAATGATGATCCTTCAGATAAACACATCGAAATCATTGATTCGTGCGCAGCTCCGGGAAACAAAACTACTCATTGTGCGTCATATTTACCCAGAACCGAAGATTCAGTAGTGTATGCATTTGAGCGGGATTCGAACCGTGTAAAGGTCCTTAAAACTATGTGTGAAAAGGCTACTGGCTCCAAAAATAAGAATTTAATTCAGATAACGCATGCTGATTTCACTTCCACAAATCCAGAAGACTTCCCGAACGTTACAGGCCTTGTAGTGGATCCATCGTGTAGTGGGTCGGGAATATTTGGACGTGCAATAGAAGATGCGCAGCTGCAAGAACAAGAGAAGGAAGAGAT
Source organism: Debaryomyces subglobosus (assembly GCA_003708965.2). Classification (NCBI taxonomy): domain Eukaryota; kingdom Fungi; phylum Ascomycota; class Pichiomycetes; order Serinales; family Debaryomycetaceae; genus Debaryomyces; species Debaryomyces subglobosus. The sequence goes on along the minus strand of PPOW02000017.1, from coordinate 101,329 downwards.
TGATACCGAAAGACTTAATAGATTGGCCGGATTCCAATTCAAGATCATGAAGCATGCATTGCTGTTCCCCAAAGCTAGAAAGGTCGTTTATTCAACATGTTCAATTCATCCACATGAAAATGAAAGAGTCGTTGTTGATCTATTGATGGACAAGGACATAAAGGCATCTGGATGGCAGTTAGCCTCCAGAGATGTTGTGATTTCTGAATGGCCCAAAAGAGGATGGAAAGAAGAATTTACTGCTATCTGTGGGGGTAATGAGGAGGCATGCGAGGCCTTAGCAGGCGGTTGTGTTCGGGCAACACCAAAGGAAGATGGAGGAATAGGATTCTTTGCAGCATGTTTTGTTAAAAAAGAAATAGCGAGTGAAAAGTCCGATAGCCTGTTAGGAAGTAATAGCAATGATATTAATGATGAAGAAACAGAACTACAGGACGAGGAATGGACAGGATTCGATTAATAGATTTGTAAATTTTTATTCAAAGCAGATATGCGTATGTACAATATATAGACATCTCATGTAAATACCATAAGACTTAGAAACGTCTAACAATATCGTCAATAACTTCTTGAGTGGTTGAAGAACCTCCTAAGTCTGGAGTCTTAATCTTATTTTCAACCAAGTTAGCGTCAACAGCAGCGTATATATCAGCAGCTGGTTCAGGGTAGCCCATGAATTCTAACATTAACGCAGTAGATCTGATAGTAGCAATTGGGTTAGAAATACCTTTACCTTGAATATCAGGAGCAGAACCGTGACATGGTTCACCAATAGCAAAATTATCACCGACGTTAGCAGATGGGACAACACCTAAAGAACCAACTAAAGCGGCAGCACCGTCACTTAAAATATCACCATATAAGTTTGGAGCGACAACGACATCGAATATTTCTGGTTCTCTGAACATACGGTATACCATAGAGTCAACGATTTGTTCCTTGTGAGCAACATCCTTGTACTTGTTAGCATTTTCATCATAGACTTGGCGGCATACTTCACGGAATAAACCATCAGATTGAGATAAGACGTTAGATTTGTGAGTAACGGTGACAGATGGCTTATCGTGTAAGGATTTTAAGCCAGGGTTTGCTTTTCTAATAGCTTGTCTTTGCAAAGAAATGTCATAAGCCATTTTTGCGATTCTGGAAGTAGCAGTTTCAGTGATTCTCTTAATGGCTTCAGCAACTCTGGTGCCATCTTCCTTGGTGTACGACTTTTCTTCCTTGATGTATAAATCTTCGGTATTTTCACGAACAATAACCATGTCAACAGATCTATCATTACCATCTACAGACTTGACTGGACGGACATTGGCGTATAAGCCCATCTTCTTTCTCAATGCAACAATTGGGGAAGAGTAACCTTCAACCTTCGTTGTTGGAGAAGAAACAGCACCAAATAAAGCACCGTCACATTCCTTTTGCAAAATGTCAACAGTTTCTTGAGGTAATGCAGTTCCATTCTTTTGGAAATATTCAAAACCGGCATCTAAGTTAACAAATTCAAATTGTAAATCGTATTTAGATGGTAAGTTTTCTAAGACAGCTTGACCAGCTGGCATAACTTCACGGCCAATCCCATCACCGGCAATTAAACCAATTTTTAACGATTTTAAGGCAGTGGTAGAGGTGGAGAAAGTACGACGGATAATTGAAGACATATTGTATAATTTCAAGTCAATGAGTCAAGATCAATGTAGTTTTTAGTACTTAATGTTGTCGATTTTTCAGTATCAGAAGTGAGTCACGGCACGTGCAATATGGTCCCAACTTCCGTATCGGAATTGTATGCAACCACAAGAACCATACGAATTGAACAGATAGATGTAGATACTTGATTAGAACATCGTGACTGTGAAAATTAGTCATTAATTAATCGAAAAAGTATAATATAGTAACATTAAAAACATTATATACAAGATAATCTAGACATGAAATAAGCATCTTTCGTGATAAAGGAAGAACTAATAACAAGCTCCATACCTCTTTCCGCAAAACCTTCATATTTAAATGTAAAAATCAAAACCGTTATAAGGCTAGTATATTAAAGAAATGCAACACAGCAAACGAAACATTATTTACAACATGAATTTTCATTAATTTTCAGTGTCCTTGACAACACCAACCTTGGCTGGTCTCAACACCCTTGAGTTTAAGGTGTAACCGTTTTGTTGGACGTGAAATACGGTACCTGGTTCCTTATCTGGTTGTGCAATTTCAAAGGTGGCCTCGTGTTGATTAGGATCAAATTGTTGGCCAATTGGGTCAACCTTTTCAATTCCATGTCTGGCTAAAGTCTTTTCAAAGACATTTCTAGTCATGTCAACCCCGTCGTACAAGTTTTTAACCTCAGCATTGGTCTTCAAGGTATCTTCCTTGACTGCATTCAAAGCTAAGTCAAAGTTATCGACAGATTCTAATAAATCCTTGGCGAACTTCTGTAAGGCAAAATCTCTCGCCTTTTGCTTTTCAAGCTTGGTGGACTCTTGTAAGTTACGGAAATCAGCTATAGCCCTCGCATAGTGATTTTTCATGTCGGCCAATTCTTTATCTTTCTTTGTCAATTTGGCCTTCAATTCGTCAATCTCACTGACTTCAGCCTTGGCCCCTTCGGCTTCTTTAGCTGTTTCGGCTGCTGTTTCTGTGTCCTGAGACTTAGTTTCTTGTGTCTCAGATCCCTCTTCCTTACCTTCTTCCTTGGATGCTTCGGTAGAGGCAAAACGGATCATACTAATCCTTGGTGCAATTACAGTTGGTCTCACAACTCTCATCGAGTTGACACTCGAACTAAAACCTGTCTGTCTTCTTAATGAACTCAATAACGCCCTTTGCATCTTATTATAATATATTTTCTTGGTAGATTAACATAACATACAAGGACATGTTAACCAAAAATTTTCAAGAATCCTCGAGATTAAAATTTCTTAGGCGTTACGTAATCCAAACCAAATTGAATCACCTGACTACTTATATTTGCAATTTCAAATTTAACCTAGGGACGTATTTATTAAAAGACGAATACAAAGTTATTAACAATTACAATGACGATAGAGCCAAACAAATGTATGGTCTATTGGTTTAAATGAATTACACGGAATTAAAATGGAAAAAGAGTGAGTAAAAAAATAGAGAACAAAAAAAAGTATTGAGATTTAGACGCCGCTTACCAGGAAGAGGGGCCAAACCATTCACCTTCTGCCAATGGTTGTCTAATGGCAGTACCTTGCATATCCATTGTTGATTCGATAACATTATTGCCCCACCAGCTTGGTGCAGCAGTGTTAGTTAAAGAAATTGTCAAAAAGATGATGACGGAGGACCAAGCCATACCTATATCTAAACCGGCAGATAAGGAATAGTTGTATTTTGACCACCAGTGGAACCATCTTTTTTTGATCCAGTATCCGAAGGCCAAACCAACCGCACAATAAGACGAGTAGTTGTAAGGAGTTGCAGGAGGAATATAACCAGTACCAGAAAAGAAAACTGGCCAGTTCAACCATCTAATAGGGCTGTTAGGCCACTTTTTCAAGATAAGCCAGTTGATGAGTGGCATTATGGCACCAATAATAAAGAAGAATAATAATCCGTAATAAATTTGCCCTTGTGAAAATTGACGTTGAGGACCAATAACACCCCAGATAATACTAGCATTGAAAAAGACCTTACCGTTTGGACAAGTGTAACTACTTGCTTGATTTGTGTCACATAAGTTGTCGATATTACCATAAGCCCATCTTAATGTGGCAACTTGAACTAAAGAACCCCATAAACTAGCTACGAATTGTGCTGTAAATAAAAGACGAGGTGCGATCTTCATATAATGACCCAATTTCATGTCTTGTACGAATGTTACCGCCTGGTTATTGGTGATATACCCGTATGTTTTGAAAAACATCATTGCTAATGGTTTTCCTGGAACCATATATCCAATAATGAATTCAGTGACAACATTTAAACCGACGGCGATATTAGTCAAGGCAAAAATAACACCGACAGGAATTAAGAAAAGGATTGCAATCAAAAGAGCAACAATTAAAGCGTAGACAGGCATCTCTGTATTCCAGCATCTGATTGTCACTATTGAAAGGGCAAAAAAAACGAGGAAAACGACGAAGAACCACCATTCAGGCACATCTTTATAATTTTGTTTCATCAATCTCATATGAACATCTGGTTTTTCTTTCTGCTTTAATTGTCTCATGATATCTTTACCATGAAATAAAGCTGTGTGGACTAAAGTTGCAAACATAGCTGCGAAAGATAAGCCATATGAGATAGCAAATGTGGTTGACAAGAAAAGAGGAGAATAACTTTCATAACTTTTTTTGTTAAAACTTAATGTGTCTTTGTTGATAATTTTCGAAACATTATAAGTGCTTCCATATCTATCATAAGAACTTGAACTTGAGATTGGTAAGTATTGTGCATACCACGTATTCGAATAATGAATTGCAGGAACGACAATCCAGAAAATTGTGACCATCGAAAAGAGAATTGTTGCAATAGCACTTGCTGGTGGGATTAATGGGGAACCGATATAGCCAGAAATTTGATTCCAATCGAAAGTAATAGGAATTAATCCCAACCCAGTAGAAGCACCGAAAACTTGGTTAACAATCACATTCTGTGGAGCGATCCAAGTAGGAAAAGCAAAGTAAGATAATGCTTGAAAAATATAATTTGGGAACCAGTACCAAAGGAATGAGCAGATACCAATCAAAGCGAAAAAATATAACCTTGATATTTTCCAGCCATCAGCAATGTGGTTATTATTGATGTGTAAATTAGTTAAGAATGTAACTGTAACTAAATTTTGTGGCCAGATCATAGAAGCAGGGTTCACCAAGACTCTACGGGCCAAACCACCTAAAGCAAAACCAATACATTGGGTAGACCAGATTGCGAGCAATGCAAAACCCCATCCAAAATCTTGCATGTAAAACTTATTTTGGGATAGCAAAATATCAGTTGCATAAGCAGCACCACCACCGAAGGAAACATTAGCCATGATAACAATAATAGTGTGTTCTTTAATATTAAATGGTCCAGGGTTTAATGGAGCACCAAATATTTTGAAATTGGGCATGAACTTGGCCCATGCCATACCAAAGGGCCAAGCAAGAAGTGAAGTAACAAGAGTGGTAAGAATGATTTGTGGAGCATGAAGAGAGAACAACAAGTTTAAAGCAGAACCAATAGTATTGAAAATCATACCAAGAACCCACATTCTAATTGTATTCTGGGGCAAGTCAACATCATCGCTACTTGGAACTGATGCTCTGACTTCTGCGTATGGCGAATCATCTTCAACAGTTACTGCAGCATATTCGTCATCACGAATAACCTTCTCAAGGTTCGAAGTAACTGGGTCAAACTCTTGAGATTTTGATGCAGTTAACACCTCCTCCTCGGCTGATTCAATATCATTGACTTTCTTGCTTTCAATCTCTACTCCACGATCCTTAGATAATACGTTTTTGATCTTTTCCATCCTGATAAGTACTTTTTTTTGCTTTAACTAACTGCAATATTAGTTAAAGTCTAAGACTGATTGGAAAGATGTATGGGACAGATCGTACGATATTTATATAAAGTGGAGAATATTGTTGAAGAATATTTGATAAGAATTAACTAAATTAACGTGATTAGTTTGATTTCGTTTATCTTTGAATTTAGAGGCCGTGAGTTGCAATGGCCCAAATGTATATTAAGCTTTTCGAGGGAATATGCTTCATGCATCAGTCTTTGATACGGCCATAAAATAATTTTTATAATTACATATCTCTACCAAATTTTAGTTGATCCTATTATATTATGTGATCCTTCAGTTATGCAGAAGCAAGCTTGCCTTAGTATTAGAGGTCCATTCCAGCCTTATACCTCGTGAGGTACTTGACATCAGACAATATCAGCAAGTTATTTCTACCTTCGGCCATAGGATGGTCGGCCCGGATAAAGGATGCAACTTATGGCTACCCAGTCCTACGGCACCAATGCAAATGCGCGCTTTCAGCTTGCATTTTAATTATCATAGAATACGAATTGTTTGACGCTGTATTATCCATCCATATTGCATGGCTTATTTCATTTAAATTAATTTAATGATATTTGATAAAGAGATATAGATTGGCGATAAGAGATATAGGCTAGTGATCAGATAAGGGCCGTTCAATGCTAGGTCGGTTCATTTACTAAAATGATATGTTATTCGAAGTTCGTCATGACTACCTTATCTCTCTAAGAAATGATCAAGTTATAAGTAGACCATGGGTGTGTCATTGAAGTGCTTACAATCGGGAGGAGTGTAGGGTTTACAATTCTATGATTGTTGCAATCACTTGAATTCAAACTTGAATTCGAAGATTATGCATTTGCGCGCATATCGGGTATATTCTTAAATATCGGGAACGTGAAAGTCTTGGTATTCGAGCCCACAAAGTTGATTTTTAAAGCCTTGGTTAAACAGCTTGAACCATGCTATACTTTAAGCTATTCATAGTTTTTATACAGCAAATATAAATATTACTCGAGTATGGAATTTGTGAAGATACGGATTCCACTAATATAATGATTATCACCTTCAAATTTCATTTTGGTGAGAGAACAATAGGCTCACTTTTTGCTATTATTGTGTGCAATTAATGTAAATTAATGCAAGCATATTGTGGAGTTGGTTGTCGAGTCTACGAGTCCCTGTCAGATATAGGTCGTGCTTATTATATGTGGCATGAACTATTTATCATGCAAATCACATTTTGAGCTCGGTAATTTGATGAATTCACATAAAATGTTTATTACTGATAGATCCATTTCCTCCTTGTATACATTAAATTCAATCACTTTAAGGATTTGTCATATTCTATCATGTTGGTTTGACCCAAAATAACGTACTGCTTCTAGTGTAAAAGCTGGGCGGAATCCTTTCCGATTAAGCCTCGCGGTGCTTTGCTTTAATTTTGATTAAACTTCCCGAGTATTGTATTGTAACTTCGGAGTTGGCACGAACTCGTTCGACCCTAGAGTAGTCGCCTGATGACTCAATCTTGTATGGAATAATGAGCTATGTTGTGTCTACGCAGATAGTATTAATATTAAAATTTCTGGCACTTATAGCGCTAGCAACATGAAAATAATTACATTAATCACATTATTCTTTTCTATATTTAAGCCTGCTAATAAGTCGTCCCTATTAAATCTAACTTGTATTGTAACAAAGGTAATTTATCATAAGAGTTTAGTTATGAGCGTCGACGCGAAATCTACTCATCTCTGAAAAATTATGATAGAGGTAATCCTACAAAGTATCAACATTTCATATAATATAGAGTAGATATTATTAACTATGAGACAAAAGAGAGCCAAAGCTTATAAGAAACAGATGAATGTTTACTTGCATACATTCAAGTTTAGAGAACCTTTCCAAACCATCGTTGACGATGAGATCATTTTGAATTGTCAAAAAGCCTCTTTTGATATTGCTAAAGGGTTGAATCGTACTATACAAGGGGAAACAAAACCGATGATAACACAATGTTCGATTGAAGCATTATATAAGACAAATAATCAAGATGCAATTACTATTGCTAAGCTGTTTGAAAGAAGACGTTGTAACCATCCACCTGCGAATCCCATCCCATCAAGTGAATGTATCAAGTCTATTGTAGATATTAATGGTGAGAATAAACATAGATATTTGGTAGCTACACAAGACAAGCTGTTAAGAAACAAATTAAGTAAAGTTCCTGGTGTTCCTTTGATTTATATGAATAGGTCTGTAATGGTGATGGAACCAATGTCTGAAGCTACTTCTTCCTACTCGAATTCTTTTGAACATAAAAAGCTTACTGGTGGCTTGAACGATGTGAAAGTTGGAAAGATCAATAAGCAAGAAGTACTTAAATCAGAGGAAACTGGAAATGTACCCACGAGGAAAAGAAAAGGGCCAAAAGAGCCAAATCCTCTTAGCATTAAAAAAAAGAAAACTGTGAACACCGACTCCAAGGCTAACCAAGATGCCAGCTCTCAGCCAAAGCCAAAAAGAAGAAGGAAACATAAAAGTACTTCTGAAAAGACTGCAGATTTAGAGAAGCCTAATTCCAGTCTTTCGAATTCATCTGAACCTGTGGTTACGCAAGAATAGACTAATAAATCAACATTAAACTGTATCATAAATCTTCATGGAAATATATATATATATATATATAATGAATAAAAATATATAAATACAAGATATGTCTTGATGTATTGCAAATTGCACATTTATGCATCTTCCGATTTTTCAAGTTGTGGTTCTCCTAATGAAAATGGTTGTTTTGACCATTTATTGATGTCTCTGATACAACTGTGCCATTTTCAGTTTTAGGCGCATGAGCATTTTTTTCATCAATTTTTAAAATATAGTTGGCAGTATCATCAAGGTAGCATAATTTACAATCAAAAGCTAAAGACTTTTCTCTCAAAACTTTGCGGAATGACTTCATTAGTAAATATAGGTCATTCTCTTTCTTAATATCTATGGTTTGAAATGTGCTTTTGGAATAAAATACGTAAGTCGACTCTTTCATCCACTGTAAGGTTGGATCTTCTATTCCAAAGGACTCGATCACATGTTTTAATTCTCTGTCTAATTCATCTTTAACAATTCCAAAGAAAACATCTTGGATTATCAAAGCGTTAAATAGAGCATCATCTATATCCTTTTGTTTTAATCGATCAGCCTTTGATGCTTCTAATAAAATTTCCTGTTTATGCAAAACTGCTTCACTAATAGTAAGTTCTGGTAACTCAGTTGATTCTGTTATGACAACAAATATGGACTGGTTAGTTCCAGAATCTTGTTGCTCCGTATACATTTTATAATTAGAAGCTAACTCTTCTATAAATGCCCTTTGAGGTGTTGACATAGGGGAAAACTGGAGTAACCTTTTGCTGAAAGCTGGAATGCCTTCAGCTTCTACTTTACTATTTTGAAAATCGATATTAAAGTTCCGTATTGTAGCTTCAATTCGAGAACACCAAGTAGTTTGTCTTTCATATACATCCATCAAACTTTCCAGATAAGGTATACCCGTTAATAGAGATGATTCATCGTCTGATAAGTCCAATGCTTTTCTCAATTCAATATCTTTGTTATTTTTCTCACATTCCTCGTCACATTCTAAAACAGTGCTTATCTTTGTATCCTCTTCCAAAGAACTTCCACATGAAATTGTTCTTGAAATGAGCCCACAAGCACAAGATACTCTTACTGGATCAGAACAAACAGTTGCATCACATTTAGGCGATTTTCCGGTTTTATTATAATGACATTTTAAGCGACAATAATGAGGACAAGTATTCCTTCTCTTTCGACAAGCTGACTGGCATAATGTTGATGAAGCATGTGTATTTCTTTTGGTACAATCACTGGAGCATACCCTCATACACGGATGACCACAGTTTTTTTGAACTTTGCAAACTGTTCCACAAGAGACGTTCTTTTGAGAGCATAATATATTTGGAATATCACTTTTCAACCCACATTCACACTCTTTGGCTACCAACTTAGTACATTTTGGGCAGTCAACAGTATCATCGTGACAATTATGTGGTTCCTGTCTGTGTCCACATGCTTTTTCTCTCTCACATTGATATTGACAATCAATCTTGGTGCCGCATCGAACTGGGGCAGGAATTACAGTTTTACCACAATGACAGACTAAATCTTCATTTGATGATTCCAAGCATATTCCACAAGATCCACTATGACATAAAGCTTCGCAGTAATGTTCTCCACACAGTTTCAACCTATTGCAAGTACGAGTACAAATATGTATTGGCTCCATGGTCATTAATTCTTCATCATTATTGAAATTTGAGCGTATTCTGTTTCTAATGGCCTTCTTCTTAAGCCTTTCCCGTCTAAGAGCAATCTGTTCATAAGGACAACAAACTTCCTTATGGACATGTTTGCGGCAATTTAGCAAAACAGGACACTTATGATTACATTTTGGTTTGTATCCTTGTTGAAGAAATTTACATGGAACAAAATAAGAATAATTCTCACATGAACATTTCTCTTCTATAATGTTGTAACAAACACAGTCTCCGGAATGGCACTTCAATAAACACTTGCATCCACATCTAAGAGTCTTACCACATACTGAATCACATTCTGGGACTGGGTCAGTACACTTTGTTCTTTTGGAGGAATCAACCAATGTTTTGCCGCAATAACAGGTATTTATCTTAGAAGGCGAGAAATTACATAACTTGGTACTTGTAGGCAAGGGTTGGCAACTAATTTCTTCGAAATGGACACCACAATCGTAATAAATAGTTGTCAACCCAGAACAACTACTTTCACCAATCCAAGTCAGATCACCAGATATACTAGAACACTTTTTTGGTGCACGATTATGACATTTTATATTTAAATTTTCTTTTCCACAATAACATTTTGCTTTTACAACTTCTTGACATTCTCCACAGAAACCCAGGTGACATCCACCAATTCCACATTTATGACCTAAATTACAGATCACTGTATCACAAGGCGAGTCGCATCTCCAACTATCTTCATAAGGGGTGATTAAACACGGTAATTGTCTTTCGAACTTACCACACTTACATTTCATAACAGGTCCTATTGCACCACAAACTGGATGCTTCCCTGGATGGCAAATTGAGCTACAGTTATGAATACAATTATCATACGGCTCATTACAAGGGTTACCACAACTGAATGGATTCAAAGGATTTGGTGCTGGGTTATTAGTCTTGCCACACCAACAAGTAAATTTCTTGGGTATCTTTTTAGTCTCCATGTTACATGAAGGGCATTTCCAAGTCTTTTTTGACTGATCCTTTGAAGACCCTCTAATTGCCCAATCATTAATACAATCTAAATCGTATACACGGTAGCAATTATCACAAGACCAGACTTTTGAAAAAGGGTCTATTTCAGAGATGCAAACTAAGCATGTGTATGTTCCCTCCTGGATTTCATGCATAATAGTGATAGATAGCGACTCGTCGGTTTCTTCTATTTCATACTCATCGGATGATGACGTATAATCAACGTCTTCTGTATCCTCTTCTAATGATTCTAATTCATCATCTGAGTCGTCCTGCTGCGATTGATCATTTTGCAGACTGATTTCGTTGAATATTGAATTTACTATATTCCTTTCTTCATCATAATCTGGTGTTAATCTGTCAACCAATAGCTCCTGAGATCTTACTTTTTCTTCCATATCACAAGTATTCGAATATTTACAGTCTTTCTTGGGAAACCTTTGAATCAAATGATGAAGTGAAAAAAGATTCGTAGAATAAAACTATGTTTACACAAAACAAAAAAAGAATCAATACATCAACAAACTTTTTGGTTAAAACTTGAAATTCATTAAAATGCACTATACGTAAATTATAAGAGTGATGTGACCATCTAATACACAACAGTAAGGAAAAGAATGTGACATATTTAAAATAAATCAGAAAAATATAAACTGTAATAATGATTGTAACATTTATACCAGGATATCATCTTTTGGATGCAATTATTACAATTGAATAAAAATAAATGTAGACGCATTGAACTAATGGAGATAAATAAGACGAATTAAACTTAGCCGATTCTAACACTTCTTCTTTTAAAAAAGTCCATGACTTTCCTTGCAGCACTAGCCTCTTTTCCATTATTGTTAGATGCATGAGCTGTTCCACTATTATTCGATTTTTTGGAAGCCGATGATTTTCCAGATGAATTTGATACGTTCCGCTTTTGGTCCTGGATTGGGGATGGAACATTCTGATCCATTGATGGCTCTAATATCCTTTTACCACCATGTGAACTATTACTTGCAGGAGCTTGTTGCAAAACAACATTTGAAGAAGACGAACCATTATAATTACTGTAGAATGATAACAAACTGAATCTATTACGCTTCTTATTGTCTTTGACCTCTTTGGTAGATCTATTTATTTCTCTTGAGGCTTCCTTCTTGGTATTGGTAGTTTTTCTGTCAAGATTTTCTTTTTCTTGTTCATCAGTTACGTTGTCATAGGCCTTATAATTTAATTGCTCATCTAAAGGAACCACATCTTCATTCTTTACTGTCTGAGATATGGATTCAGCAGGTGCAGCTTGTGTTTCAAATGTTTGTAATGGTTCTTTGAGTTCTATGGGTATATTGTCTTGTTGATCAGTTTGGTCTTGTCTCCTTGATAAATTTGAATTCTCAGAATAAGCTTCGGAGGCTTCTTTTCCTAAGGGCACATTTGCATCTTTATCTTCGTGAATTTGCTTATCAACATTTTCAATAATATATTCCTCTTTTAGTTCCTCGGTCTTCATTTGATCATCTGTTCTAGATTGGTCTTTTACTTGCGGCTCCTCAATGGTCTTCGTTTGAATAATTGGAGATTCTGTAGGTCCATCGAACATAGGTTGTTGATTTATTTGAGGTGTAATATTTGTGTCAGATGTATTGTCTGGGAAAACTGGTCTACTCGATTTCTGAGGACTATGCAGCTCTGTTAATTCTAATGCATCCATTTTATCTTCCAAATAACTTAAAACAGAGTTTCTTTTATTTTCATGATTATTTGCGTTGCTTTCACTTGTCAACACGCCATTAACGTGGACATGGGTAACGACAGAATTTCTTCTGGAATTTATTGATGCATTGGATCTGATGGTAGGACTCGAGTTATTAGTTTCAGGGAATATTGGGCTAGATGATTCAGAACTAGGTGATGCCTTGGTTGGGGATGTGGATAATAATTGCGGTATTGGTAAAAGAGGTGTTGGAATTTTAATGTAATCTTGCAAAGATGAACCATTATTACTCATTAATGATGCACTCATTGATGACGGGTGATATGATGTTGGCCTTGGTTTCTTATTGGCGTGAGGTAACTTTGCCGATTCCCTTGATGAACTATTAGGTTTTAAATTACTAATGTTAGTACTAGATGCAGTGTAATTATGTGATGCATTCGACTCATTATCAATGGCTGGAGGTGTAGCTGGACTTGGCTTGGATGGACTTTCAACAATAGTAGAGATAGCTGAACCGGTATAAGTTGTCGATCTTGGTAAATGAGGATTTGGTAAATGGTTGTTTGGTTTAGCCGAGGAAGATAATGAAACCATAGACGAGGTTGTTGAATTCAAAGACACCATAGAATTTCTTTTGCTATCGTTTTCAGTCACCATTGCTTTTAACGCGTTACTTGCAGAAGAATATGGGTTAGATATAGAAGTAGACTTGGCGTGGCCACGTTGATAATTGCTAGAACTGTAATTATTGCCATTAGGTAATTGTTTTGTTGGAGATGGTGTTCTTGATCTGTTTGAAGTAGGATCCTTTGGCTTTGATAATGCCACTACATTAGCTAATGAAGATGAGGTAGTAGGAGCAGAAGGATTCGAATATAGTTGATTTACAACATTTATAGACGAGTATGATCTACCCGCAGGCATTATCAATGAAGAGCTGTTAGTCTTCTCATTTATCATAGAAAATCTCTTATTAGTATTAGAGTTGATAAGATTGGTATAGCTGTTATTTGCAGTACTAGCTGTTTTTGCACTGACAGTTCTGTTGTCTACATGAACTTTGTCCCATTCCGGTTGGGTAACAGACAACAAGTTGACATATGGAGTCAACCACGGATGGTTCTTAATATTCTTGATGGTAATTCTTTTCTTCGGATCTGGAACAATGATCTTCCTAAGCAAATCTCTTGCTAAAGGTGAAATATATTCTGGGAATGTCAAAGGGGTTTTGCAGATGTAGTGATACAATCTTACAATGTCTGAACCATCTTCGTTCTCGGGATCATCATCAAATGGTAAGTATCCTGCCAACATGGCGTATAAAATAACTCCTAAAGACCAGGTATCAACCCTTCTTCCTTCGTACGGAGCTTGTGTCAATACCAATTCAGGGGCAGCATAGCATGGGGATCCACACGAGGTTTTCATCAAGTCATTTTTGTCCTTATTGTACGAGTTGACAAATCCAAAGTCTGAAATAATAACATTCTTGTGTTTGTCTAGAAGCAAATTCTCCAACTTTAAGTCTCGGTGAATTAAACCTTTTGAATGCATGTAATCAACCCCACTAACCAACTGAGCAAAAAGCTTTTTGGCAACATTTTCTTTTAAATACTTGTGTTGTAATATGTAATCGAATAGCTCACCACCCGATGCATATTCTAACACTATTCCGATATACTTCCCACTCTTCATGACTTCAACGAGATTAACAATATTAGGGTGGTTTAACATCTTCAAAGAATTGATTTCTCGGTGAATCTTGATCTCACTCTCAGAGTCCTTCATGATGGTGTCTCGTTTAATCAACTTGATAGCTACCTGACTTGGATGTTTGCCATCTTTACGCCAACCGAGCTTCACCTTCCCGAATTCACCTTCTCCTAATGTTGACCCCAAAATGTACAGGCCAAATCTAACCTCTCGATGTATTCTCTTGACCATATTGGGGTTGCTGATCGCCTTGTGGTTGCTCGTGGATTCTTCCACGTTCGTCACTACTTGTGACGACATTTATTTGTTTATTATTTTTGAGAAGTCTTTTTTCAGTTGTAGCGCTATTAAGTGTAGTACGTCTAGTTTAATCCTTAGCTTTATGGGTCCTTTGGGTGTCTTGTATTGACACTGTGTATTTTGTACCTACCCGCTATCGCTGTGAAGTTTGTTATGCCAAAAATAAATAAATCGTACTCGTAGCGCTGAAATTTATCCAATCAACCGCTAGTTTTAATTATCAAATTATTAGCTACGTGTCAATAATTCGTGAAGTTAAGGTAGTAGTTTTCACGATCTTTCTGGACAACTCGTTATTTGCTATGTAGTGAAATATCAGAAACACCCCGAATGATATGTATTTCTGAACCGGAGCATTAATTTTGACTGCACCTGACAATGTGTTTTGGTTTTGCAGAATGGTTTTGTTTACAATATGGTGTGTGCACTACACATTTCATATTTAGATTCGCATCGTCAACCAACCGTATTGGGACTAAAGATAAACAGCCGCCAGCCAGGTACAATGCGATGGAACAATCGCACTGACTACCAAAGAACGAACAGGGGTAGAAGTTCCAGTTGAATATGACGACGAGAAGACCGACTATTGTATTGAGCGCGAAATTATTTGGGGTTTTTACAAATACATATTGTGATATATTATATTGTGATGGATAGCAGGACATAGACTCGATGGGTGTTGAGACCAATGAGGGGAATTTCAGATTGACTTTAGGCTTCTCCGTAAGTCTAAAGTCAATCGGTCCACGGCAGGGTGTATGGGTCTAGATAATATATAAAGGTACACGAAGAGGCCGTTCTGCAACTATGGTACGATAAGGTATTTGCAACAAACTTAGTTTAAACGGGAATTTGCGTTATCGGTAACATGGTATCGGTAACATTTACACCGACACCGATGAATAGAGGGTTACACGGCTGACCGTAGAGAAGTGGTGTAGATGGGGTGCTATTGTTGAGAAGAGCACAGACCACGATATTGCAAATGGTTGCCACTTACAGAGTAGATGAAAATCGCGTGGGCATAGTACTTTCTTATGCGAAACTTTCATCGGCCGATTGGTGGATCAGCGCAGGTGCTTTGAAAGTACCTTTAAAGTTCAAATAGACTTACATGCACGGGCACGATATGAATTGCGGAATCCTAAGTGATCCTGTGTTTTATAGTTAGACATCTTATGAGCTAGTTAAGCGAAATAACCGATAGAGTATTAATATTACGGCAACCGAAACTTATAACCATAAGAAAGAAAGTAAATGATTTTACGAAGTGCAGTATCCCAGTTACTGAAAATAAAGTACAAAAGATAATCTATTCATAATATTGCAGGGTTTGAAACAATATATCAGAGACTGCCTCAATGATATACATTAAAATTAGACGAGATCGGTTAGAGAATATAATATTGTGAAACAATATTACATGGAACCTCAAGATATTTATTCCATAGATACAGAAGCATTAACATATTTCATTACACTTACTTCGAGCTTAAAGAAAGACTGAAAGTTCATCCAGCATTCAAACGGAATTATAAACAAGATGGAATTGATCCAATGTCTTACAAATCAAACGATTTGATCCATGCACGAATATTTACCTCGCGCCTTTTTTTTTGTTTATTTAGACTTAACGCGCTATACTAATCATAGTAAATTAGATTTATCTAGATATCAAATCGTATATACGTGATTCATATATAAATGATGACACAGACAGAAGGAGCACAAGTACAAGATCATGAAGTGCCTATTGGTGACGAAGAAGACGGTCTCAGTGGACCTTTATTGATCGAACAACTCGAAGGCAACGGAATCACGTCAGGCGACATCAGAAAGTTGAAGGCTGAAGGATACCATACGATAGAAAGTATCGCATATACTCCCAAGAAAGCTTTATTATTAGTGAAGGGTATATCAGAAGCAAAGGCAGACAAAATCTCTCTTGAAGCGGCAAAAGTCGTTCCCTTAGGCTTCACAACGGCATCAGAGTTTCACAGCAGAAGATCAGAACTTATATGTATAACAACTGGTTCTAAGCAATTAGATACTTTACTAGGAGGTGGAATAGAGACTGGATCCATTACAGAAGTTTTTGGGGAGTTCAGAACTGGAAAATCGCAATTATGTCATACTTTGGCCGTTACATGCCAGTTGCCGATCGATATGGGTGGTGGCGAAGGTAAATGTTTATATATTGACACGGAAGGGACCTTCAGACCCGTTCGTTTAGTATCAATTGCTCAAAGGTATGGATTGAATCCAGAAGACTGTTTAGATAATGTTGCATATGCGAGGGCCTACAATGCAGAGCACCAATTCCAACTTTTGAACCACGCTGCACAAATGATGTCTGAATCCCGTTTTTCATGCTTGATTGTAGATTCTATCATGTCGCTTTACAGAACAGATTATTCGGGGCGTGCCGAATTATCAGCCAGGCAGACGCATGTCGCTAAGTACATGAGAACTTTGCAGAGATTGGCAGATGAATTCGGTATTGCTGTCGTAATAACAAATCAAGTTGTGGCACAGGTTGACGGCGCTAGTGCCATGTTCAACCCTGACCCTAAAAAACCAATCGGTGGTAACATTATTGCCCACAGTTCCACTACAAGATTGTCTTTCAAAAAGGGCAGAGCAGAACAAAGAATTTGCAAGATCTATGACAGTCCCTGCTTACCCGAAAGTGAATGTGTATTCGCTATTTATGAGGACGGTATAGGCGATCCTAAAACAGAAGATGATGATAATTAGCCCCTTTATAGTTTGTACTCTGCACTAAAATATATTTGTTCATTTTTCAATTACACCTTTTATTGTTTTTTTTTGATAGATTGTTCTAACTCATGTATCCATCATCTCAAATGCCGCCCTCTATTAAGCCTTGCTTATTGTATGTAATGTTTGCCTGTATAAAAATTCAGTAACCGAAATGACTAATACCGGCGTATATACTCAATAGGGAAATCAAAATTATCTAAACGATCTGCGTACAAAACTATGCCGTGGAATTGCGCAAATCTGCGAAAAATTTTTATCTTTTTCATCAATCGGGCGGGTAACCCCGGTTAGCGGACGTGTCCCACCAATTCCCATAAAAAATCATACTGGAGACAAACACTGGCAACTATAGTACGGAAAATTTCATTCAATATATTCCGTTAAATTAGTCTCCCGACAGTATATTCACCGTGTTAAGTATTGAACTTATCCTTTCAGATAGTTCGAATCGTTGTTTGAGATACGCAAATATACTATTAATTTGTATTTGAAATACCCGAATCACTCTTAGGTTTGATCTTTTTGATAACACTATTATAAGCAATATTTAAGAGTTTCCGATAGGAAAGTTAGTTGCAAAAGTTATCTTTCAAATGGAGAAGTCTAGAATAAAATCAATACTTCCTAAACCATCCACAGGAGTGGCTGGAGGGTCTCCCGTGAGTTCAACAAATGGAGGAAACAAGAGGAGGTCTCTTCCTTCTAACAATGCTACAGTGGTCAAGAAACAGAAATCACTGAGTTTGAGTGAAGCTTCTGTTTCAGGGCAATCAGGAGACAAAGGTTCGAAGCAAACAGGACACAGGCCAGTTACATCTTGTACATTCTGTCGCCAGCACAAGATTAAGTGTAATGCATCTGAAAATTATCCAAATCCATGTCACCGGTGCGATAAAATGGGATTAAAGTGTGAAATAGATCCACAATTCAGGCCCAAGAAAGGATCGCAGATTCAATCATTGAAGAGTGATGTTGACGAATTGAAAGCAAAAATTGAAATGTTGACCAAAAACGAATCACTTTTAACCCAAGCATTGAACCAACATAACATGAACTTCACACAACAGCAGCTGCAACCAGCCTTTGGCATAACCCAAAACCAAATGTATAATACAACACCAATCCAAAGATCCGTTGGTACTGTTTCGGATTTTTCAAATGGAAATACACCATCACAATTCCAATCTGATAATTCGCCTTCATTTGCTTCAAGCTTTCCTCATGTAAATACCAGCGTTAATCTATCACCATCCAATCATTTACAAGGTAGTCAGGTTCTCAATGATGCAATTCCCACTTCAACCTCCTTGGGAAATATTTTACACGAAACATCAACTGATAATTCGCCAACTATTGAAAAGAAGTATGATAATTCAGGGAACTTAGTTAAAGAAGAAGAAGAATTTGAAACTATTAATGAGTTTGTTCTAGGAGATGTTTCTGTCCCTTTGGATAAAGCAAATGAACTTCATGATAGATTTATTACTAAGCATTTGCCATTTTTACCCATAATTACTTCGGATTCAGCCACGGAATTATATCACAAGTCAAAGCTTTTGTTCTGGTCTGTTATTTTAACAGCTGCTTTGTCCGAGCCAGAACCAACGTTATACATGTCATTAGCGTCATTAATTAAGCACTTAGCAATTGAAACTTGCTGGACACATACACCAAGGTCTACCCATGTTATACAGGCACTTGTTATACTTTCAATATGGCCATTGCCAAACGAAAAGGTTTTAGATGATTGCTCTTATAGATTTATTGGATTGGCTAAGAACTTATCATTACAATTAGGTTTACATAGAGGTGGTGAATTCATTCAAGAATTCAGCAGAACCCAAGCCAGTTTAGGCCCTGATGCTGAACTTTGGAGAACGAGAACCTGGTTAGCTGTATTTTTCTGTGAACAATTCTGGTCTTCTGTATTGGGATTACCACCGCTGATCAATACAACGGATTATTTATTGGAGAACGCAAGAGTTGATCAAAGCTTACCTACAAATTTCCGTTGTCTAATTTCATTATCTATTTTCCAATGCAAGTTGGTTAATGTTATGGGAATTTCAGTTACAAGACCAGATGGTCTTTTGGAACCTCTGAATCGTGCTGGTTCTTTAAACACATTAGATAGAGAATTGGAAAGATTGAAATTCAAGTTACCAATTGAAAATGGTTCTTCTATTGAAATTTATTATTTGTACATCAAGTTAATGATCTGCTGCTTTGCATTTTTACCTGGTACCCCAATTGAGGATCAAGTTAAGTATGTTAGTGCTGCATATCATTCAGCGACAAGAATTATTACCCTTACATCACAAATGATTAGTAGTAATACTATATTACTAATTGAATTTCCTATTTATGTCAGACAGGCCATAACATATTCTGTTTTAATGTTGTTTAAACTACATTTATCTCGCTATTTAATCGACAAATACGTGGATAGTTCTAGACAGCTGATTGTTACTGTACATAGATTATTCAGAAATACTTTATCTTCGTGGAAAGAATTACAAAACGATATTTCAAGAACTGCGAAAGTATTAGAAAATTTGAATATTGTTTTATATACTTATCCTGAAATTTTCTTATCCGAGAATAACGAAATTGGTGGAAGTATAATTACCAGAATGAGATCGCATTTAACTGCTTCGTTGTTTTATGACTTAGTGTGGTGTATACACGAAGCCAGAAGAAGAACTGTCACCGATAAGACAAACCCACCCCAAGATAAGAAGATTAAGAAAGAATCCAATGAAAGCAAAGATGCATCGGTGTTTTCAAACCAAAGAAAGCCTGTGCCTTTGCCATTCTATAACCAAATCACCAAGGACGACTTCAAAACAATCACAACTACAACCCCTAATGGTACAACAGTGACTACCTTAGTGCCGACTGACCACGCATTGACTCAAGCTAAGCTGAATGCTAATGCGAACGGTTTAGATAAACCTTTGGAGATCAACGGTATTCCATTAGCTATGCTTGAAGCAACTGGTAGTATGAGAGATGTCAGTTCAAGAAATACAAACCAAGATAACACATCAAATTCGTTATCCACACCGCTTTCAAATGACCAAGTAAATAGGTCAAATATCCCTCTTGCCGCTTCCAGAAATCAATACCATCCTCAAATAGAGCAAATAGCTCTGGGTCAACCTATGCTATTTTCTCCTGGAGAGGCTTTGGGAGATGTCCATCCTATGGGCACCCCAAATCCATCCAACTTCCAATATGTCAGTGGATCTCAGCCGGTATTTAATGGTGTAGCTGATCAAATGGACGACTTTTTCCAGAAACAATCCGATGGCTGGATAAATAATGATAATTATCAGGACGATGATTTCTTAGGTTGGTTCGATGCAAACATGATTCCTGAAAACTAACCCTTCAATTAATGCTTATGACTCAAAATTTAAGACCCGAATGGCTTCGAAACTCCTTTTTATATATTCTACGTTCTGCGCTCATGTTTCTATTTATTATTAGTTTTACTGTATGTATATAGTATTTTAATGTTTATGATCTGTAAAGCTTTATAATGTAACAATCACGTGAGTTGTGATAATTGCTTTCGTTATAAAATAGTGAAAAATGTATTAGTACCGAAACTTTTCGTCTACAGTATTGATCAATTGATAAGCTAAATTCTAAGAAAAGATGTTCAGTAGACAATTATTACGCTCAATTTCTTTGAGAAACTCAATTCCAATTACAAGAGGTGCAGTTAGCCAATATGCTAAATCAAGTGTTCAATTGGGCCGTACTCAATTCTATTCTACCTTCAAAGCTGAAGAGCAACCAAGAATAAGAATTGGATCTGAGGCACCAAACTTCACAGCTGATACTACTGAAGGTAAAATTGATTTCCATGAGTACATTGGTAACCAGTGGATTGTTTTGTTTTCTCATCCAGCAGACTTTACTCCGGTCTGTACCACTGAATTAGGAGCTTTCGCCAGACTTGCCCCAGAATTTAACAAAAGAGACGTCAAGTTGATTGGTTTATCTACTGAAGGTGTAGAAAGTCACAAGTCATGGATCAAGGATATTGAAGATGTCTCTTCCGGTGGAGCTAAGTTTACTTACCCAATCATTGCTGATGCTGACAGAAAAGTTGCATTCTTATATGACATGTGTTCCGAATCTGATTTCCAAAACATTGGTAAGGGTATGGTTCCAACTGTTAGATCTGTGTTTATTATTGATCCAGCTAAGAAGGTTAGATTGATCATGACATACCCAGCTTCCACCGGTAGAAACTCGTCTGAAGTTTTGAGAGTCATTGATGCTTTACAATTAGCTGACAAGAAGGGTATTGCTACCCCAATTGACTGGTCTGTTGGTGAAGATGTCATTATTCCTCCAACAGTCTCGAATGAGGATGCTAAGGCCAAGTTTGGTGATTTCAAGACCTTAAAGCCTTACTTGAGAACTACAAAGTCTACTTAACCAGATTTATGAATTATATATGAGCCTCTTATGTGCCATAAATATGAATATACAGAAATAGTTTCTTTCCTAACGTATTATTGCATTACTTAATGTCTCTGCGAAAGCGCTGTCTGATGCTTCATTAATGGACTTCAAGAGACATTCCTCACCTTCGTCTGTCACGTACGAAGCTTTTCCCAAAGATGTAGTTTTCAAATGCTTCTGTATCTCCTGCCATACTTTGCTTTTCAATTTTGAGGGAAATTCGTCTGACATAAAGCCTTCAAAATATAATTTTTCTCCTATTTTGGCCTTTGAAGGTGGATTGATCAACTCAACCTTTATGTCATTTGATTCGGCATCATCGCCAATTCTTTTCTCAGCTGCCAACAACATGGCTTCTGATTTTACTCCCCTCTGCTTCGATGCCTTCAAATTTGCCAAAACTGCAACTTTTCTATTTTTCATTTGCTCTATCGTAACAAAGTCGACCAAACCAGAACACACTTGAAGCGTTTTAGGCTCATTCTCATTTCCTTGGTCCGAATTGTCCTCAATTTGAATTTGACTGACATACAATTTATCTGCATTCTCGTGTCTCTGACATCGTAATATTTTTCCAACTTTAATGTTCAATAAGCTAGGAGGAACTATGTGTGTGTCAATATATGCCCAACATCATGAGACAAAGTAAAACTTCCTCAATAAAAAAGATTACATACATTCAGTCTTTCTGATAATAGAAGATGAAAGATATCTGGCGTATATCCTCAGAGACATCATAGATAATTGAACAATGTAATTATTAAAAGTGTATTATGTTCCCGGTATTAGAACCATCGAAATCATTTTTTGATAATTTATCCCGATTAGGAAGCTTAATTAATTTTTAACGCGTTCATGTTTTCATGGAATTAATTTTCAATTCATACATTTTATCTATTACTTCTTTACTAATTGTGTTTTTTTTAAGATTCAAGATATTCGTAATTTAATCATTCCGCCATTATTGAAGTGATAGAAGACAAGTAGATTATGGCAAACTTCGTATCGTCTCCGGGACGTATTCCATCAGATGCTGCTCATTTACTTAACTCATCTCAGCCGCCATCTTCGGTTGGAAGATCAGGAGATTTTCCACTCCAGAGTAACAATCCAGGATTATTTAGTGAAACTAATATGAGTCAAAATGCTTCTACTCCACAAAACAATGCTCCATTAGCATCTGCAAGAAGAAAACAAATTGCGGTACCAAAAGTTGTAGATGTGACAGGTGAAAAAGTTCGTGAAAGTTTTGAACAATTCATAGAAACATTTGTTGACGAAGAGAACGATAACCGAGACGACCAGTGGCAGGGCAGAATATATCTTGCTCAGATTGAAGCAATGAAGACTTATGAATACAGTACTTTGTATATTGACTATCAGCATTTGCTTGGAAGAGAGAACGGAGTTTTAGCTTCAGCAATTTTGGAACAATACTATCGTTTTATGCCATTTTTATTGAAAGGTTTAAGAAGATTATTGAAGAAATATGCGCCAGCATTATTACACACGAATTTGTTAGGCGAACACCATGAGGAAAGTGTGAATGGCAGCGATGGCTCGTCCTCTACTGCCACGTCCAACGCCAATGAAAGAGTGTTCCAAATTTCTTTCTTCAATTTGCCAACAGTCAATAGAATCCGTGATATTCGTACTGATAAGATTGGTTCTTTGATGGCAATACTGGGTACTGTCACCAGAACATCCGAAGTGAGACCAGAATTATACAGAGCCTCATTCACATGTGATATGTGTGCAGCGATTATTGAAGGAATTGAGCAGATTTTTAAGTATACTGAACCTACATCATGTCCATCATGTGAAAACCAATCCTATTGGACTTTAAATGTTGCTAAATCGCAGTTTATAGATTGGCAAAGAGTCAGAATTCAAGAAAATTCGAACGAAATCCCAACTGGTTCCATGCCTCGTACATTAGATGTGATCTTGAGAGGTGAAACTGTGGAAAGGGCAAAACCGGGTGACAAATGTAAGTTTACCGGTATCGAAATTGTTATTCCAGATGTTGCACAGTTGGGTTTACCTGGTATTAAAGCACAATCCATTAAAGAAAATAGAGGAACAGCGTCTTCTGAATTAAATTCCGGTGTGAGTGGATTGAAAGCATTAGGTGTTAGAGATCTTACGTATAAAATTGCGTTCCATGCGTGCCATGTTTCTTCTTTAGTTAATAAAACTACGGGTGCAAGTGATAATTATGATAATAACGAAATCGATTTTCAAGGTCCAGGTGATCAGGAGTTGTTTTTGACCTCTTTGAATGATGCTGAAGTTGCACAATTAAAAGAAATGGTTAAGGATGAGCATGTGTATGATAAATTAGTCAAATCTATTGGCCCAGCTGTCTTCGGTCATGAGGTTGTAAAAAAGGGTATTTTATTGCAGTTGCTTGGGGGTGTTCACAAGCAGACAATTGATGGTATTAATTTAAGAGGTGACATTAATATTTGTATAGTAGGTGATCCATCTACATCCAAATCACAATTCCTTAAATATGTGTGTGGATTTTCCCCAAGAGCTGTTTATACATCAGGTAAAGCATCTTCTGCGGCAGGTTTGACCGCAGCAGTAGTCAAAGACGAAGAAAGTGGAGAACATACTATTGAAGCTGGTGCCTTGATGTTAGCAGATAACGGTATATGTGCAATTGATGAATTCGATAAGATGGATATTGTTGATCAGGTTGCTATTCACGAAGCGATGGAACAACAGACTATTTCGATTGCAAAAGCTGGAATACATGCAACATTGAATGCAAGAACTTCTATTTTAGCAGCAGCTAATCCAATAGGTGGTAGATATAATCGTAAATTGGGTTTGAGGTCTAATTTAAATATGACTGCACCTATTATGTCAAGATTTGATTTATTCTTCGTCATTTTAGACGATTGCAATGAGAAAATTGACACCCAACTTGCATCTCATATAGTTGATTTACACATGTTCCGTGATGCGGTTATCAATCCTCCTTATTCTGCTGAGCAATTATCAAGATATATTAAATACGCGAAGACTTTCAAACCTAAAATGACGAAGGAAGCAAGGGATTTCTTGGTTACTAGATATAAAGAATTGAGAAGTGATGATGCCCAAGGTTTAGGTAGATCATCCTACAGGATCACAGTAAGACAATTAGAATCTATGATAAGATTGTCAGAAGCAATTGCAAGAGCAAATTGTACTGAAGAAATCACCCCAACTTTTGTTGCTGAAGCCTATGATTTATTGAGACAATCTATTATCAGAGTTGAAATGGATGATATAGAAATGGATGATGGTGCTGATAATGCGGCAGATTCGAATAACACTGAAGATGAAGTAAGACCAGATGAAGTTCAAGATCATACAGATGATAGATCAAGATCTGTTTCTGAACCTTCTAGACCTAAGAAAGAATCTATTGCCATTTCTTATGATAAATATGTAGCAATGATGAATCTATTGGTAAAGAAAATTTCTGATGATGATAGCGCTGGAGGAGAAGGCTTAACAGCAGAACAAATAGTGAATTGGTACTTAACTCAAAAAGAAGATGACATTCAAAGTGAGCAGGAATACTATAATGAAAGAAAGCTATGTTACAAGGTCTTAAAGAGATTAGTTAAAGACAGAATATTGATGAGTGTTACTAATAGCTTAGATGATAATGACCAGTTGCCAGTTAACGACCAGCAAGAAGAATTACCAAGGAATACTAGAACTGTGTACATTTTACATCCAAACTGTGCTATTTTAGATTTCTTTGACCAAACAAGAGTTGAGGAACCTGATCAAGAAATCAATTAAATGGCTTTAAATGAGTGTATATTATATTAAGAATTTATTTAGATAATTAATTGTATATGTATAATGATTACTATTGTTATCCCTAATAGCTTGAATTTGCGTGAGTTGCATTATTGAACACATTAAAATTCTGATTAGAATTGCTAGGAACTTTTTCTAAAAAAAACGACTCATTATCCTTACTTTCGTTTTGTCCACTTGATGTATTCTCATTGCCATGATTGCCTGAGCTTGCAGTATTTGGTGGCGGTGATTGCAAAATGCTGTTAGTATCCTGGTTATTAATTTTGGGTATATCTGAAATCTGGTAAATCTGATTATCATGGCCCTGATTATTGTTGGGAATGTACTGATGTGATATATGAATACCTTGGGTATTATGATTATTATTTATTTGACGTTGATTTTGTTCGGGTTTCAGAGGATCATTTGATTTCCATTCTGCTGGGGCCAACTGTTGGGCACATTCCAAGCAATGATCTATGAAAGTTTTAGAATTTGGAAACATTCTTTGGCATGCTCTACACCATCCAGGGTCCTCTTTAGAACCATCAACTATCTGGTGCTTATCTTGAACATAATGAACTAACTTTAAGTGTCTTTTAAGAACATCCAATCTGTTAAATGCCCCACCGTTACGATGGCATGTTGGATCATTCCTCCAATATGGACAATGATAGCTTGGTTCTGAATGTGACTTGGCGTGCCTTCTTAAATCAGATTGCCGAGCAAATGCCCAATCACACCCAGGAAATGAGCACGCATAAGGTCTATCATTAATGCTTTTGGCCTTAAATTTCGAATTGAATTTGTTCTTCGAGATTCTATCTTCGGTCTTCTTAGGTCTTCCGACCTTAAAAGTATTCGTAGGTTGGTATTGAGATATTTGGAAATTTTCAACCCCAATTCCATGAGGAGAATTATGTTGTCCTAGTGACATATGTTGCCCTTGTTGTAAATTTGCTTGTAAATGTTGATGCTGGTGGTCCTGGAGTGCCTGTACTTGTTGTGCCGACATTTGGAGTTGTTTTGACGAAGGCTGTAGTTGATTCTGCGCCGGCAATTGTGATTGTGCCTGGAGTTGTGTTTGAATTGTCTGGTAGTTTGGTTGGCCTTCCTGGACCGTTGCCCCATTATATGCTTGGCCAACTTTAGGTCCGTAATATTTATACGGGGCATTCGAAACATTAGGATACGGAAATGATTGATAAAATGGTGGCATCACTCCATTATAATACCCCATATATGACGGGATTTGTGGAGGAGCCTTCTGCGGCTGCTGCTGTTGTGATAACGCAGCCGATGCTGTTTGCTGATTATCAGTTCCACCAACCATTATTTGCTTACTCATATCCATTTTCTCTTCTCCTAAATAGCCACTCCCACCCTTCTCTTCCTCCGCTTTTGCTCCTTCTTCTTTGCTCTTCTTCTCCGACAATTTATCTTCGCTTGCACTCTCCTCTTTGCTTTGTTTAGCTTTTATGTCTTGCGTTTGAGACATATTATTAATTTACGTCTTTTTAAAATTTAATTATCAATGGACACCTTAATTTTTTAAGCATTAACTCTTACACCTTCTTATCACTATCAATAGACCTATTTCAACTTATATCTTGGTTGTTGATTCTTTGATAATGTATATACATGAGCCGCTTACAGTGAGGATTTTATTTGTGTATTATGTTTTTTTTTCCTCGTTCCTGATCGCAATTTTGTGGTTTATTCTATGAACGATTGCAAAATTATCTGTTATCAGCCATTGGTTAGCAGAATAAGCTGAAATCTAGGAACAGAGGACACGAGAGTTTCAGAATTTAAATCTTTCGTGCTTTTCTTTTTTTGTTTGCTTTTATTTCCTTGTAGATGTAAAAAGCGATTGTAAAAAGTTCTGGATTTTGCATTATTTTCAGCAAAATTGTAGATTACGTTATGTTTTTCGAATTGGTATTTACTATAATTAAATATTGATAGAATAAACTATCAAAGAACACATGCGAAGAATATAAAGATTGTAATGAGCCGATTGTTTTCAATATTAAATACTAATCTAAATACTAATCCATTATGCCTCATGAACCAGACATAGTAGCACAAAAAATCATTAACATTTTAATTTATGTATAGTTTATAATAGAAGCCATCTACAATTACCTAAAACAAGTCAAAACCAAATAGGAAGTACTAAATTGCATTGGAAGACTATTCGGCTCATCTGTCCGTTATACGCATGGCAGTTAATCGTTGCAATTTTGAACTATCAATACGAAGGTTAAAATTTAGATGAAAAGAATTGCTTATTAAAGCAATATGTAATGCGATTGTACTCGATGCACATACGGGTTTTTAAGACTACCATACAGGGTGCCTTTTACCATAGGTCTACGACAACTCAGAGAATTAATAATGGGTTACTAAAAACTTCGAAGTATTACTCATGTGACCGAAGCAATTGTAACTTTGACCCCCCCACACACAACAAATCCTCATTCTAATATTTAGTGCTCTTACTTCGGTAGAATTTGTCATAGATAATTAAACAAGTAACTAGTTAACTAACCTACGTATCACAATGGCTACAAACGAAGAAGGTAAACCAATTGAGATTTTAAAATTTGCTGATAAGTCTGGGTCGTACAAGAGACAGGCATCGAAATTTCGTGATTTCATCTCCAGTGCCGAAAATGCCAAATTTAAACCTGAATTAAACCGTTATCATTTGTATGTGTCAATGGCATGCCCATGGGCTCACAGAACGTTGATTACTAGAGTTTTGAAAGGCTTAACTCAGATTATATCTGTCTCGGTTGTACATTGGCATATGGATAGTAATGGATGGAGATTCATCACTAAGGAAGAGGCTGGAAAGAGGAGTTCACACAGCGATATCCTGAATGGAACGGAAGATCACTTGTACGGATTTGAAAGAATTAAGCAATTGTATTTCAAGGCAGATCCAGAATATGCGGGCAGATTTACGGTTCCGGTCTTATGGGATAAGAAATTGGAAACCATCGTCAACAACGAATCGAGTGAAATATTGAGAATGCTTAATACTGAATTCAATTCATTATTGTCGTCTGAATATGCTGAAATAGATTTGTATCCAGAAGATATGAGAGAGGCTATCGATGGAATCAACTCCTGGATTTATGACAATATCAACAACGGTGTTTATAAGACTGGGTTCTCTACGAAACAGGAAGTTTATGACAAGGAAGTAGTCAATGTCTTTAACCATCTTGACAAAGTTGAACAAATCTTGGCCAAGAACCACGAAGGTCCTAACAAAATTGAATTTTTATTAGACAATAAAATTACCGAGGCCGATATTAGATTGTTTACCACAATAGTTAGATTTGACGCTGTTTATGTTCAACACTTCAAGTGTAATTTAAAAATGATCAGACATGACTATCCTAACATTCACAATTGGTTGAGATTATTATACTGGAAAATTCCTGGTTTTAACGAAACCACCGATTTCCATCATATCAAAAATCATTACACTAAATCTCATGTTGGTATAAATCCTAACGGAATCACACCAATGGGCCCTGTGCCAGATATATTACATTTGTAGATGATATTGAAGTTACCAGGATTATAGGATTCTAAGCCCGTGGCGTAGCTTTAATGCACTAAGAGAATCAAATGGAGTGTATCTAGTTTATATATGTGATTTATTATATATGCCTATATACTTTCATTCAAATGCATTCAGTTGCCTGTAATTATTGTCTGGATTTTGCAATCGCCTAATCGATATTCGAATTTTCTCGTTTAGTGACACGTTAAGAAAACCGGTACGCTTCTGATAATTTTTTAAAAACAACAATATTTCGTATATAATCCATTACATATTACAGTGAAAATTCCTATACATATATATATATTAATAGTAAAATAATCCAATTAGGTAATTGATAATAATATGAGAGGTATGTGTGGTAAAAAATAGATATTACAAGAAATTGCGTTATACTAACGGATATAGATTATAAAGTAGTCGTTTTAGGAGCTGGTGGGGTTGGTAAGTCATCAGTTACAGTCCAATTTGTTCAGGGAGTTTATGTTGAAAGTTACGACCCAACTATTGAAGACTCATACAGAAAGCAGATTGAAATAGATGGTAGGGCCTGCGATTTGGAAATTTTGGATACGGCTGGGGTAGCCCAGTTCACAGCAATGAGGGAATTGTACATCAAATCAGGTAAGGGATTCTTGCTAGTATATTCTGTGACAGATGAAAACTCGTTGAAGGAATTGTTGGCGTTAAGAGAACAGGTTTTGCGTATCAAAGATTCTGATAATGTTCCAATGGTCTTAATTGGTAACAAATGTGATTTAAATGACGATAGAGTTTTAAGTATAGACGATGGGATAAAAGTTTCACAGGACTGGGGTCTTGTGCCATTTTATGAAACCAGTGCTATGTATAAGACAAATGTTGATGAAGCATTCGTCGACGTTGTGAGACAAATCATGAGAAAAGACGCTGCTACGAGTGCAGAAAAGAAACAGCAAAAAGAATTGCAGAAGCAGAACGATGTGACAGCCGAAGAAGCTGCAGACAACAACGCAGGCACTGCCGACGCTACAAAAAGTACTTCTAAGAACAAAAACCTGGCCAAAAAGGCCCGTTCCAACCAAGCCAAAAATGACGCTTCCAATGCAGAATCCAAGAACAAGTCCAAATGCTGTGTTATAATGTGAGTCAAGTATTCGCCCCAATCCCCAATTTGATATTGGGCATAATATGTTATGCTAGTTATGACATGCCGATTCTTCGTCTCCTCTGTATTTCTATTGTTACTGCATATACTTAAATTCTGCAAATAAATATACACCGTTAATAGGAGACTCTCAGTGTAAACTTTAGAAATAACAAGCCCGTTCTTGGCCATGGTAATGCGTATCATCATTCCACTACGTTGCACACAAGTTCACTATATTGCTTTTATTCGTATTCGGGAGCAAAAAAAGAAAGGAATTGCTGGTAATGGATAATGATACCCGCGAGATTCGAACTCGCGCCTCCGAAGAGACCAGGACCTTACCCTGGCGCCTTAGACCAACTCGGCCAGAGTACCCAATTCCTGATAGTTCGCTCAAATTATTCTTATATATAGTGCACACATAGTTCATGCAGTTCATCTGTCTCTAATCACAAACCATTAAAGATCTTAGTTATCGGTGTGATTTGGTTCGGAAAAATCAGTTGCCTGATTATTGATCCGCAAATATATGCTCAGGAGAGGGCTTGGCTTCGTCTAAGTCCACTCAAGTCTACTCAAGTGATCTGGGTTTCGACGCAGTTCACTTTTTATAATTACATAAACCAGTAAGCCATCACACGATTATCCTATACACTTGTACTTTTTATATCCGGCTTTATATCACAAGCACGCGACTGCCCAACAGTACATGCACTAATCAGAAGAGGATGCAGCGCATATCAACGCTTGTCTACTCTTAAGAATTACAGAGAATCAAGAATCAAACAAATAATTATTACAGTATTACGAGCTCTTTCACCCGACATTCAATTTCTCGGAGAATATTGAATTGAAATTGGAAGATTTGAAATTACCGAGCCAGAAATAAGCATCGCAAATATAGGACAGAAAATTAAGGCACCGGAATAATCCCAAATAGAGAAACCTATGTAGCCAACCCATCATTGAATGTGTAAGAAAGGATTGGGGCTAATGGAACTAGAAATGTCAATAATACACAATGCTAATGCAGCTGCACAGTCAAAAGGCATTAGTAGCGTATTTAGGCATCTGGTTTGAACAACCCCTGTATATTACGGAACCCACGAGGAGTTACCACGATCGTAGGCAAGACAATTAAAATTAGTGGTCAGAAGAGCTTAAATTGAAAAATTGACTAATTGCTTATTTATATTAGAGTAATATCTTTAATTAGCTATAGACACTAGCAAATCTATAGTGTAACCGATAGAAGGCTGATAAACAATATTTATTTGTGCACCTGAAATATAGAAGAGCCGGAATAAAAAAATTCTCTCTGATCATCGTTGTTTGTGAGATTACGAGAATTAATTAAGCAAACATAAATAAATAAGTAATTGCAGGTTTCTGAGCAACAAGGACGAAACTGGGTTATTTAGGTTACTTGGAAGAACTAGTCAGTAGATCTTAGAAAAGCTGACAAGAATAACCGAAAGAAAAACGGATTAATACACATACCAAACACGCTAGGAAGCAGGATAATCCGGAATATGTTACAATTTCAATATATGGCGCCTTGGATTCCCACGTTCAAATCGGCCACTGAAGCTGAGTTGGCCGCTAACGAGAACAATCCTCCGTTCATTACATTTCAGTTTGCTACTGTTGATGCTCAGGGATTCCCGCATGTCAGAACGCTTGTTTATAGAGGGTTTTTATTCGACGATAGAAACAGTAATGTGATTACGTGTGTGACAGATAAAAGAACCAACAAATACAAGGAATTATTGACCAATGATAAGTTTGAAGCGGTATTTTACTTCCCGAAGATCAGGAAGCAGTTTAGATTTCGAGGTATGGCTAGAATTATCGACAATACATATAAACCGGTCATCGACTTATCCAGTATACAACCGAAAACAATAATACAGAACAACTACCAGAACTCAAGTGATAGTGATTCGGATGATGATGAAGATGAGGAAGAACTAGAAATAAGGGCATCTAGCACATCTTCTTCGCTCACATCGGGATCCGAAGATGATTCGTGCCAAATGACCCCTATTAGTCACAGTCTTCTTTCCCCATCACTCTTATCTCAGGTTCAGAAGCAAAAGTCTTCAGAGAATATTTCATACACCAATTTGCAAGATTTATCTGGCATTGATTACTATCCTCCTACCAGCCAAGAATGGGAGTCTGAGCACAAGCGCTTATGGTTTAACTTGAGCAAACCATTGAAAAAGTCGTTTAGGAAACCCACTCCTACAACTCCTATAACCGACGAAAACCAGAAGTTGATAGATTCTATAAATAGGGGAGTTGATGGTAAAAAGGATGAAGATGGCTTGAAGAATTTCGCAGTCATTGGACTCTTTATAGATAACGTTGATTTGTATGAACTTGACAAGGACAGAAGGTACATGTATACTAAGGACTCTACTCAGCTGTGGAGTGAAGCTGAAGTTTGCCCTTGATTAAGAAACACTCATATCTGTATATATTATTTTTAAACATAATGATTAATGATATTATTTTTGTCTAGCGAAATGAATGCTTTTCCAATGTGTAAATTACTTAAGAGAAAGATTAAGGTACGAGAATACATCTATCTATACAAAGGACCTTCAAGTTGTACTATTTATCTCCTCTACTTGGTCTTATTTGGTATACGAAGATACAAGGTTGTTATTGTATTGCGCACTATTTTTTGCAATTTGTTTTGAAGTCATTCCAAACCCATTTCGCCCTTGTTTATTTATTAATTTATTTCCTTTTCTTCATTTAATTTTAAATAAACATTCTATATTCGATACCAATGGCTCCAAAGACAAAAATTTCCAAAGCTGAAGCTTTGCCAGCTTCTAAGTTAACTTACAAAGGTATGTATGGAATGAGAAGAAGTTACAAAAATTAGGCCCCAAAAAGTGGTTCTCATTTCTAAATTGGTACTAACATCCCAGATATGATCAAATCAGCAATCGAAACTTTGAAAGAGAGAAATGGTTCATCGTATGTATCGTAATGCCTAAACAAACTGTTATTTGGGGCAACCACTAACTATTATCTAGTCGTCAAGGATTGAAGAAATACGTCCAATCTAACTACAAGATCAAAGCTGCTAACTTTGATGCTTTGTTCAACACTGCTTTAAGAAAGGGTGTTGAAACAGGCGACTTCCTCCAACCAAAGGGACCTTCTGGACCTGTCAAATTGGCAAAGAAGGGTAAGATTGCTCCTGTTGAAGCTAAGGTCTCTAAGCCAACCAAATCAACCAAACCAGCTTCCAAAGCTACCGCCACCAAGAAAACTGTCATGAAGAAAACTACGCCTAAGACTACCTCAAAAGTTGTCCCTGCTGCTAAAAAGAAGACTGTGGCCAAGAAGCCTGCTACTAAGAAGGCTACTGTTTCCAAACCAGCTGCAAAGAAGGTGACCAAGAAACCTCCTGTTAAAGCTGCCCCAAAGAAGGTTAATAAGAAGGTCACGAAGCCAGCTACAAAGAAGGCTCCTGCCAAAAAAGCTGCCCCAAAGAAATCAGCAAAGAAATAAATGAATAATATTAGGTGTGGTCTTTTCTCTTTGTCAAACTAGCCAATTTGTATATTAGTATTTCTTTCTTATCAATTTTGTATTAATGGTTTATTTGCGGGTATACGGTGTTATTATCAACTCAAGTTATTATCCTAAAATGTGTTATGGTGTATATTAATGTGTACTATTAATATATTGTTTATTTGTTTATATAAAAGAGTCGCGTATTTGCATGATCGCATTTTATCAACACATCGATGAAATATCATTATTGAAGTCAGTTACATTACAATAGCAAAAACTACATCCAATATGACTACAGCTAGTGGAAGGGCCTCACCTACAATCGCCATGATTGTGGCTGCACTTTTACCGGATTTGGGAATTGGTATGAAGGGAAAGATGCCATGGAGATTGAAACAAGAGATAAGGTACTTCAAAAATGTCACAACAACAACCAAAGACCCTAACAACATAAACGCGGTTATTATGGGCCGAAAAACATGGGAGTCGATACCTACTAAGTTTAGACCGCTTCCAGGACGTTTGAATATAGTTTTATCTAGATCATACGCCAATGACGGATCGAATGACGAGAACATTATATTAACAAATTCCATTGAAAATGCATTGGATAAGGTATCACGGTACGGCAGACCAGTAGAGAAAATATTTATTATAGGGGGTTCAGAATTGTATAACAAGCTCATTTCACACGAAAAAATACAACATTTGCTTATTACTGAAATTAAAAGCACTAAACCGGTGGAAGTTGATACATGGTTGAAATTTCCAATATATACAGACGAAAGTGATTGGATCAAGCAGTCGAATGAAGATTTGGTGAAATTTACGGGGATTGATAATGAAGACGTGGAAATCACCGAAGGTGATTTCACTTATAAGTACACTTACTGGAAGAAAAAAGAATAACTATTCTTATAAGTAAATATGAATTGAAAATAATAAATAATAAATAATATAAATCTAGCAGACAATACAATCTAATTGAAATAGTGGCTGTTAAGTTTGGAAATTTCCTGACATAAACTCCACCAAGAGTGCGTTTTATAACCCTGATTCAAGTATTCTTCGAAGCAAAACAATTCGTAGAAAAGTCTAAGATTAGGTTGAATGATGATGTTAAACCTCCGAACTCGCACGAACATATATGCTTCTAATAATGTCATGTTCCCAAACTTCATAACCAGGGCTATGGCTAAGGTAGCCGACCTCGAAACACCAATCCTACAATGAATCAATGTGTTCTGATGCAAATCCTCTGGATTGATTAAAATTCTTGATTGGACTTCATGAGGACAATCTATAAGCAACGGCATCATTGAGTCTTTACCATCATCTTTCAAATTATATATAAAAGTGACCAGTTTTATTGTAGGGTACTTCTTAAGGTTAATATTAGAAATTTCATAAACCTTAGTAAGATTATTATTGAAAGAATAAATAGGCTTTATAATTTCTTTGTCAGTTGGACCAATTTCATCCAATTCATGTTCAAAGATGATGTCCAATTGACTAAACCAAAACGGTTTTTCTCCTACACAAATAATTCTGGAAATTTTCAAGCACTTCGTAACAGTATATGATGATGCATGTCTTAACGAGCCAAGATATAGGTTAGGAAGAATTTTTGAAGGAAAATTGTTATCTTCTTCAAAGTTGAACCAATCATAATGTAAAGGAGGTATCTTCTGAAGACTTAAACTATAATAAAGGTTAATCTCATCATAATTTAAATCAAGGACAAGATCTCGGTCATTTAACTTTAACAATTTGATCCAATTAATTATTCTTTCGATCTTCTTAAGGAGAATCAAGTCATTTTTGAAAAAGTAGAGACGCAATTCTTTATTGCTACCCAACAAGGTTAATATCACTTCCTCAATTAACCCACATTTCTTATCAATATCCCATAGACAGCCAAGTGATAAAGTTAACATAGATAACTCTGTAAATCCATCACCGGAGAAAATAAAAATATCTTCATCATGTATTTTAACATAATGGTGTATTAATTTCAAAACATTTAGATAACATAGTGTCTGATTGAATGATATTGAGGACGAGTGTAACGAGCCAGACGACGGAAATTCCAAATACAATGGTATATCATGCTTCGTATTGTCTAGGAACTTTTGCAACTCAGATAATTTAGGAAATTCTGCATCCTTATGACAATGAATAAATAATTTGAACGCATGATTGGTAGTGACTATGGTTTGAAAATCTTTTACTGTACCAGTAAAAACATTCTGTAATGGAGACTTCATGGAATTCAAATTAAAAAGCATATTCTGCTCTTTACGAAATAAATCAACTTCATTGGCATGGGAAAAATAATTCGGATCCAACAGGTTCCAGTCCTGCAGTGGCACATCAACAATATAAATATATTTGTTACTTGTCAATTCGTTAATAGTTAATGCTGAATTCAAATTAATCGAAAAATCCATTGAATCATTATAAATCAAAAAATTAGATAATGGCGCCATTAGTTTCATCTGCAGAGAAAAGTTACGATTATTCAATTCGTTTAGTACAGGTAAAAATTCATTAACATGATTAAATTCTTTGTACTGAACAAACTCAGTATGCTCTTGAGATAAATTAAAATTAATTTCTTCCTCTTTAGGTGTCAACAAGTCATTCAAAAAACACAGATTCTGTAGTAGACG
Source organism: Debaryomyces subglobosus (assembly GCA_003708965.2). Taxonomy (NCBI): domain Eukaryota; kingdom Fungi; phylum Ascomycota; class Pichiomycetes; order Serinales; family Debaryomycetaceae; genus Debaryomyces; species Debaryomyces subglobosus. The sequence goes on along the minus strand of PPOW02000017.1, from coordinate 64,766 downwards.
GCCCGATTCTTTTGAGTTAACAAACATCAAATGGAAATGGTCCTTCAACAGATCAGGCAAGACAACATTGCTTTCAGAAGTAACTGAACCAGGGCTTTGGCTCTGATTCCCACAAAAAAAAATCCGCTGTCTAATGCTATTTAAGCCGTGAAAATAGGGAAAACACTTCTCAGAAGGTAATAACTTGTTAGTATAATAGAATTGAAATAGTTCTAGGAAATCATTGATTCTTTCGATTCGGAAAATATTAGGATGTCCTGACACAGTGCTGAGTTTACTATTAAACGACTTGATGTAGAACTCGTTATCGACAAGGTCTGGTGTACAGTTATTTGATTCATCACCTATCTTATAACTTTCAATGCCGCGATCGGTTTGAACATTGATATCAGGTTTGGATTCTCCGGTGAAGGCGTAGTCGCCCAGGTCTACGTGGAAAATCGATAGGTTGGTGAACCTAGGTAAGTTATCATATGATTTTGAAATAGCTGTCTCTTCTGTCAAACTGGTGGTAGAACTCGATTTTCCATTACAACTAGTCCAATCGCCGATAACACGATCAATTATACTCATGGCACGTAAATTGTGTGTTGATTTTAAAAATACAGCTCCCTGCTCCTCTTAAATAGTATTTCAGTATTTCGTTTGCGTAATATTAGGATAAAAAATACCTCTCTAGTAGTCTAGACTACAGTTTTATGCTTGTGTTTGCAGGGCGAACTTTATCTGTCTATCAATATCCTTTCTGATATTATTACTTTCCTTTTTTAATAAATAATTTTCTTTAACAAGCAACTAACTTCCTTCGCCCAATTTTAAAAAGTTATATACATAAAAAGCCTTGAATTCAAACATGAGATAATAATATTAACCATGAATCATTAGAACAATAGACCCATTTTCTGTGGCTAACGTGGCTACAAAACTGTTAAATCCGTTGAACGTATCAAAGGAGTTAAAACCCTTAGCGAGGATTATTATTCTTATTTTAAAATCCTGTTGGTAGTATGCATAGCCGCAGAAAACGCATTTTTTCATGTATATTAGCTTCCTGTCCCATCGATCGAAGGAATTAGCTACTTCTTTGTGTATCTAGAACCATCGTGGTGTTCATAATGGATGAAATAACGGAAATGATGATATACAGGAATGCAGTCTTCGGGGATAACACCAAAAGTATTGGCTGCAACTATCTGTATATGGCTATGCCAACAAGGAAATATGAAGTACAGTAAAATACGTCTTATTTTTTTATGCAAATACACAACAGAACGAGTACTTTTGTGGTTTGTGGGTGCAATTATTTTCGATAGATGCATTAGGTGGTTCCACAGAATTAATTAAAAAAAACGGCTCAAGTACAGAATGTTTTGTGGAGCTATATAGCGAAATCCTGATTGTACACCTAGGTTTGGGAAAAACCCCAAATTCAATATGGATTACAGAAATGTATTTGAAGTAATTTCATATTCTATATTATCTTAAGCTTATATCATACATTGAGGATAGATAAAACATTCTAGCTGCGGAATGTTGAAAGTAAAGAATATGAAATTTAGGAACTTAATATTATTGGTTGGAACCATTGGAATTGCAACGGCACTTGATGGAAACGAAACCTTGGTTTCTGCTAGTGGTATTATTGGCAAAGGACTTGCAAATGAGACCAGTCTGGCTGAAGTATTACCTTCTCAACTGGTGGACTCGGCAAATATATGTATTAGCACATTGATTTTGTCTACATGTACGTGCGAACCAAAGGGATCGCAAAGTATCAGCATGCCTGGGGAAACTCCTCTTTACGAGGGGGATGAATGGGACGGATACGCTGAAATTCCCAAAGCATCTTCAACCACATTAAGTCCTGATTGTATACTTAGAACAAATTTTAGTACGAATAGTCTTCATCACGGTCGGTCTACCGTTAAAAATGGAAAGGGAAGTTCTGTTACTACTCATTCGCCAGGCTTAACAAATAAGACAACGACAAGCAATAAGGCATCTGAGACTGGAGTTCTGTCGTTGACATTTCCAAGTATTCACATTTCTTCTACTCATGCTCATTACTATAACACTCTGACTTTTTCACACCACAATAATAGTTTTCATACCGGATACCACAATACAAGTATAAGTTCAGGTTACAGTAACATCAGTTCAACTCTTGAAAATGCAAGTCTAATATCACATACTAGTAATGAGGAATATACTACCACTGAAGGCTTAAGTACTAGCAGTGAGGTATTAATTACAACCGTTGCAGATACTAAAGCTCTGATTACACATACACTGATATTGTATTCAGAGACTAGTCAAAAATTGAACACAAATACCGCAGAACCAGAGCATCCCACAACGTATGCAAGCGAAAATGAGGTAACAACTACATCGAATACAGCGAAGAGCGAATCACAAGTACCAGGTCTGACTCTTCGTAGCAATGTCACCTCAACTGCTGATTCTTATCCCATCAGCACAGTTGAGACTACTCAGAAGTATGAAACAACCAACGAGAACAGCGAAAGCTGGTTCACGAGTTCATTAGAGACAGGGGTAACAATGGAGCCAAGTCTGATCGTACATCAGCATAGCACTACGAGTCATAAGATTAAGACAAGACAAACTAGTCGTATTAGCAAGCCAACTACTCAACCAGAAAGCAATTGGTCAGACTATTGGAGTGATGAAAATTGGTCAGAAGAATGGCCAAGCGAATTCTGGAGTGATGTATTTAAGGAAACCGAAAATCCAACTTACTCTACAACACATTCCGAATATGAAAAGCATTCTTCTTTGTCAAATATCAAAACGTATACTCACACCAGAAGGAAGAGCTACAACGAACATAGTAGCATATCTAGGGTACAAACTTCCGTTTCTTCAACTCAGACTACCGAGGGATCTTTTGGAATCTTGCCAACATCCCATATGCCAAAGGAAACTAGTCATTCTGCTGAACATACATCACATGTTCATCCTACAGAAGAGCCTCAAAATCATACCGAAAGACATCATACTGAAGAAAATCATACAGTAGGACACAGTACCGAAGAACATAAGACAGAATTGCATCATTCCGAAGGAATCGCGGAGAAACAACCCCTTTCGTTAACTTCCAGCATCACCGAGTCATCTGAGTCTATTCAACATACTAGTGAAAGACAATATCATATTACTTCCAAGTCTAAAGAAGAAGCATATTTAAGTTCAACATCAGAAAGCCATTCAGAACCATCCCTGACCAGTTTAATATCAATTTCGCCTCTGTCCGATGAGCAGCGCAGTTTATATACCTCTGAAAAACATACAAAAACTCATCCACGTACTCCTATAAGTACCGGTTCACCATTGAGCACTTCAACCCATCCTATGTCTAAATTCCCCACTGTTTCATCACATCATCCAAAAACCACGAATTACTCCAAACGTAGCAAATTAACCAGTACGGGTTCTACTTTTGCTGAAACCACTACCACCCATCTATTCTCGAGGACATATCCCACAAAAAAGTCTTATTCTCCAATATTTACTTTAAAACCTGCTCCTAGTATGCTGAGCCTTGGAAATACAAGCCGAGCAAGACCAATATTCCAAACCAATTATGAAGAAACCGAAACCGACATCGAAACCGAAACATTATACATTACAATCCTGTCTTCTACGGAATTGCAAAAGTCTGAGGTCCCATCTACTCATCTGGGACAACCAAGCTCCAGTAGAAGTTTAACCGTATCTACGAATGAAAGTACTCCTTCAAGTCTTGTTAGACCCTATAATATTTTAAAACCAAACGAAGAGACTGAGCTCACTTCGAATGAGTCAAATGCTTCCAAAATGACCATCTGCTACGTATCATTCGTCCCATGTTTCATACTTTTGATGTTATTGTAATCCACGATAGTTAACTTATTCATATAGACATTTATAATTTTGTGTAATTTGTGTAGTTGATAATTAGGACTGGTAAAATTTTCTGTTTTGCTATAGCTATTCGTATTAAAACACATATTTGTTAATATAGTCAATCAATTAATCACAGTAATATGTCAGAAGTAAGTTTACTCATGAGTGAATTATATATACGAAATTTTAAACTAACATAATGCTTTTAGGTTAAGAGAACTATAAGAATTACTACTCAACAACATATCTTGAAAGATTTACCACCAGTGGAGAATTATCCTATTAGACAATGGTCAGTTCAAATCACAATGTTAGATCAATCAGGTAATGAAATACCTGCTAATATTTTGGATAAAGTTACTTATTCGTTGCATCCTACATTTGCCAACCCAATAAGAACTCTCAAGACTCAACCATTCAAGGTCGAGGAACAAGGATGGGGTGAATTCGATATTCCAATTACAGTCCACATTGTTGGGTTGTCAGGAAAGCAAAGTGAAAGAAAATTTAACCATGATTTAAATTTCTTACAGGAGACCTATACCCTTGACCATACGATTTCCATTCCTACAAATAAATCACAAGTTTTGAATAGCTTGTTACTAGAAAGTGGACCTGTTCCTGCAAGTAATAACTTGGATACAAATAAACGTAAAAACGATAACGACTCCAGCAACAAATTGAAGAAGCAAAAGAGTGCTAGTGGTAATGGTACGCCAATGAAGGGTCAAATCGACTTGGAACAATTGGCCAATGGTTTGACCAAATTGAATGAAGATGATTTGATAGTTATAGTTCAAATGGTAACAGACAATAGAACTAATGATATGAATATTAAAAATGATATCGATAATGGTGAATTCACGATGGATTTATACACCTTGCCTGAATCCCTTTTAAAGAGTCTCTGGGACTACGTCAAGAATCATACTGGTGATGCATAACTGTAATTATTATATAAATGTCTTTGTAATTTGTATTGGAATATATGCTATATATAGCTCGCAAAGTTATTCTGTAATAAACTATTAAGCAGTTGTCATGTTTTAGTCTTGTGTTTTACTGTTTTATTACACAGACCAAACCTTTATGGTCTGGTCCCACGATGCCGTACAGATAATTAGACCATCAGGACTCGAACTTACTTGGTTAACCTTATTCAAATGGCCAGCCATTCCCAAAGCACCAACAATATTGCCCTTTAAAGTGTCCCATATAATACAGCCATAATCCGAGTAGCAGCTGTATAATAATCTGCCTGATCTACTAAAATCTAGCGACACTACCCCAGGAGTGTCATAGCTAGAACTAGCAGAATCAACCCTGCTTAGATCAGTTGGGCTTCCTGAATACGATCCACTGGCTGGTGGACGCAAATTACTAAGATCTAGCTTATGGAGATTGGAGGATAAAGAGTAATTGCTCAACTCGCAATCAGATCTCATGTCAAATAGTCGTATAATCCCATCATCTGAGCCTGTCATGAACGAATGGTTATCTGGAAATACCTTAATGCAATTAATGTCGCTGTTTGATACTGGGAAACTTTGCACCGCAAACTGACACCTGAGATCCCAAATTTTGGCATACCCATCTGAACTTCCAGATACGAATATGGGTGATTCGGGATGGCCCTGAGTATCAGAGAATTTGGCTAACACTAACACGTCGCCAATATGATCCACAAAATCTCTTACTTTTCCGCCCTTATTTATATCCCACATTATACACGTCATGTCACCACTTGATGTGATGAGCTTCTCATTGCTAATATAGTCGCAATCGGAGATATAGGCCTTATGGCCCTTAAATAATGATCTAATGGATGTTTGATATTGATCTTGTATCCCATATTGATAATTTCGGGGTTTTATATTGTACACTGTCAAAGTATTGTCCAAACCCCCGGATGCAACACTTTCTCCATTCGGCGCAATAGCGCATGCTAGAACCCATTGGTTCTCTAATGATATAGCATGCTTCTTAAACCCACTGACTGTATCCCAAATAATCATATATCCATCCTGACTGGCGGACAAAATGTGTCTGGAATTCGAATTCCACCGTATTTGGGCAATTTTATTTTGATGACCTCTTAATGTATTGTATAATTTCAAATTAAACCTGTCGGAGGAAAGCATCTCAACACCACTCGCCACTTTGAAGAGGGTAGAGTCTTGAATTCGACTCCGGACATTCTCTACTTCATAGTATAAAGTCCGTGTTTCTTGTCTGGCACTAGCGATTCGTTTCTGAATATCTAGTTTATATGTGTCACTATTACTTTTTATCATTACTTTAGCACTATATTACAATTAAATTATATGAAATAAATTAACAAACACAGGAGCAAACCCATGCATGAATTATATAAGTTTTCGTCTTAGATCTCCAATATTCATCTATTTGAACCTGTGCCCCAAATGGTTATTATCATAATTTATTAGAAGGAACGATTACATCACGAAATAGGAAAGTCCCACATTTCGTGGTGAGTTCATCACAATTTCCCTCCAAACAACCATACCTATTAGGGCATCTTATCTACAAGAACAAGCAAAATGAGAAGGGGATGATGCACGAAACAGAAATTATTTTTAACTTTAAGGTAATCGAGTCCAATACAAACAAAAGTCGTCAGCGAAACCGTGCTCGACTCGAATACGCTTGCGGTGGCACGCAATTTTAGATTTGGGTGTTTCAGGGTCCCGCAATCATTCGAAATTATTCTTTTCCTATTACGTACTTCACTGACCAGGGGATTTCTGGTTTTGGATTGGAGTAGGAACCGGCGCAGCCGCCGTTTTCCGATTCCTATTTAGTCTTTTGTTTTGTCTCAGTCTGTCATCTCTTTCAAGGTCACCAGTAACCTTCTGTAAATATGCAGGGACAGGGAGGCCTGACTTTAAGAAGAACATCTTCCAGTTTCTAGCTTTATCTTTGAGCTGCACTTGTGATCTATTCTTTAAAGCTTCTGATATTTTTCCACCCGCACCAAACAATTCCAAGATATTGGACCACAGGGGGCCTTTCAATTCTAATGCATGTCTAAGGGCCTTTTCTTCTTCTCTGGTCCATGGACGTCTCTGTAAGCTCTTGACGTTTGAGCCGGGGTTCAACCTAAGATGAATTTGCTGTTCTTGAATTTCCGAAGGCAAGAGGGCCTTGGTTATGTCACTGATTTCTTGGCTTCTCAAGTCGTAAGTGGTTGGATTGCCTGTAGATGTAATGGATGTTGTGTCGTTAGTCGATGCAGATGCAACAACTTCATCACTGTGAGGAGTGTTGGAGGTTTCAGCTTCCTTATTAGTAGGGTTCCTTTCCTTCGTGGCTCTTCCTTTTTTACCCCATATCAAAAAGCCCATATTTTTAGCAGAATATTCAAAGAGTTCCTTCAAGAATGATAACCAATCGTATTCTTCACTGAGTACCTTATCACTCGGATAGTTCAATAATATCTCTTTTCTAGACTTGCAGCGATCTATAAAGTCGAATTCTGTTGGAGTTAATATCTTTGTTTTGCGTCTCTCCAATAAAATATCCTCTAAATTATGGGGTAAAATGTCCTCTAAAATGTCTTCTCTTGACCTTCCACCAGCTTCGATGGCTGATATGTATGCTTGGGTCTTCAAATCGAGATATAATACTGTTTGCGGCTTTAACAATTTTCCAATCTTATCACCAATGATGGTATTAACACCACTTTGTAAGCTCATATTATGTGGGCTCATGTTGGACAATGTGTTTGCAGGATCTAAGTTATTTGCTGGACAAAATATATCCAAGAACGATTCATTCAAATAGAAAAACCCTACTTCAATCGTACCTAAAGTTGCTCCTAAAAATGTCGCTAGGTTAACTTTTCTTAATGTCAGTTCAATCAGCTGTTCTCTATTTCTGAAAATACTTGGGGTTTTGTCTCCTTCTTTCCACATGCCTGGAGCCAAATGTTCAACTGATAAAAATGGATCCTCTTCTGAATACAATCGTTTAGTAAATTCAAATAAAGATGTTAAATCACGAAAGGTAGCCCCTGCAGGGGTGTCAGGATGAGCCGCCAAATCTAATATTTTTTGGTAAGGACCAAGGGCGACGATTCTCAACAATTGAGATGCTAAATTATCCAATGTAGGTAAAGTATTAATTAAAAGTTGAATTCTAGGTGGAAGATAATCAGCTGCCACGATTGGTAACGGCAAAGCCGCCAAATGTGCATTCGCTAAGATCGAAAGTGGAGGTAATTGACTCGATAATGCATTGTACGCAGCATAAGCAGTATTAGTATTTAGTAATTCAGAATTGGCTGGAACATTTAATCCTCCGTGGTATACTTTAGTCTGCTCCCCCTCGTTTGATTCTTTCTCCTTAGACGCATCCTTATTGGATTCGGTCGCTTTTTCTAATTCGCTCGCAATCATCTGTAAATCCCTTTTCTCATTTATCACATCCTCACGCAGATTTGATGGCTCAGGGGATTTAGACATCTGTTGATGATGATCTTCGATAGCTTTTTCAAACTCCAATTCCAATTCATTATTTTGCTTATTTTTATCTTGTTCTGTTGTTTGACCCAGAATTTGTTGTTCTTGTTGTCCACTCTGATCTTGGTGTACTTTATTGTCCCCATTGATTTGAGAATCACGCTCATTTTCTCCCAAACTCTCTCTTTCGTTGTTATGAGCATCTCTTGTAACATTCTGATTCGCTTTGTCTTGAGATTGAGCCGTTGAAATGCCTGTTCCATTGGAGCTTTGTTGTGGATTTTCTGTGTTATCATTTCGCTTTGATTCACCTCTAGAGCTACTTGCTTGCTTGTCTCCTTCCTCGGACACAATACTCGTATATCCTTGTTCATTAGAATTCGTCCCATATTCGTCTACCCTTTGACGCTTATTGTTATCACCTGTAGTACTACTTCCAGTTTCATCAAGGTGACGCTTCGAGCTATCATTACTATCAATATACGATTGTTGATATCCTGCTTGTTCATTTCCATGGTTAATAGACTCAGATATCACTTTATCAATCTCATCCATATTTATATCAACTTGGTCATCATGCGCTTGTTGATTAGTTGGATTTTGGGGCTCGGGTATGTTATCATTAGCGAAGTTATGGCCATCCTTATTTGCGTCCTGTAGCTCAGAAGTATGGCCTTCATTAGTCTCGCCTTTAATATTGACACTCATAGTATATTAAGTCCGTGTTACGTTAATCTGTAATTGACTATCAACCGTGTTTATAATTTGATTTTTTTTCTATAGCAGAGCATACTGGTATGCAGAACAAACTTGTGAGAATTTGCAAGTTTCGATACAGAGAGTGAATGGTCTATATCTTATTGTATATTATATACTTGAGTCTGTTTTCCTTAGTCTAGAGAGCTCCGAGAAGTTATTCATCCTTTTTTGTTGTTGCTTTTTGCTTCATTAGGACCATGTTTGATGAAGAACAAGTTTGGTTTCGATTTTTTCTTGCTGGTAGAGTTCTATTTTAATTATATCTGGTTTACCGTAGAAAACAGAGGGGGTCTCTGGTGTAAGCCGTTGAGTCATTTCTACTCTAGCACAACTAATAAGAAATTATATACTTATCAGTCAGAGTATAGTTTATGGACAAATTTAAAGTATGTTTTCGATATACAAATTGACAAAGAGATCGAAGCCTGATAAGTTTGTAAAGATTGAATTAGAAACTGTTGGAAGCATATTCGATTTAAGCAAGAATATATATATATGTATATATATGGCTAAACCTCTAAAGTATCAAAGCTACCTAAATAGTCATCTTAAATCACTTTAGTTGCAACTCATATTGTCTACTATTTAACTGTTTACTGATTCTCTACAATCATACATTTTACTTTCGTATTCTGCTAGCAAGCATTCTGTTAAACTTAAATTTTCAGTTCAGCTCCTATACTATTAACCATACATGTCATGCCAGGGTGCAAATTGCTGATTAGGCAAGTCCATACGACTCGCGATTATATGTATGGATTTATCGATCTGATGGTCCTCGCTTACGGCTCCTTATGCTCAAACTCGCTTCTCCGTGGATAAACGATGTCACAATGGACCTGACTGGAGTCATTTGAGTCATTCTATTGGCACTGTTAATACTGCTTGCTGCTTTGTTGATTCAGCATATTTTTCCATCGCTCAATCACTCCGACAGTATAACTGATTATGGACATATTCGGGTTTTCAAGAAGACAATACCATAATGGATTATAACGTCTTATTATTTTTCCCTAAACTAACAGACAATTTCGAACATCCGTTATATTCCCCACCCAAATATGTTCGATCTTCATCCAAAATGGTATTAACCGTTTCCCAGACATAGCTTGGGACGCTAACGCCTATTATACTGACAATACTCTGCATAACAAACTAAAATAAAAATCTCAACTCGTACATTGGCTCGGACGCCAATATAGGTTACCATGTAGCGGTCCTTCCGCTTATGAACTCCATATAGCGCTATTTGCGGCAATCGTCGATGCCTTTCGCTCAAGTCAATGAAATTTTTGATTAGCGGCCAATTGCCGTTTTGGGCGATTAGCGCTTATTGCTATCTTCCCCATATAAATAGTTTAATTCCTTACATTTCCATCAATTTACAAAAAGTATTCGTTATTGTTGCTTCTTCTCGTCATAATAAGTAATAGATAGTGATATATTGAGTGATATGTCCATTTGTGAGAAATATTTTCCAAACGAACCAGAAAAACCAGTCGTTAAGACTTCATCATTCCCAGGACCCGCATCCCAAGAGGGCATCAAGACTTTGAATAAGGTCTTCGATAGCAGACCAGCATACTTCATAACTGATTACGAAAAGTCAGTCGGTAACTACATCGTAGATGCAGATGGCAATACCTACTTAGATGTCTACGCTCAAATTGCATCCATCGGGTTAGGATACAACAACCCAGCATTAATTAAGGCGGCCAAATCCGATAAGATGATCAGAGCAATTGTGGACCGTCCAGCACTTGGTAACTTTCCAGGTAATGATACTGCAGAAATTATTGGTGATTTATTGAAGGCTGCTCCAAAGGGCCAAGATAAGGTTTGGTCAGGGTTATCTGGTGCCGATGCCAACGAATTGGCATTCAAGGCTGCATTCATGTGGTACCAAGGTAAGAAAAGAGGTTTCAGCACTCCATTTACTGCTGAAGAAAACGAATCTGTTATGAAAAATGAACAGCCAGGGAGTCCAGAATTAGCCATTCTTTCTTTCAAGAGAGCATTTCATGGTAGATTATTCGCCAGTGGCTCAACTACCTGCTCCAAGCCAATTCACAAGTTGGACTTCCCTGCTTTCAAGTGGCCTAAAGCTGAATATCCTTCGTACAAGTACCCATTAGATAAGCACGTTGAAGAAAATAAAAAGGAAGACGAACGTTGTCTTAAAATCGTCGATGAAATCTTTTCTACCAACAAGATTCCTATTGCCGCTTTGCTCATCGAGCCAATTCAATCTGAAGGTGGTGACAACCATGGCTCAAACGAGTTTTTCCAAGGATTGAGAGACTTGACTTTGAAACACGGTGCTTTAATGATTGTTGACGAAGTCCAAACTGGTGTTGGTGCTACAGGTAAATTCTGGTGTCACGAGCATTTCAATTTGTCTTCACCTCCAGACATGGTTACTTTCTCTAAGAAGTTCCAATCGGCTGGTTACTACTTCCACGACCCAGAAATCGTTCCAAGCACTCCATATCGTCAATTCAGCACCTGGTGTGGTGATCCAGCCAGAATGATCTTAGCGGGTGCCATATGTGAAGAAGTCATGAAGAATGATTTACCAGCAAAAGCACAAAAGGTCGGTGGCTACTTGTTTTCCAAGTTGGAAGCCTTACAAGCTAAATACCCTAAATATCTTATCGACTTGAGAGGCAAAGACAGAGCTACTTTTATTGCTTGGTCTTTCGAAACTGGTGCTGCTCGTGACCAATTTTTAAAGGACATGAAGTCTGTCGGGGTTAATATGGGTGGATGTGCCGAAACCTCAGTTAGATTAAGACCTGCCTTAGTTTTCGAAGAGAAACATGCCGACGTCTTCGTTGCTGCCGTTGAACAGGTGTTATCCAGCTACAAGTAATTTATTATGATTTAATATTGCTATTTATATATAGTTTAATGAATTAATTCTTTAATATTATCTTTTTGAGAGGTAGAACCATTCCCCATACTTGTAAATCAAAAAAATCGCTGTATTAAGCTTATCGGGAAGGGTCGTGTTCGGCGATTCTCGGTTATAGTTTTTAGTGAAAATTTAGATTTCAGCCATTCCGGTTTACTATCAACAACAAACACCCCAGAGTTGTCTTTTACATTCGTTACATTTCACATTCGTTGAACATTTTAAGCTGATATAGAATAGTTATTATAAGAAACACACTGACAAGACTCTGGGTAAGAAACCATGTCGGAATTTGAGATACGAAGAGATATGCTGTATGACATCAAGCAGTTTTTGAAACTCGATTCTAACGCGTCTTTAATATCAGGAGGTATAGCAGGAGCGGTTTCACGTACAGTGGTGTCACCGTTCGAAAGAGCCAAGATCTTGTTGCAACTCCAGGGCCCTGGGTTCAAGTCGTACAATGGTATGTTCCCCACGATATTTAAAATGTACGCCGAAGAAGGCTGGAGAGGGCTTTTCAGAGGTAATCTCTTGAACTGCGTTCGTATCGTTCCATACAGTGCCGTCCAATATGCTGTATTCGAAAAGTGCAAGGCCATTATGATGGCTAATAAGGACGAAGCGTCCGAACTTCAAGTTCATGAACGGTTAATAGCCGGATCGCTTGGAGGTATTGCATCTGTGGCCGCTACATACCCACTAGACCTCGTGCGGGCAAGAATAACCATCCAGACGGCATCTTTAGCAAAACTAGCCAAGGGTCGTTTGGTAAAACCCCCATCGGTGGTCGAAACATTGGTAGAAGTCTACAAAAATGAGGGTGGTTTCTGTGCCCTTTACAAGGGGATAGTGCCCACCACCATGGGTGTAGCCCCCTACGTCGCTATAAATTTCACTCTCTACGAAAAAATAAGAGACTACATGGATAATTCTTCTGCAGACTACTCAAATCCCATTTGGAAGCTCTCGGCTGGTGCCTTCTCCAGTTTCGTGGGTGGAGTGCTCATATACCCCTTGGATTTGCTCCGTAAGCGTTACCAAGTCGCCAGTATGGCCGGTGGTGAGTTGGGCTTTCAATACTCTTCCGTTACTCGTGCATTGATCTCTATATTCACCACTGAAGGCTTTTTTGGTGCCTACAAAGGTCTTACTGCAAATCTCTACAAAATTGTACCTTCTATGGCTGTGAGCTGGCTCTGCTACGATACTCTTAAAGATCTAATTGCCAGATGGTAGTCTTGTACCTTCTGTGACCTTCTATTTCCCCTAAAACTCTACATAACAGCATAGACTAAAATAATATACACTAGTATACTTGTATACCTCTCACGTGAATATCTCTAATTCTAACCAACCAAAATGGTTGTTTTCGAAAACCGACACAAAACCACCCCCAATAGATGGTAGTGTGTATACCCAAATATCATACCATAATTTTCATGGTACTAATTCAATGGGACGTAAATGACTAACCATTCTTCATTCCCAATAGTAATAATTAAAGTAATTGATCAAATATGAGAGCTACCCGTGTTTTATTGAATGCCGCTAAGAAAACCAGCAGTAAGCCAACACTTCCAGTTGAAATGTACCCATTATTCGCTGCTATGGGAGTTGCAGTTGTATCTGGTGTCTTTTTCACCTACAGACATTTCGCCCACAATAAAGAATTGAGATTGTGGAAGAATGCAGATTTATCTAACTTAGACAAGGTATTGAATGCTGAAGTTGAAAAGAAGATTGAAAAGGAAAACGAAAAGACTGAAACTAAGCAAGAAAACAAGGATTAGGCAGATTCACAACAAAGAAGTAAGCCCATATATGGAGCTTCTTGCATGATGACATAGCATTCGCGTAGAATAGAAGTCGCAATTGGAAAGAGGAAAGATGAAGCATTGATGGAGCATTGGTGGAGCGATATGGGGCCACGGGAGGTGGATCATTGGAAGGGGGTCCAATTGCGTTTTTAGTTGAGTGTTTACAGTTTAATACTATATTTTATGAATTTAGGTTTACCTATGTACAGTGGACGCGGTTTATTCGTCGTCCTTGATGTTCGAGTAGTAATTTGTTAATTCGGGGATTTCGTCCAAGAGTTCCAACGCCTTTTTAAGACCCTTTTCATGGGCCTCAGGAAACTCAACGAGAGTATCGCTCTCGGCCACATACCCAGTGGTCGAGTCCTTAAGGGTATATCCCTTGGCTGAGAGCTTGTTGGAGATTTCAAAGATATCACCAGCATTGGTCACTATCTTGAATAACTTCTCTTGGCCGTACTCATTGTCGGTATCCTTGTAGTCTTCTACATCCTCTGCACCTATATCTATTGCAACTTCAAGCACATCGTCGAGGGTTTCGGTCTCGTTAAGAGGCGAGAATATAATGGAACCCTTACGCTCGAATAAATACTGACATGGACTCAATGAAGCATTAAACTTTGACATGGCATGTTTCACCAACCCAATTGTACGGGTTTTATTGTCTGTACTTGCCTCTACGATGAACGCAACACCTCCAGGCCCCATAAACTCGTATGTAACTTCTGAGAGCTGCTGTCCTTCTGAACTGATTTCCCCAGTTCCTCGCTTAATGGCGTTTTCGATGATCTTCTTGGTGACATTTAACTTCTTCGCCTTTTCAATAAGAGTCGCCAATTGAGCATTACCATCAACTCCCCCAGCCTTGACACTCGAAACAATTCGAGTGGCGATCGAATAAGCTTCTCTGGACTTTTTAGCATCATTTTTTGCTTTATCGTGCTTAATATTAGCCCACTTAGAATGTCCCGCGAGCATGAAACTACTTGAATGGAACTTTGATCTTGGAACTTTGAATGTCCTAAATATAGACACATGTGGTCTGATAGTGTTTGAGCAGCATAACATCTTATCTATAAGTATATAGCGTCAGAAAGTGTCCATATTTCTAGAAATTTTTCATATCTATACCATCTAAACTGAGAAGTTGATCATGGGCGTGTGTTGCTCAAACTATTGTAAACTTATTAATCCCTCTCTATCAAACTGTCTACATTTAATTAATTATAGAATATAATTGAAGTCACAATTGAAGTTTTATTGGTAACGGGTTTGGTTATTAAGAACTCTCTGTAAAATTGGAAAAGAAAAATAAATAGCTGATCATCATGAGTTCTGCCAATGAAGCCATGTCAAAACGGACATTACTAGCTGCTATTGCAGATGAAGACTCAGTTACAGGTTTATTATTAGCTGGTGTTGGACAGATTTCAAACGAGCAAGGTAAAGAAACTAATTTCTTGACTGTCATACCTGGCAAGACATCAGTTGAGGACGTGGAAGAAGCATTTGAAAACTTCACTTCTAAAAGAGACGATATTGCCATTCTCTTGATTAATCAACATATTGCCGATTTAATTCGATACAGAGTTGACAATTACACCAATGCATTCCCTGCGATCTTAGAAATTCCCTCCAAGGACCATCCATACGACCCAGAAAAAGATTCTATATTAAAGAAGGTAAGGAGATTATTTGGTGAGAACTGATTAAAAGGGCGTAGTTTCTTTGATAATCAGTTTCGATTTTTCAATATTCATTTCAAGATTATATTTTTATAACATATTTACTTTATATAGCACGGTATAGATGCACAAGTTAGTTTTTAGGCTATTAGGCCTTCAATGCCATTATTCTACAGAACGTAATTTTGTTTATTTGTAATTATATTGTAACAGAAGCTAGAAGAAAATAATACAGGGGTTTGGGAATAAATACAAGAGATATTCTATTTCTTCTTATTTTTTTTCTTGTTGTTCTTTTTCTTCTTCTTGTTTGTTGAAGAAGAGGCGTTATTCGAATCTTCCTGATCTGCTGTTTCATTCTCGCCTTCACCGTCACCTTCAGTTTCGGTGTTTCCAGGTTTCGCTGATTCTTCTTTCTCAGCTGATTCAACATTTTCTGAAGTTTCTGCTTCCTTACTTTCGGTATTAGGTTCATCACTTATTTGCGTTTCCTTATCATCTAACTTAATCTCATCCATAGTTGGTTCATTTTCATCCGCATTATTGTCTGCATCTCTAGCCTCTATTTTGTGAGTATCATTTTGCTTTTCTGCTGGTGGTGATGAACCTTCTGAAGTTTCTTTTGCTTCCGTTGTTGATTCCACTTTAGGATCTTCATTCTTAGTTTCAGATTCTACATTAGACTCTATTGCATTTGTATCAACTTCATCTTGACCCGATGCTGGGTCATCTTTTTGAGTTTCATTTTCAACTTTATCATCAACTTTCACATCATTAGAACCATCAATCTTGACTTCTTCAAGCTGATCATTTGCAGTTTCTGTAGTAGCCTCAGATTCAACATCATTAGTTTCTTTCTCTGTATCGGGCACATTAGTTTCTTCCACAGATTTTTCTTCTCCTTCATTTTTGTTTTCCTCGGCTTCATCCACGGCAACAGTAGGGACCTCGGTAACTGGCTTATCTTGCTCCTTTTTTTCATCTTCAGGTACTGGTTGTTTTGGTTCTTCCGTACTAGTTGGATTTCCTTGAGATGTTCCCTTTTGCCAATAGTTTTTGGCTAATATATCTGGCAATACACAGTCCTTGACATAGAAATCTCTTACACCCACAATTCTCCTTTCTCTCTCACAAGCCTTCAACCATTCAGGCCTAATGATTGGAATATTCATGTCAAATGCTTTCAAATATTCTGAGTTCTGTTTGTTTTCTCTAGTACATATATAATGAGTAGTATCAACCTTGATTTTGTCTTGCGGTGGATAATTAGCACCCATATTCTTCAATGTATTTTCAATATCTTCTACTGTAAATTGGTCATTAGCACTTATATCACCTAAACAAACAGTGATACCAGATAAATCTGTCATCTTATGAGTAGTAACTTCAATCGCTTCCGACAGATAGATACCTGCCGTAGTGTCCAATCTCAATTGAAATTGGAATGTTTGGTCGATCGACAACCCTGATAATTTAGTCGTCTTACTAGTCAATGGCTGTGGAATTGCCCCCAATTTCTTACCATCCTTGAAAAGAATTAAGTTTTTCAAATTGGCCGTTCCCAATTCCAAAGTATCCCATTCTAATACACATGAAGTCTGAGTAACATTCTTAATTTTTAAATTAGGAGCGCTCGGTAAGTTTGTACCAAAAGTTGTCAATATTTCATCTTGTATCTTGTGGAACTCTTCCTGTTCTTGCTTTTCGCTTTCTAAATCCTGGTCACATTTAATTTTAACAATTGACCCTGCTCTAACCCCATTAGGTAATAAAATCGTTGGAAATTCAATTAGATGATGATCTTTCGTCAACAATAATGCCAATGAAGCATCAAGCTTCCCAACAGTTAACGATACTTCTACCATGTTTATTCAATTGGCCGATCTATATTCCTTTTATTCTTCATTCAATCTACTTCTATTTCACACGTATTTTGTTTACCAAAAATTAGAGGTCGTGTGTAGTCCGGTTTTGCTGGAGAATCAAGTCTGCTAATATGAACTGAATTTTATTAATACATAGATATGTAATTTTACAGAAAATAATCTACAAGGGTATTCCCATAGCCCTTAGGTCCTCATTGATTTCTTCATTAGTTGCCTTTCTTAATAATAATTCTTGACTTGGTCCGACGTCATTGTCGCCTGTATTTGAGTATAAAGCAGAAGGAAAACCGTGGAACTGTAATAATCCATTCAATATACCCAATTGGCAATTTAAATTGTTTCTTTGCTCTACTAATTCGAACACTGTATTTTGTTTTATTGCTTTTTTGCTTAAAGGTGCAATCTCATGACCATTTGGTACACTATTGGCCACACCAATAGCACCTTCCTCTATAGGTGCCACGGCTGTGTAGTTCGGTATCAGTGGGATAGCAGTGAAGTTATAGTCTGGAACGATTTGATCTAGTTGGTTACGTTCCTTGTTTATTTTGTACCACAAGGATGTTGTGTCAGTAATCATATCGTTTTTGCAATCCATAAGCTTCTTAAGGAAGTTCTGATGAATTGAGGTTCTGGATGCAATTGTGCTGATATCAATGCATTTCAATTTATAGTTGAGGTTTGAGTTGGCTTGCTTCAAACTATCCTGGTGAAATTGATTTATTTTGTAATAGATTCTGGAAAGTTCTGGGTGTGATCCTTCTAGACAAAGTTGCAACTCATGCTCAAGTAAATTCAATTTATCCTGGTATAATTTATCCCTCAATTCTGCAAATGACGACTCGATAGATATCAACTCTTCAATGGCAAGCTTGCGCTTTTCGTTCATATCCACATCCTTTTCATTGCTTTCAGAATCTCCTATATCATCCGCATCCTCCTCGTCTGCTTCTTGATCATCTGTTTTTTCTCCATTATTCGCGTCGTCGTTCTCATCGTCCTCGCCGCTATTACTATTACCATTATTGAAATCATCCTTTTGCGACTCCTCAACGTCCGAGTTATCACCTTCATCATCTTGCGCCTTGTCAGGTATATCCTCGTCCTTCTTTCTGGTAGTCGTCTCTTCTTCACTCTCTATCTTTGGCTTCTTATTATCCGTTTTCTCGGCATCACTCAATGAACGTTTTGATGCCCTTCTACTGGTACCATCTTCCACACTTTGGCTGATTCTTTCTAAATCTTCCATGATTTCTTTGTTGGCCTCCGCATTTTCCTTCGGATTTATTGACATTTCACCATCAGATGAACTTTCCTCTATTTTGGGGTCCGCTTTACCAGTTTCGCCATTGCCTTCATTCTTCTTCTCCGGTGTCTCTTGCTTATCCTCTTCTAACACTTTTTCCTCTGCTTTGACTTCATTTTCGTCGTCTTCGTTGTCGGAATCCACCTCTTTCAAGTGTGCCAATTCGGTCAACTTCGATATGGCATTCAAATCCAGCACTTTTTCACCGCTAGTGTTAGGATCATCATCCAAAAAGTCCATTTTGTCAGTTTCCGCTTCTGACTCGTCCTCTCCTAAATCACTAAGCTCCGAGCTTTCGTAGCTATCTCGATTGGCAGTACTATTGTTTTCCTGAGATTCCTGTCCAGAATTACCGTTATTCGATACAAAATTGGATGTTTCGTCGTCCTCAGACTCCTTATTATTCAATTTTAAATCAAATGGTGGAGGAGAGGTGGCTATGTCTGTTAAAGGTGATTCTTTGTTGTTTGATTCTTCCGTAGCCATTGAAAGATATCTATGCTATTTGGCGAATAAAAATCGAGACGTTTACACAAGTTATATATTTTTTCGAGCTTTACACTAAAAGCACAATCTTTCTTGATTTCGTTAGTATTTCAATGAATCCACTTGGTTTCTTACTTCGATTGACGCCAATACCTTTACAAAGGGGTTTCGGTTTTTCTCTATGATTGTATCAATTTTATATGCAGTCATGTTTTTCAAAATTGTCTACCCTCAGTTCGAAATTTTTTTATGAGATGAGGTCTTAAATAGATAGTCGATTATACGGACAAAACTACGAGTATTTAGGCATGTCTACGTTTAGTTCGATCTTTGGATCGTCGGGTAATAAAAGCAATGTTGATAAAAATATAGATCTGTTGTTCAAGGCTTCAAAAGGGCCAGTATCTAGACAATATTCTGACAGGGCTAGAACCATAATTGAAATTCCTATAGATGCCCCAAAAAAGGATATTGATGAAGATCAGAGTGAAAGCATCGAGGAAGACGAAGAGGAGCAAGAAAAGGACATAAAAGCTGAGGCCAAGCGTGCTAAAAAAACGAGACAAAAGAAGGAATTAAATGAAGATTTGGAATCGAAGTACTACGATAAGTTGTTGAAGGAAAAGGATGAGGAAGCTCCGAAGGTGGATAAGACAGCAGAGAGTAAAATTGAAGCAGAAGAAAAGGATGAGAGTGGATCTGGATCTGATTCAGAATCGGAAGACGAAGAAGACCAAAGTAAGGAAGCTAAGGCCAAACGTGCCAAGACGGTTGACTTAAAGGAAGCTGAATTAGAAAAGGCCGAACGTACTGTATTTGTAGGCAATGTCAATGCTGCTGTTGTTAGTTCAAAGCAAATGTACAAAAAATTTAAGAAACTTTTCTCTCAGTACGGTAAAGTTCAATCGATTAGATTTAGGTCTATCTCGTTTGATGATGCGGTTCCAAGAAAAGTAGCATTCGCTAAGAAAAAGTTACATAGTTCCAGAGATACCTTGAATGCGTACGTTGTGTTCACAGAAAAGGAGCCATCGTTGAAGTGCATCTCCAAGTTGAATGCAACTGTGTTTGAACATGCACATTTAAGAGTTGATCATGTTGCCCATCCAGCACCAAAAGACAACAGAAGAACTATCTTTGTTGGAAACTTAGATTTTGAAGAAAAGGAAGAAACTTTATGGCGTTATTTCAACTCTAAAACCGACAATGACGTTGAATCAGTTAGGGTTATCCGTGATTCCAAGACCAATTTGGGTAAAGGCTTTGCCTTGGTTCAATTCAAGGACACTTTATCAGTGAACAAGTCTTTGTTACTTAATGACAAGCCTATGTCTGATGAAAAGAAACGTAAACTTCGTATCTCCAAGGCTAAGGCACACACTAAACCATCTATATTATCACCAAACCATATTGACAACTCTAAGAAGGCTTATGCGTCGAACAGATCCAAGATGTCAGCAAAATTAAGTGATAATCAAAGAACCAAGTTAGGTAGAGCCCAATCTGTTTTGAATAAGAGTGATAGAGCTACTGCTGGTAAAGCCAAGTCTATTATCGAGGGTCAGAGAGCTTCTAAAGGGGACCTGATTGCCGGTATTAAGGGCCTCAAGAGCAATAGAGACAGAAAAGTGAAGAAGCCTAGAATCAGAGACAGGTCTACCAAGTTCAAAAAAGAAAGAGACTCAATGGCTTCGGAATTGAAGAATGGTCCAAAGAAATGATAAAAATAGTTTCATTACTTCGACCAATTGCAAATCATACCTATAGTTGGTACGATCTATTTTCATTGTGTATAATAGTTTAGCTTAATAATATATCATGTGCATATTTAGTATCATCCTAAGACGTGTTTTGATGATCTGAGTAGAAATTAAGATTAAGCTCTAATATCGACATTCTTCAGTATCTTTTCGGTACCATGGTATTCTTGTGATCTTTATATCATAAAGTACCTATCACATATAAGTCATATAGTGCAATCTACAGATTCAAGTAGATGTTGAAGCCTATAGTGAACATATTCATGAAAAATATTGTATACAGGGCATTAACTATGAACGAGAACTTGTATGGAAACAACACGAAACTTAATATTAAGGACCTATTTATAGTACGAAACATATTCATAGTTCAATATCTATTGATATTGTGAAATAAAATGTCCGGTAATGGGTTCAAACAGCTGGTACCTTTATTCTCGACTTTATCTGAGTCAGAATTAAATAAAACGGTACTGACGTTAGATCAAAGGTTCCATGAAGCGACTACTACGAATGAATTGCATAGTTTAATAGCTGAAATAGATGCAACTACAGCTTCAATTGATAAAGAATTGAATCATTATTCTATAATAAAACTGAAAAAGCATCAACAAGAAACGTCCAATATTGAATTAAATCGGGCTAAATTATCGACAACAATTCTGAATTCAACAGAAATGACACTGTTATTTTCAGCAGCTAATGATTTAGGGCATTCATTGACATTCAAAATCAAATCATTGGATCAAGAAATTGGTAACGTTAAGCAAACCTTAGATTTTGTTACCAATATCCAGTCATTAAAGAATAATATAAACCAGGCGAGTTATGCTATTGAGCATAAAAATTGGGAATTAGCAGCTCAGTGCTTGCATACTATTACCTGCAAATTGCCTTCTGAATTGGTTAATGGTAGTTTTGCTTCTGTAGTGATTCCAAGTGCTGATATTCCTGAGTTACCTTCTGAAAACGTACAAAAATGGACTGAATTATTAACTGAAGAATTTCAAAAGGGGTTTAATGAAGCATCCAAAAATAGAAATGTTTCTGAATTAACAAAGTACTTCCAGTTATTTCCATTGATTCAGAAGGAAGAGATAGGTCTCAATTGTTATTCTAAATTCATTTGCCAAATTATTACCGATACCCTGCGTTCATTAATTAATTCCGCATCTGGCGGCAGTAACGCTGCTACCAAACATGGCATGTATCTCACTATAAGTATGAAATTGTTCGAGAATATATCTATGATGTTATCTCAACACGGCCCATTGATCAAGAAATACTATGGATCTACATACGAGAATGCGATTACATATGTTGTAACAAAAATACAACATGAGATAGATTCACAGATTGGTTTGATTAGTGATACTTTTTACGATATCAAAAGAGTCGATAAAGTCATACAAGACATTAATCTCTATACGTTTCCTGTTTTGTCAAAGCGTTCTTCAGACCATGATGATCTTTCCAATGCTGACCAAATAAATTTCAACCCAGAAGACGATGAGTTGGTTTCCATTGTTGAAATTGGTGACTTGGTGAGTGAATTGGCAGGTATATTACATAATTGGGCTTTGTATTGTAAATTTATAACGCTAAAATATTATCAATCCAATAACAATACCGAAAATGAGGAGGGACTAAAGCTTCCAAAATTAATTGTCGACTCCAATTTCACAAGTAAGATTCATAAAAAATTCTTACCTGCATTTGAATCTTTATATTCTTATTACTTCAGAAGGTCCTTGGAGAAGGCTATAACCATTGAGGAGTTGCCATCTTTAGAACCTCATTTAATAATGACTTCTACATCAAATGCTCCAGATCAAGTTCCTTGTTCATCTGTTATAGAAGATACTACATTGGTATTGAATACTACTTTGAGAAACATAATAGACACCGCACAACCAATTACTCTCAAACGATTCATAAATGAAGACTTCAAAGTTATTCAACGGGACTTAATCAATGGGTTCTTTATAAAAAATTTGAATTCTAACCAACCACGTTATAATTCTACTTTGACGCTAGTTACACCTACATCTGCCACAACTGGGGTGCTTAGTGGTACTGCTAGTCCAGGAATATCTAGAAGCGGTACTCCAATTCATGAAGGTTCAGGTACTATGGGCTTTTTCAAAGGTGCTTCTAGTGCATTGGGTAACGTTGTCGGAAGTGGCGCATCTGTAGGAGCTGGTATTAGTACAACTGGTGCACATACCAATAATCCTAAATTAATGAATTTTGTATTATATCTAAATACGGTTGCTATGGGGCAAGAGTATTTTACAAAAATCTATGAAAGCATAACCAAAAATGAACCCGACTACCTAAAAAATAATTTCCCTTTTGGTAAAGATCTGGAAAAGATTGCAAGCATACTTAAAACAGAATTTTTGGATCCATTTATATCAATCACCAACAAAATTATTCAAGATAGTCTAATTAACTTTTACAATCAGTCACTTAAAAATAAATTACTTACTCTTATTAATGACTGCTTTCCTGATGCTAACGACTCACACTATATAATATATTCGGTTAACACTTTAAATGATAACTCGACCATATTGAAATTTACAACAATATGGCAATCTATGATCAGACCTTACAAACAAACGTTTCATAAATCATTGATTTTCAATAAGCTTTTAAGGCTATTGGTTGTAAACTTGGCTAATTTGATTGAAAAAAAGTTAATGAATGTGTTGAAAAAATTCAAAATAAATGAATTGGGATCACTCAAGTTGGAAAAAGATATGTCTCAAATCATTAATGAAATGTGTGAAGATAACTACGAATTACGGGAAAAGTTTGTGAGGGTTACTCAATTAGTATTACTTGTTGGTATGGATGACGAAGAATACGACATGAGTAACGAAGGAGGTCATAATAATGATAATACTGGTCAAGAAGACGAAGAATTGGGTGTGAATTGGGTTTTAACACCAATGGAGAGAAAACAGGCTAGAAAGTTTAGGGTTTAATTTACAATTTCATCAAATTAATCTTTATAAGGAAATTCTATCATTAAATTTGTCATTACATACACTATATAATAATTGCTGAAATTAAGCATCTCTACTAACTCTATAGACCTCATTAAAATAAAAATACTGTACATGTATTAAGATCTGGACTCGTCTTTTTCATCGGCATTAACGCTTGGTACGGCATCTGCCATATCTTGATCTACCTTGTCGGACCCCTCGATCATTTTTTCTTCTGTAGCATCTTCATCCGGCTTGATTCTCAACCTATCTATTATTGCCTCGAACCTTGGATGACTGTAATCACATTCGGCACCTTTGGGGCAGAAACCAGTAAGCCACAATGGACACATAATTTTTCTGATATGTCTGTTTGCACATTTAGGGCCATCTGGACAAAATCCTTTTTCATAGCTTGAACATGGAGGTATCTTCAGCTGCGGATCAACATGCAAATATAAACATTCGGGTGTTTGAGTACAAAATCCGTTTTTTGAGTAGAACAAGCACTCAGGCATCTTTCTTAAATTATATTCGTGTAAGAACTCACAGTGATCATTCTTTTTACAGAGACCTCTTAACCAATGCTTACACACGATCTTATTTGAATACATAGACGAAACATGCTTATGTGGACAAAGACTTCCATTTGGACATGAATTATTTGGGTTCAGTGGGTTGTAGAACTGACACACTGGACGATCAGGATCTAAGCCAAAATTATATTCCTTGCGCAAAAATGGCTCAAACTTGAATCTCTTGTTCTTTGTATCGGGGTGTATCACTGGATTTAGCTGTAGCATCGCGTTGTAATTGTGTAGAGATAGTTTTAATGAATGTGGATTATTAATTCTTTATATGGATTGTTTTATAAGAGTAATAATTAGTCATGTGACTTTTATGAAATTTGGTGTATATAACTACTGAACAAGTTTCCTACTAGCATTAGAGACTACAAGATACATGTGTTGAATAAATATGCATTGACTAATAACTATCAATCTACCTAGTATAATGATACAGAATTAAATGGTTTAGTGGTCACTAGTTTCGTAGCTGTCTACGCTATTCATTCCAGAATGATATGGTGACAATAATACATTTTCAGAAGCCAAATGACTTAAATTTTGTTCATTGAGTTTGTTGGAAGGGGCATTAACACTAGATTTTCTCCTGTATCTCCTTTCCTTTCTGTCCTTTTTTAATAGCTTCCCTCTATCAAGCACTTCTTCCCTATAATTTTCAGTCACAAAGGACATCATATTTTCTCGCCTTCTTACCCCTTCGTGCACCCAGAATTCGCTTCTGTATAACTCCCAGCCCTCTCTAACATCTGTATTGAAAACTCTTGCATTTAAAATTAACTTGACGTCAGCAACCCCGATTCTTGGCTGGCACTGCAGCTGACACGATGCTAAAAATACTTCTAATTTCGATTTCCTATTATTCTTCGTGGATGGGTACACATTATGTAAAGCATTACGACACACTGTTGCGTTAAACAATATAAACTCTCGAATTAAGTCGGTAATCGAATCTGTCAATGGGGTCTTGATTTTGACGAGTCTCACATTGAGCTGGCGTAATCCTTTGTTCGTAGATGACAAAAACTTTCTTGGTAATACAATAGTCTTCTGGTATTCACCGGAGAGATGGTATAGCATTAAAGTGACAAGTAGGGCGAGCAATGTAAATTGCAAAATGACACGAACAGTCCCGTTAACCGGAGAATCCATCAAGTACAAATGATGCGTTAATGATGCGATGATAGAGCATAGTACAGATAAAAATGTCAAATACTTTCTCCTCATTGCTCTCTGCTGGATAACTTGTTCCCGCAAGCTTTCTTCGAGAATCAACAAATTACGAAATATTTTCCCAGTGGCTGGCGTCAGTGTGTATCCACTGCCAGTCGGATATGCACCATTTTTCAGTGACGAACGATGAGATTTGTCGCTCGCATCTGACTTATTAGACCTCCTCCTTATTCGCCTCCTGGGCTTGGGACTGGGTGTTGATTCGGTGCTATTTCTTCCATCACTGGACCTGTGACGCTTGGCTCGATCACTATCAGATGACTTTGTATGGTCGTCTCTAACTTCTAGTTCCATAATTATAGGGTTTGTTCCTTTGTTCTGTAACAAATCGAACGAATTCTGCGACGCCCCATCCGAATCAGAATATATCACGAAATCGTCAATTTCATTCCCATTAGACGTGCATGGTGTGATGTTCATCAAAGAGTCTGATGAAGATAAAACAGGAGATTTTGGAATCTCGTGTGTATAACTACTAATTTCTGCATCGATACTATCCCCATCACTGGGTTTCAGCTCTGACGTCGAATTCAGACGCTTCAATTCTTCTTCTTTTTGATTAGCGATATTCTTTTCCTCAAGCTTATTTATCACCAGTGTTTCACATTCTCCTTTGCTCTGACTCTGCGGCCGTGGCTCTGTCATGTTATGTACTATTATTTCAACCTATTATCCCCGTCTTCTATATGTGTTAATACTAAGACTGTGGCTATCTTGAAGATGAAAGATTGTAACACCAAAAAAAAATTGTGCTGGCGGTTTTGTGTATAATTTCGATTCTTCTATTGTTCAACGGTCTACGTATGTCTTAACAGATAAGTGCTATAAAATATAGATAAGGAAACAAATGTCGTCATTGAAAGAGCAGAAGGAGTTATTTGTATCCAATCTACTTGGAGGAACTATCCTAGAAATATATAATGTCACAACCGTGGCTCTTAGTGCCTATTTATCTTATAATTTGATTAGATCTCACACTGGCTATGAGATAACATTTCCCGTTGATTTTATTTTGAATTGCATGACAATTCTATTGTCCATCACGCTATATAGTAACAGTACCAATACATTGCATTTGCTAATACTAGCACCGGGTATATTGGCTGCAGTTGCCAGTAGATGGGGACAAAAAGACCGAAAGAAAAGTAGAACGAAGATTCCACGCAATGCAAATGGTATCAAGAAACAATTGTTGGTTAAGAAACCGTTTATTACAGCCTATAGGTCACACATGTTAGTGATAACCAACTTTGCTATTTTGGCGGTGGATTTTAAAATGTTTCCTCGTAGATTTGCAAAGGTCGAAACATGGGGAACGTCGTTGATGGATTTAGGCGTGGGATCATTTGTGTTCTCAATGGGATTGGCGTCTTCAAGAGCTATTATCAAACAGAGGTTTGACTCTTCGAAGTCTACTGACTACAAGTTCAAATTGTCCCAATACGCTTCGTTGATTATGAAAAACACCATCAAGGCCCTCCCCGTTTTGGCATTAGGATTGATCAGATTAGTTAGTGTAAAAACACTTGAATATCAAGAACATGTTACCGAATATGGAATTCATTGGAACTTTTTTATAACCCTTGGGTTATTACCAATCTTTTTCGGTATACTCGATCCCATATTAAACTTCATACCTCGTTTCATTGTTGCATTGACAATCTGCATAGGATACGAAGTACTAATGGTAAAGACTGACTTAATGGCATTCATCCTTAGAAGCGATAACAGAATGGAAAGCTTGGTGACCATGAATAAAGAAGGAATTTTTTCGTTTATTGGATACTTCAGTATCTTCATCTTTGGTCAATCGTTTGGGTCATTTGTTTTAACTGGCTTTAAAACTCCAAACAACTTATTCGGAATGTGCTCATATCAGCACTACAAAAAGTCAGGTGCAAAACCTGGTATTTTTACGGTTACCACCACACAAGGATTAGTCATTGCCACCATATTCACCCACGCTTTGTTTTGGTACGTGCAAGAAGCATACTTTGTTAGCAGTATTTCCAGAAGGTTAGCTAATTTACCATATGTTTTGTGGGTTGTTTCTTACAATTCCACCTTACTTCTAGGATATAATGTAATTGAATCGGTGGTTACAAAGCCAGAGGTTGCCGACTCCAAAATATTGAATGCATTCAACAGCAATGGGTTATTGAGCTTCTTGTTGGGTAACTTATTGACTGGCTTAATTAACATGACCATAAACACATTAAGCTGCAATGCGCCTGTTACATTTGCCATTTTAGTAACGTATGGTTTAGTCTTGAGTATCATTGCGGTAGCCTTAGATCGTTACCATATATACATCAAGTTATAGACATGTCACTTTATATATAGCCTTGAATTAGCATATAAAAGTATTTACATTTCTACAGAACATGATAGCTGTAGTTCATATTTTTACGAAATTTAGGTCTTTTTCGCAACAATTCAAAAAACAGTTGCGCTTGTTCAGACTTTTAAATTAATATTACAAGTCGATGAATATGCAACCTACGTAGAATTTTATTAGAAAGTTCTTTACCTCATGATCAATATCTTCTGAATTCTTTTGATTTCCTTAATAAATCAATTAGAATCGACTGTACAGTTTTTCAATTCAGCATAGAAGTTGATGAATCTAGACAAAGGCTTTGCTATGCACCACCAGGGTTATATGACTTTATTGAACTGCAACTGAATTGCTCCTCCATTAATTAAAGCAATCTACAAAGTCTCAATCAATGGGCATAGTACCATATTTCAATACTTTTTATTCACAGCACCTTCTCCCTCTCAATTTCGCTTTTAATACCTTTTTGCTTCCTATTTACTACATATTAGTAACCATCTACTACCAAAATCCAACTTAGAAGGAACTATAACCAAGTAAAAACTAAACCTCAATGCTTGATGCGGGTTTATAGACTTCTCATAGTATCTTATCTAACGGGGTATTGTGGACAAATATTCTATTTCGTTCATCACAACCAGTAACGTCTGCTCGTTTTCGTACTTCTCTCAAGACAGAACACCCTAAAATATCCTCTGCTTAATACTTGTAGTCTCCTGAATGACTGAATTGTAGAGGATAAACGAATTAATGGGGCTGAACAATATGCACTGACTAACGGGCTGTACCGGCCGTGATGGTGAGCAGAAGTCCGAAAGCGATATACACCAAAATATTTTTGCCTAGACAAAAACTCCAAAAACTACATCTCCAAGCGTAAAATTATGATTGCCTCCACTATCAATAGTAATTTATAATCGTTTATCGACGAATTTCATACCGTACAATGCCCTTTGATTATCTAGCATGGCATTGAAGGTTGCAAAGGGTGTCGCGCACTCATAACCGGCAATATCCCGGAAATTTCTAATGAAGATTTTGGCTATGTTAGTACACGTCGAAGTATAGACACAACATTGTTAATCAATTGTCTGTATGAATATACAATTTGAGTTGTTAGTAAACCGTTAAATATTGAACAATTGTCACTTGATTTGCTCTACGAATCCAATTAATATTAATACCATGTCAAATGCTACACAGTCAAGTTCATGGACGTCGTTCCTTAAATCTATTGCTTCGTTTAATGGAGATTTATCTTCGTTAACGGCTCCTCCATTCATCTTATCACCAACTTCATTGTCAGAGTATTCACAATACTGGAGTGAACACCCAGATTTGCTTATCGAGCCCAACTTTTTGTTGCTGACCGAAGGGGCCGATAAGTCTGAGGAGGAAGCGATGGCATTAAAGAGGATGATTGCAGTTACCAAATGGTTTATTTCAACATTAAGGTCACAATACTGTTCAAGGAGTGAGACCATGGGATCGGAAAAGAAACCTCTTAACCCTTTTTTGGGAGAAGTTTTCGTTGGAAAGTGGTCTGATGAATCGAAAGAAGGTAAGCTTGGAGAAACGGTGTTGATATCAGAACAAGTATCTCACCATCCACCGGTAACAGGATACGCTATCTACAACAAGAAGAACAACACTGTGTTACAAGGATACAATGGAATCAGAGCTACTATTTCGACCACGTCTATTAATGTCAAACAATACGGTCATGCCATATTAGAATACAAGGACTTAAACGAATCATATTTGATCACATTACCACCATTACACATCGAGGGATTGATTACGGCCGCGCCATTTGTAGAATTGGAAGGTACTTCATTCATCCAGGCGTCCAACGGGCTCATTGCTACCGTTGATTTCACCGGTAGGGGATACTTCTCGGGAAAGAAGAACACATTCAAAGCCCGCATCTTCCGTGACAAGCTTTCCAGTGGAAACAAGACCAACGCATTGGTTACAGCAGCTGGTCAATGGTCTGGCAAGTCGTATATTGGTAAGGGATCTGAAGCTCCTTCTAAGGGCGAATTATTCTACGATGCCCACAATGCTGAGGCCGAGCATTTGATTGTCAAGCCGATTGAGGAACAACACGAGTTGGAAGCCAGAAAAGCCTGGCAAAAAGTGGCGGAAGCTATCAAAAAGAGTGACTACGACATGATTCACCAGGAAAAGTCGCTTATCGAGAACAACCAGCGTGAATTGAGAAAGAAAGAAGAAGAAGCCGGATCCAAGTGGGAGACGAGGTGGTTTGACAACGTCGATTATCTCGAATCCGAAGATCTCAACGACCCGTTCAAGAATTTGACCAACTTGGCCAGCTTGTCGATCCACAACGCTCCATCAGGGTCCTTGAAGAGCTCTAAATACGACAAAGGCGATGCCAAGCACTGGAGAGTAAATTTCACCAAGTGGGAGAATGAATCCGAAATCAAAATCTAGTTCCCTGGTCCTCCATCCATCGTGGGTTCTCACCTACATCGTTTCTAGTCTTCATACGCCTTTTATGCTAATAACTATTTATCTAGTACGCTACACCTGTTTAATATACCAATTTTAATACATGGTTTAACCGTTCATATCTGGTACAGAAGCTTCCCATGTGAATCCTCCGATAGTCTCTTATTCAAAGTCTACTTTACACACTTGCAACATTGCTGCGAATCCTCCTTCACCCACTTATTACTCTATGAATACACTCTGTTTACCTATAATTGCCCTATAGTCTTCTCTATACCGCCCATATTCTCCTCAAATTACTCCTAATCGCCCTCTACTACATCCGTCTCCATTCTGCCTACGATTACCGTATTCTACATAACCTCCCTCTTATCAGACCATATTAGGGCTAAAACTAGCCCTAACAAATAGTATATCACAGATCACATGAACCGTTCCGCGTTTTTTAAATTATAGAATCGTCATACGCACGCTTCTGCGAAAAAACCCTTACACCCATAGTAAATCATATTATTACACAAAAATACTTTTTTTTTCATTTTCCTGACTCAATGCCTGGCTCAGTTTGTGTTAGTACTGGGCAAAAGTTCTTAAAACTATTCGAAAAATTTTCGAAGTTAGTTACATTTAATTTGTTAACTTATCACTGATATTCAATTAGTTAAAATGGCTGAATCACACAGATGTATGTTAATGATTAATAATAGAGAGTTTGTTGACCATAGGTAAAGGTATTATTATCCAGAAAATGTGTTTTAATGGTTGAAGATGAAAAATTAAGATTGTACCGTGAAAATGAAAAATGGGATTTAAGGTATCAGAAAAGTGGAAAATGTGTAGAATAATGCAAAAAGATGATGATAACCATGAAGAGGTTGTCGCTGGTGGGATAGAAAACACGAGAGGTGTGAATAAATATACCGGTGGAAAATTGGAAAATTTTCAAGAAGACAATTAGAGTTAGAAAAGCATAGAATACAGACTAGGGATAATGCCAAACGCTATCGGTCATCAAACAACTCTCAAAAACAGGAACAACGTGTTTTAATGCATTTTGGAAAACCAGTACTAACAAATTCTAGTATACGTTAAAGGTAAGCACTTGTCATACCAACGTTCTAAACATGTTAACAACCCAAACGTTTCTTTAATTCAAATTGAAAACGTCAGTACTCCACAAGATGCTAAGTTCTACTTAGGTAAGCGTATTGCCTACGTCTACCGTGCATCTAAAGAAGTCAGAGGTTCTAAGATCAGAGTTATCTGGGGTAAGGTCACCAGAACTCACGGTTCCAACGGTGTTGTCAGAGCTAACTTCAAGAAAAACTTACCAGCTAAAACTTTCGGTGCCTCAGTCAGAATCATGTTGTACCCATCTAACATCTAAATCAACTCAACAATAGAGTAATTAACACTATATATATTATTCCAACTTGCAAGAGGGTGCTTAAGTTTATATCTTAGGTTGTATTTTTTTGTCAATGTGTATAAAAATGATTTTTATTTTTATTTTCTCTAACTGCTCTTAATAAAACGTTTAATGTTCTAAAAAGTGGTTCATACCGTTAGAGAATTTGATTTTACAAGTGATTTTTAGCACACATTGGCATACTGTTATTATTTTCTTTATTGTTAGACTTGTTTAGGCTTATGTTTATGTATATTACTTATCAAAGTATATTGTTTGCATTGTAAGTGGAAAATTGATTCGAAACTGTGTTCTTGTAGTAGATTTTGTAGTAGAGACTTTTCTGCAGGTCGATATTATTTACACTTGTTATTAATGAACTATAGTAAATACACAATAATATCAGTCTTGACGTGTTTTAATTCTATGCTTTGAAAGATATAATGGCCAAGAACAAGAAGAAGCAGACCAAGGCCCAGAATCTGAACCAGGCTACACCTAGCCCTGAAAATGAGCCGCCACAAAACAATAATAATGGGCAAGCTGAATATGAGCAGGTGCTGGAAGAAGCGACCCATGAGGCAGAGTCAGATACTCCGAGTTCTACAAAAAATAAGGAGAATGATCTGGAAATGAATGAGCTTCGGAAAAAGATCGATGAATTGTCGTTGGCGTTGAAAGAGAAAGATGAACAGCTAGCCGAAAAGGATAAAGCCTTACTGAAAGCTAGTAGTTCAACAGACGAAAAAGCAAGCCTAAATGGAAACGACTCATCGAAAGTAAAGGAATTGGAAGACAAGTTGTTACAGATACAAAAAGAACGGGATGAAACAAAGTCGTCCTACGATACCTTGTTGAGCAAATTATCGTCTATGAAATCGGTGTTTACTAAGATCAAAGAGTCACAGCGCGAGCTCGAAGAGACCAAGGAGACACTAGAACAATTAACCACCGAAAACTCTGACTTGAAGGAAAAAAATCAAACTTCTGCCAGTGAAATTGAACAATTAAACGCAACCATTAAAAAATTAACTGAGGAAAGCTCAGATTTAAATAGCGAATGTGATCGTTTGAGCAACTCGTTGACCAAATTGAGAAGGGAATTTCAAAGCAAAGATGAATCGCTTCTGGATGAAAAGTACAATTTGGAAAATACCAATTCGAGGTTGACTAAGAAGATTAATGAATTGAAACTAGAATTGAGCGAGGTAACCATCAGCAGGGACGAAGCAAAGATGGAAACTAAGAATTTAAATCTTACCATTGACGAGTTAAAAGATAAATTACAGTCCAAAGAGGCTGATATCAAAGACTTAAAAAGTAAGATCATTAATCATACACAATCAATATCCGAGAAAGATTTGGAAATAAAAGCTCTCAAGCAGGATCATGAATCTGCAATTGAAGAATTGAAACAAAAAATCGACTCATTAAATCAAGAAAAAGCACTGGTAGATACTTTGTTACAGGAAAAGATTACCAAGTTATCCATATTAGAAACAGAAAATGAAAAAGTTAGCAAACTCGAAGCAGATGTAAATAACAAACAATTGATCATAGGGAAATTGCGTCATGAAGCAATCATTTTAAACGAGCACTTAACAAAATCATTGACAATGCTTAAACAACAGCTGAGCAACCTGAACAATACCATCGACAAAGAATTAATCTCAAATGTTGTTATAAGTTTCTTACAGTTCCCTCGTGGTGATACAAAAAAATTCGAAGCTTTACAATTAATAAGTGCATTACTTGAGTGGGATGAGTCTCAAAGAGTCAGTGCAGGCTTAAGCCATAACCAACAATCCCAGCGTAATACTAATGATACAAATGAGGATAAACCGGCGAGACAAAGCTTTGTTTCTTTATGGACCGATTTCTTAGAGAAAGAATCAGAGAAAAAATAGACAAATTGCATACTGCTACTCTGTATTTACATACAGCAAGCCTATATAACAATAATGATATATCCTGTAATAGATTTTGTACAACTAGAGTATATAGTTCATATAATACTAAATTCAAGCGTGTCAAATTTAAGCGCGTATATGTAAAATAAAATCATCTACAAAATTCACTAGGACAATTTGGAATTCAATATTTAGGTGATTCGTACTTATACAATGGTTGATATAAGAGAATTCTTTGGAAATCCTTCTTCCAAAAAGCCAAGTGGAGATGT
The DNA here is from genome assembly GCA_003708965.2 of Debaryomyces subglobosus. Lineage (NCBI taxonomy): Eukaryota > Fungi > Ascomycota > Pichiomycetes > Serinales > Debaryomycetaceae > Debaryomyces > Debaryomyces subglobosus. The sequence continues at coordinate 30,550 of PPOW02000017.1, read as the reverse complement.
AAGTGTCGTTTTTAATACTATCTCTTGTTAATTGAATTGTATATTAACTATTTTAGAAAAAGACAATAAGCAAAAGAGCATCGAATCCTAAAAATGATGTAATTGAAATTGGAAGTGACGATAATAAGCCGAAGAAAACAGCTTCAAATATCAGTGAAAATCATACAACTAAGAATGCATCCAAAAATAAACCATCTCCAAGGAAAGGAAAGGCAAAGCCAAGTTATGTTAATTTGGATTCTGATTTTGATGACGATAGTGAGGATGATTTCAAGCCAGCTAATGAAGAAGAGGAAGAAGATGATGACTTTGAAGACGAAGAAGAAGACAACAAAGATGATGATTTAGAAGAGATCGCAAAACCACCTTCACCACCTCCGAAACCTACGCCGAAGAAACGAACAAGGACAGATTCGACTTCACCAAAGAAAGCTTCACCAACTAAGAAGCAGAAAGCTGATACAACTCAGTCATATCCAAAAACAGGAGCATCAGCAGATGAAATCTTGGCTACAATTCCTGATGCAGAGTTACCAGATACAGAAGAAACTAAAGATAAACCCTTCCAATTCTTTCAACAAAGAAAAGCAGACGGACCACAACCAAGTGGAGAAGATTTGGACATACCAGAAGCACAACCAAACTGTTTGTCTGGATTGACTATGATTTTCACGGGTGTTTTACCAAAGCTTGAAAGAACAGCTGCTGAAAACTTAGCTAAGAAGTATGGCGCTAAAGTCACGAAATCCATTCTGGGTAAAACAAGTTTAGTCGTTATCGGAGAAGAAGCTGGACCATCTAAAGTACAAAAAATAAAGAAGAATAAAATTAAAGCAATCACTGAGGAAGGTTTTATACAGCTCTTAAAAAGTATGCCTGCTGAAGGTGGGGACGGTGAATCAGCTATGGAAGCACGCCGGAAAAGAGAAGCAGAAGAACGTAAAATTATTGAGCAGGCAGAAGAAGAAGAAAGAAAAGCAAGAGCAGAAGAAAAGGCTACTAGCCAACCTCAAGTTAAATCTGAAGCTTATTCTTCTCGTGCAGAAAGTCCCAAAAGAGTCATACCTAACAGCGAGAAGTTATGGACGGTAAAATATGCTCCTAATGATATTGCTCAATTGTGTGGTAATAAAGGTCAAATCAATAAGTTGAAAACATGGTTATCGAACTGGTTTGAAAATGCAAAGCATGATTTTAAAAATCCTGGACCAGACGGCTCAGGTATCTTCAGAGCGTGTTTAATTAGTGGACCTCCAGGTATTGGGAAAACATCTGCTGCCCATTTAGTGGCCAACAGTTTAGGCTTTGACGTTTTGGAAAAAAATGCATCAGACGTTAGGTCTAAATCCTTGTTGAACACTAACATTAAATCAGTTTTAAATAACACGTCTGTCGTAGGATTTTTTAAACATAGACATGATACAGAACAGCATGCCAATGATAAGAAATTCTGTCTTATTATGGATGAAGTTGATGGTATGTCAAGTGGTGACCACGGTGGTGCAGGTGCATTATCAGCATTTTGTCGTATTACTAAAATGCCTATGATTTTAATCTGTAACGATAAATCTTTACCTAAGATGAGAACATTTGATAGAGTTACGTATGATTTAGCATTCAGAAGACCTACAGAAACAGAAGTGAAAGCAAGATTAATGACTATTGCTCATAGAGAAAAAATTAAATTGGACCCAACGGTTATTGGCCAGTTAGTACAAGTCACAAATCATGATATTAGACAAATGATCAATTTGCTATCGACCGTTTCTTCAACTCAAAAATCAATTAGTCATGACGAAAGTAGGCAGTTCTCAAAGAGCTGGCAGAAACAAACGATTTTGAAACCATTTGATATCACGGGAAAATTGTTAAATGGTCAAATTTATAACCCTAGTTCCAATCACACTTTAAATGATAAGATAGACTTATATTTCAATGATATAGATTTCACTCCATTGATGATACAGGAAAATTATCTCTCTACTAAGCCCACGAATGTTAAGTCGACTCTAGACCATTTGGAGAGAGTCGCACGGGCTGCGGACGATATTTCCCAATCTGATCATGTTAATTCATTGATAAGGTCAAGCGAACAACAATGGAGTTTATTGCCGTTCCATGCAGTTATGTCCTCTGTGAAACCTGCGCTGGAAGTTGCAGGTAATTTTACGCAGAGAATTAATTTCGCTGGATGGTTGGGGCAAAACTCCAAGGCTATGAAGTATCAAAGATTATTACAAGAATTGCAATACCACACAAGATTAAGAACTTCTACAGATAAAGCACAATTGAGATTGGACTATTTACCATTATTAGTCAAAAAATTGTCTGACCCTCTTTTAAAATATGGTGAAGACGGAATTGAAGAAGTCATGGATATTATGGATTACTACTATTTAACCAAAGAAGATTGGGAGTCGCTTATTGACTTTGGCGTGGGCCCTGCGAAAGGCGAATTGTTATTGAAAAAGATTCCTGCGAAAGTTAAAACAACCTTCACTAGAAAGTACAATAGTAAATCACACCCCGTCGCAATCTACAAAACTGGTAATTCGGTGGGTGCCGGGGGCGCTGCTCGTAAACAAAAAGTTGACTTTGAGGATGTTATTGAAGATGATACTAATACTAAAGATGACGAAGATGAACCTATCGATTCCGACAAAATTGATACCAAAAAGGATAAATTAATCAAAGAGGTAAAACCTAAAAAATCCACAACAAAGAAGAAACCCGCAAAAAAGAAATAATTTATATATCGATTAATTATGTTAGTAGGTTGCATTCACATTATACTTAATTTATACTTCTTCACTATAGATCTAATTATGCATTAATAAGCTCGCTAATTGTGAAACATTTCATGGCACCTAATATAATAGACAGAAGTGTTCGTCTACTTTTACGGCTCTTATAAATCAGTAAATTTTTTTTTCACTCCGTTCCGCATTTTTTATTATCAAAGGGCTTTTAGAATAAACTATAAGGATAGAATATTATTTCATTTCAACTTAATGATTTCTGATCAATGTCAAATCAAGGAACAATATATAGTATACCAAACAATAAGAAACCCAATAATAATAAATTGCCCAATTTATTAATACCATCACCAGTTTCAATTAACAAATCAGATCAAACCAATAAACAACCTAGGCGAAAACCACCCCCGATAGATTTTCTGAGAATTCAAGGGGCATATTCAAATACCCCCGATACTATATCTCCTAATCCATCTAGTGGGGCACATAGTGGCATACAAAGCGCCGCCAGTGATTTACTGGAAAATTTAAAAGCACAGAATATTGAATGTACTAACCAGGATAATGAACAGAGTAAGAATAATGACAAAAATATACAGAAAAGAGTAGAGGAATTGACACCGGACGACTGGAATAGGTTAGCTAATGATAATCAAATAATAGAGCTTAATAAATTGGGGGAAGGAAATGGAGGCAGCGTGTCGAAATGTACATTAGTAAACGGATCACAAGTATTTGCTTTGAAATTAATCAACGCAGACCCTAATCCAAACATCCAGAAGCAAATAATAAGGGAATTACAATATAATCGAGTGTGTGATTCACCAAATATTGTCAAATATTACGGTACTTTCATGGTGGAAAAACAGCTGATGATTGGTATTTCTATGGAATATATGGGAGGCAGATCATTGGATGCCATTTACAAGAGAGTTATTGAACTAGATCCAACAAACAGAATTAATGAAAAAGTTTTAGGTAAAGTTGCTGAGTCAATTTTAACGGGTTTAAATTATTTGCACCAGCAGCGCATTATTCACAGAGATATCAAGCCATCAAATATTCTTTTGGACAGTGAGGGAAATGTCAAGTTATGTGACTTTGGCGTTAGTGGGGAAGTTGTGAATTCATTGGCCACTACGTTTGTGGGAACGCAATACTATATGGCTCCCGAGAGAATAATGGGTAAACCCTATACTGTCAGTTGTGATATTTGGTCTCTAGGTCTCACATTACTCGAAGTTGCGACTTGTAAGTTTCCCTTCATCACAGACGATAGCATGGTCGGCCCAATCGAGCTATTATCGTTAATCTTGGAGTATGAGCCAAAATTGAATGATATTCCCGAACAAGGTATCTATTGGAGTGATTCCTTCAAGAATTTTATAGGTTACTGTTTAAAAAAGAATAGCGAGGAGAGACCAAGTCCTAGACAGATGTTGAGTCATCCATGGTGTGTCAGCCAGCTGAAAATTAAAGTCAGAATGGATAAATTTGTTAGAAAGCTATGGGGTGAATTGGATTAAGATAATGTTAATTGCATGCTTTTCTCCCACATGTATGTAAAACCCTATAGAATTAACATCAGAAAGAAGATTTGTTTGATAACCTACGATTAAAATCTCATTTTATGTGTGAAATTATTTATTAAAACGAAAAATTTAGACTAGGCTTAGATGCCAACGATCCATTTCAATAGCTACATTAATACATATTAGTTTAATATATGAATAGATAAAAACTTGTCTATGTAGACCTGAAGATCATATATATGGCTTGATAATAAGTACTTAGTATATAATGACACAAAACCACCGAAGGAATTTTCTCAAAATTAACCTTTATCCAATCAAAGAAGTGTTAAAAAAACTACATCATAATCAATAGTAATTAATTAATAGCATTAATAGATTATTACAATATGCCAGTTCCATTTGAAGGTTTAATACCATATGCTATTATGGCAGCCTTTTTTGGCGTCGCCGGTCATGGTGTCGGTTTCGTTAGATACTGGGACAATGGTTGGAAAAATGATAGATACAACTTAGATTCGTGGGATGAAAAGATGATGGAAAGAGACTTCTTGTTAACAGGAGTAAAGAGAGGACAGAGTAGTGAAGCCGTGGCTCCTGAACATTTCAAGACAGCGGATGTCCAATTACAAAGATACTGGACACCATACAGAGACCAATACTTTGTTTTCAGAGAAAGATTATACAAGGGATATGTCACCGGCGTGTGGGACTTTTCATAATAATGTGGAAGATATTTATCGTAATTATAGGTTAAATATTTGCATTACTTTACATACTCATTAAATAAAAACTGTTTCAAGATATATTGTGTAGAAAGGGTTCTTTGAGCGTAGATAATTAATGAATATCTTCATTTAAGGAGTTAGAAGTAGCTAGATTATTAATAATTTAAAATGAAATTGAAAATGAAAATATACTTAGTGGGCTATATTAAATGTCCCGATGCTATCGATGATATATGGGGATATAGACGAATTGTATATAAGGGTCTAAAACATATTTACTTGAAATCTTTATAGGTCCATTTTTCAGTAATCTTTGGCGTGTATCTTCTTCTCTTGGCTACTGGAACTCTTGTTTCAATTAAGCCATTTTCTTGTAAGTTGATCATAGAATCATAAAATAAGTTACCTTCAGGTTTCAAATTCTTTAAGTTATTGGTAAGCTCATCAGATAATTTTACCTCCAAAGGTCTGGTTATGGAATCATACTTGAACAACTTCTTTTGCTTCTTTGATTTTGATTTCGTAGTTTGCTTTGCTTCATGCTTTGCTGATGCCAATTCATTATACTCGTCTAATTTCGCTAATTCATTGATTTGATGCTTTAATTCCTTCAATTGTTGTTCTAATTCCATTCTTTGCTTATGCTTAGCTTCTCTGTTTCTCTTGGACTTTGTCTTAATCTTAACTTGTGTTGGTTTGTTTATTGACAACTTAAAATCTTTGTCGACGTTTTCTTCTTCATCTTCTTCATTTTGTTCGTCTTCAGATGATTCTTCTTCATTTTCGTCCAAGTTGGCAATTAAGTTTTTGATACGCTGTTGGTGATCAATTAGTTCTTGACGTTTCAATTCCTTCTCATGTTCAGTAGTATATTCTTTATTTATCAAAGCTTTCCAAGAAGCCAAAGATGGGTTATAAGATTTACCTGCATCAACGTGTTTCTCTTGTTCGCTCAATCTAATAGCTTCTGTTTTTAATGTTTTTGGTGCATTCTTAGCTTTGGTATGACCACTTGTGGACTTTTTAAGTAAGATTTCTGGTGTATTATCAACAGGCTCTTCACCCCAAAGATCTTCATTCTTTGCTCTAAATAACCCATCTTTTTCGACTCTTGTTTTTAACTTGGATTCCCCATTCACCTTTCCAGACAACTTCATCAACCTGTGCACTTCATGCTTGTTAACACCTTGGATTTTCTTGTTATTTCTCTCGATAGCCAAAGGCTTTACTTTCGATTTATTTGACAAGATCTCAGTGCTCTTTAATTTTTTTCCTGATTTTCCTCCTATGGACACATCTCCTTCCGTATCTATTATGAAATCATCATTATCATCTCCAAGAAGTCTCTGTCTATTCTTTGCTTCTTCTAACCCTTTTTCAACATCGTCGATATCAATATTTTTCCTCCATGACTTCTTCCCCTTTCTAGACCTTTGCAGCGTAGTTTTAGGTCTATTCTGTTCCATTTTTACCTTGTGATTTATATTTTTCTTTCAGGATATATATTTAGAAAAATTATTTGATGAGATGAGCTCTTAAAAAATCATAAAATGTCGCGAGCTCAAACTCTTAAAAGCGACATTAATGTCGTCTTGTTGATGTCTCCTTATTCTATGCTAACCCCAACCTCTCTAGATCTCATCGGAGGATGGTTCGTACATTTCATTCCTCCTCTCGAAATCTACGTATGACACGGGAACTCTAAAAGCTAATTTACATATAAAAGTTTTGTAAAACAAAGGGCTGTAGTTTGTCATATTATTGATATTACCCTCCATAAGTGCGACAGCAACGTAATTTATTCTGCAGCCTGATTCTGCAGTCTTACAGGTAGCCTAAAATTGTATCCTGATCGAGCAAAAGTGATTTACGTTTCTGCGACATGGCAAAATTTGGCAGATCCGTAATGGTCACCAACGCACAGCAGCCTCGGGCTTTTTTTCTTATTTGCAAGCGTCGGCTTCTACTCCTGCCTACACTATTCCGATTGCTCCTAAGGGAGTTGTTTCCTGACTTCGATATCTAATTTCACCCCTCTACTATACATTATTGCTAAATGACTAAAGTCCCACACTGATAGCCCTTGCCTCAATATTCGAGAAAAGTGCTTGAACTCACAGGGAAGCACAGAGGTGCCCCAAATCACTCCATATCAGTCCGTTTACACATATTATTCCGCTAATCGCATAACCTAAATACTCTCGTCCAATAAATTGAATACTACCTTCAATACTTGTGGATAGTCACTGATCTGCCCGTTTATGTTCGTATAGCTCGGCCTGCAGTACTTTTTCACCACTAAGTAGCCTAAATTCTTTGCTTGCTCCGTTAATATGTTGCTTGAGTGATCCTGGAGCACGCTTGAATAGATCTGGCCCGAGGTTTTGTCATTTATTGAATATACATAGCTTCCAATGCTTGCATTCGTCATTTCATTTACGTAGACGTTGATGCTGGACTTGTCATGCTTGTCAATGCTAATCACTATCTGATAATCATCCCCATTAATATTTTCTTGTTTAGTTATAATCATTTTACCCGCTATATGTATACTCTCTTTAATACACTGACCTAGAAATAACTGTTTTCAACCGTCATCTACTTTTGTAAACGGTCTAGACATAAAGGGTCTAATTAAATTTTCATGAATAATGTCCTGCTTATATAATCGAATACCGTTGCTGCTATTATAAGAATGTTAAATTATTGTAGTAATAATACTCTAAACATAAACACACTTCTTATACATATGCATATATATTAGTGGACAATTGCTATAGATTGGACATTTAATCTTATCGACGGTATCATCACGATTTAAAGTAATATGCTTGTACAAACTAGAGATTCAGACAGTTCCGATATTGCCGCCAAGAGAGAGTATGGTGGCGGCGAAAGTATAGCAGGGGCAAAGAATGACGCTGGAAATGGTGTGAGTAATGATGGAAATGGCGCAGACGATTTAGTTAACCAAATGGAAGATTTGAATATGAAGAAAGGGAAACTTGGGGAAGACGGGTTTAAAGACGATCAAGATCAACATAGTACTGAGGCACAAGGAGAAACAAGTAGACAAGGTAATAAGTATACTAAGGTCGGCAAATTCGAAAGAGACAGTAATGAAGAAGAAAACGAACAGTATAGAGAGTCAGGAAGTGAAGAGTTCTTACAGTCGTTGAACAATTGCTTATTTAGTGAAACGGGAGATCAGGCAGATAATTTTCCGTTGAAAATTACCGTTGAGAACGGGCACTTGAATGAGGCAAATGAGTGTATTGAGGAGTACGAGTTTAAGTTCGATGGCGACCTAGGGATTTCGTTCACCAATAAAGGGGATGCTGACCGTGTGGTGACGAAATTATTGGACCGCGGAATCGAGGTTACATTCAACTACGCAGATTTTATTTCGCATCCGGGGAACTTATTCATCAAAAATCTTTCGGATGAGCTTATTATTTATGATAAGCTTTTCGAATACTTTCAGAAGAATAGTAGATATCATTCGCTTATAGATATCAACATTTTTAATAGTGTCGAAGATGACGTTTTTGCAATTTTGAAATTTCTGAATTACCTTGATGTTGATTACATTTTGAAGAACCTTGATGCTAATAAGAACCCTTTCAATGTAAATGCGAATGTGCCAATTTACTTGAATAAATACATTAGCAAGAAAGAAAGAAAGTTGAAATATACAGAAAGTTCTGCAATGTCTGAGAATATTAATAATTATAATACAATTGTCATTGAGAATTTGAATGATTTCTTAAATGAATATAATCCCGATATATCAATGATTGAAACTTTTTTATCGAAATTTGAAATTTTTAATAAGATTGAAAGCATATACTTTCCAATTATTCAAACGTCTGATAATACTTTTGACTTATTAAATTTTGGGTTTATCAATTTTGAAGTGAATGAGAATTTGAATTTCAATGTATTGCGGTGTTTGTACTATCTTAACGACTTGTCTTTTGCACAATTTATGAAATTCGGGCCAACAGATGCTTATAATTTAGAACAAGACTTATGTAAAGCGGAACTCCTGTCTTCAACTGAAAATATTAATTTAAAGGTTTCCATTGGACAACATAAGCATAATCATTATTTGTACCAATGTCAAACAAATCAATTATTGTGTTTGCAACATAATAAATTAGTTTTGAAGTATCTTGATATTCCGCTTTATAATATTTTATTAAACTCATTTTCTAAGTTTGTCAATTACCAAGAAACAAACATATATGTTAATAATCTTCCTGTTATATTTGAAAATAATGATAGGTTGTGGGAAAGATTTTGGTTGCAATTCGGTAATTGCATCAAATCTGCAAAAATTATCAAGCCTCAGTTTTATTCTAAGAAGAATGATGTTGAGTTAGGCAAGATAGGTTTTGTTTTCTATAAAGATTTCAAAATGGCGTTGAGAGCCATATTATTAACTAACAATAAATTGATTAGCTTTGGAAATTTTAAAAAAGTTTTTGTTCAAACGTCATTTGCTATACAAAAGAATAACCACAACCATCAAAGACCATCTTTACCCTCAAATTATTATCAAACACACAATACACCAAATAATTATTCGAAGAGATTTAGTTTGCCAACAATAACCGATTATAATTATTATCTTCAACCACCTTCTGTCCCAGTTCCTCCCACTACACCAGCAGGAAATCCATCCGATTATATCAATTTCTTCAATCCATATATGTATCCGATCAATTATCCGTACATGCCATTAGATAGAGATTCAAGTCCTACAGATGATACAAACTACCCTGAGACTATTTCTCCTCCTTTGAACTACTATTATCAACCCTATTATCAATTTCCACCTTCGAATAATTATCAGCCATTATCTACTCCTCCTACATCTCCGGTATTTAAGCCGAAGAAGATAAATAAACCGAAATCTAACTAAAGACATGTTTTTTTTGATTCTTCACTCATCTACACTTAAAAACAAAACTAAACACAATCTCAAGCATTCAGATAGAGATATAATGTGAATAGTATAAAATTTTGTATATAGTTTTATAAATCGAATATGTTTCACGAGCTTGCGGGGCTATAGAGAATTTTGATCATCAGAGTTATACTTTGGATAAAGTTCTATTATGCCTATCCTAACTTTACAAAATATCCCTTACGGACATAGAGAATATCATTACTATATACACATATGGAAATATTTAGTTTACAAGCTAGGAGGATCATCTCTTGGACTAGGTTTTAAATGTACATCTTCTGACTTAAACTTTTCAACAATTTCAGTTGTATCATCGTCATTCACTTGCTCGACTGTGGTGACTTCTTCGATGTAATACTTCAACATACTTTCGATACCATTCTTCAAAGTCACAGATGACGAATCACACGATCTACAAGCACCCTTCAATCTGAGGTAAACCGTCCCATTGTCTTCCGCAAAACTGACGAATTCGATATCTCCTCCGTCATCTTGAATGGCTGGTCTTATTCTAGTGAAAATTAATTCTTTAATCATAGTAACAGTTTCATCATCATCTTCATTGATTTCCATATCATCAGTGAGTTCTGATTCTTCATTGATGATAGGTGTACCATTATTTAAGAATTCTGTTAAAATAGAAAAGATCTCAGGTTTTAATAATGACCAGTGTAAATCTTCATCTGCCTTTTCGATTGTAATAAAATTTGATCCAAACATGATCGATTTAATCCCATCGATAGAAAACAACTTTAATGCTAAAGGGCTACAAGCGGCTTCTCTCCCACTTAAAAACTCCCTGGTTTCATTTTCCTTCATGATTTGCATAGATGGTAAAAACTTTAATGCATGTTCGTTTGGTGTTTCCACGGTTTGGATGAATAAATTACGGGTACTATTAAGTATCGAACGATTTATTTGTGGCAACCTCCTAAATGGTGCCGCAAATGCTCTTTTTGCCATAAACATGTCTATAAATATTTGGATTAAATGGTATTATGTAGAGCTTCTATTAAAAAGACTATAAAAGTTTGTACTGCAGTATTAATAAGTCTTTCACCTCAAAGACGATCCCCTCGGATATACAATACCGAGGACCGATCATTTCTATTAGCTGTCTCGGAAGTCGGAATTTGACGCAAAAAAATTGTTTCTTTTTATCTATTTGATCAGTAGCTCATGTTCATTAATTATCGAATAAGAGCTTTTCAAAGAGAGAAGCAGCTTTTTCTTCGAATTTCGAATCGCTTAGGTCGCTACTACTGATAGATTGATCTAATTGTAATTTGTTTTCCGCCAATTGTAGCATATTCTCTTCAATTGTGTTTTGGGCTATTAATTTGGTCACTATCACTTCGCTCGTTTGGCCAACTCTATGAGCTCTATCTTCGGCCTGTTTGTCGTCATGTGGATTAAATGATTGATCGAATATTATAACATGATTTGCTGCAACTAAGTTGATACCAAAACCTCCGGCCTTGGTAGATAATAAAAATACCGGTATTGTTTCATCATCATAAAACTTATCAATCAAATCCTGTCTTGTATCAACACTTGTTTGTCCGTCCAATCTCAAAAACTTGATATTGGAAATAGTTAATACCTTTTCCAATATATCCAACATTTGAGTGAACAACGAAAAAATTAAGACTTTTTCTTTCTTATTTATAATTCTGTCCAAAATTTCGATTAATTTTGAGATTTTTCCACCATTGAGCCAATTTTCATCTTGCAATACAAATTTGCCTAACGTCTTTGGGAATTTCTCACATAAGTTATTTAATTCATAATCAGCCATGACTTTCATATCTTCCAATATGTACGTCTGATTAGCATCAAAATATTCTGGTTCATTCATGATGGCTTTAGCCATCTTGGCTACTTTTTCGTCCGTGAATAATGTTCTGAATAATAACGGATGTAAAGAGGCTTTTCTTAAGGACATCATAACATTTGAACTAGAAGGGATAACATTTTTTCTTGCCTTTTCATTTTCTTTACTTGACAATTTCTTTCTTCTTTCCCTTTCGATTCTAGTTCTCTTTCCTTGGTTTAAATAATCATCATAAATGGCTCTTTGAGTAGGAGTCAACTCACAATTTTCAATCCTATGAATTTTTCCTGGCAAATGTTTTAAAACCTGAATCTTTTTACGTCTTAACACAAAGGGGGTCATCATTGTCTTGGCTTTTGCAATAGCTTGCAATGACAATAACGGGTTATAATTACCTTCAGATGAATCAACAGTGGAAACTTTTTGATTGAACAAACCTTGAAGATCTTCACGTTTATCGTTAAAAAGATTTGGTAACATGAACGCTAAAAGTGAAACCAATTCCTTTAAGTTATTTTGTAACGGAGTACCCGTCAATAGTAAACGATACTTTGCATTTAATCTCATCAATTTGTTGTATCTTTCAGAAGTAGAGTTTTTCAACATATGACCTTCATCATAAACAATCATGTTAAAATTCTGGTTTCTTAAAAACTTAAAATCAGGTGCAGCACCTGTGGCTAGATTATAAGTAGTAACCATGACATCATAATCACTATCTTGTAAGTCATATCTCAATTCTTCTCTTTCGCTTTGAGACCCATAGTAAGCTTGTACAATCAAATCAGGACAAAACTTATTAAATTCTCTAAGCCAATTTTCCAAAGTTGATGATGGAACTATAACCAAATGAGGGCCCTTCTTGGTTTCAGTTTCTTTTAAATGCGCCATAAAAGAAATGACCTGACAGGTTTTACCTAAACCCATCTCATCTGCTAAAATACATGATAAATTGTTACGATATAATAGATTAAGCCAGTTAATCCCGACTTGTTGATAGTTCTTCAAATCGATATCCTCTGGTAATAATGATGGTTTCTCTTTGATATACGTTAAGCTTTTACTTTTATGGTGTACGATGATATCTTCATCTTCTTCTTCGTATTCATCTTTGTCTTCAATTTCAATTGCATTCTGAGCCGGTTCAAGATCAACCATTTCAAGCTCGCCTTCACCAGTAATTGTGACTCCCCACTTTTCCATCTGTTTGGAAATTAACTCACCATATTCGGAGCATTTTTTAATTAATGAGTCAACTGCTTTATAACCTTTCAAACTAAATTCTGTACTTTCAATAATCTTTTGTCCCAATGTCTTTCTTTGAGCTCTCCTTTTTTTATCATTACCATTTTCTTCATTCTTTTCACTTGGTAATTCAAATTTGTCCTCAGCAACTGCATATATGTTTTCAAATGGCCTCTTTGTAATAATCAAATCGGCCACCTTAGGTGGTACGTTACTGATTTCAACTATATCTTGAGTTGAAGCATTGTTTAAGAATTCCAAAATCTGCGAGTCGATAGTAGTCAATCCAGTCTTGTATCCTTCTTCATCATCTTCTTCGGACATGTCATCGCTCATGTCATCATCTTCTAAATCATTATCACTAATTTCTATGATTTGATCTTTTTTCGAGGCTTTGGCAGCTCTTCTATTAGCTTTAATCTTTTCTTCTAACTTATCTAAATCATCATCTTCAACAATTCCATTATCCCTGGTATCATTATGATTGTTCTCATAAGATTGTCCGCCTATTGTCATCTTAAGCTTAGGGATATATTGATCTTGATAATTAAAGGTTGCTGCCATTGGGGATCCCCTAGCAGAATCATCGCTACTACTGACAGTAGATGCACGCACGAGCTTTCTTCTTTTAGGCTGATTATCCTCCTGTGGCCTAAAAACCTGATCAATACTTGGCTGTTGTTTTGGCTTATATTTATACTTATCCAAAATCGAAACTTTCGGCTTGGATATGTGAACCTTTGTAGATGAATGTTTTTCTGGTGACTCTAACGATATAGGTGGAGGAGGTGGCGGTGCTGCAGACTTAACTCTAGCTTTACCTCTTACTTTAATAGGCGAAAGATCTTCATCATCGTACTGGTTATCAATGTCCTGGCCATCTTTTTCTAATTTTTCTTTCTCCTCCTGTTCTCTTCTTTGATTTAGCTCTTCCTGGCGTTGATATTCTCTCAATAATCTCTCTTTCTCTTGTTTCATCTTTTCTTCTTGACCTAATTCACGTTGTCTTCTAATTTCTGCTTCATGCTTTCCTAAAATCTCAGCCTTATTGTAGTTGTCCGTTAACCACTGAGTTATATCTCTGAGGTTACCCTTACCTTTGACAAAACCTTTGAAAATATCACTTTCTTGCAAGTAGTAAAATCTTCTCTTCACCATAGGAAAATCTTTATGGTTTCTAATTGCTTGTCTTTTAGCTTCAAGTTTTCTTTCTTTATCTTCATCAATACCTGAATTATTGTTTATTTGAGTTCTGCTTGGTGGCATTAAATCGTTATTAGATTTGGTTGGTGATGATTTAATATGAATCGGTGATGAGGTAGGTACCTGAATATAAGAAGATTCCTTTTTAGGAGAATCTTCTACTTGAATAGCACTATCTTCTGATGGGTTCTTATACCAACTCATATCTATTAGTGTACTATCCTTAATAGATTATATTTATGTTCAAAAGTAATCAGAAATTTTCACCTTCGATCAACAGAAATTTGGCGATGGTAAAAACCCACGCGTCTACAGAAAAATCGCTGTCGTACACCAAAAAGTTGATCATGACATATTGTAGAAAGAAATTGGACTTAAATTACAGATTCCCATTAGAGATTATATAATATGAATTAATAATTCTTGAAACTTTTATATACGTATTAAATAATTGCAATTTTAGTAAATGTAAGGTACAATTTTGTAGGGAACAATTTCTTCGTATTCTTCCCATTGCTTACCGTACTTTAATCTACATTTGGCCTCGTCTCTCATCTGTCTATGAACCAATAACACCCCAAAATAAATAACGTAAAAGTATGTCAATAATGTTTGAAAACCAGTGGGCAAGCACCATGACCAGCCAATTAACCAATCGCCAAAATAATTCGTATGTTGTGATATGCCCCACCAGCCATCGCAGAGTAATTTTGAGCCAGTTTTAGTTTTAATGCTCTTCAAGTTTAAGTGGTCTAACTTGCCCATTCTGAAATCAGATTTCTGTTTGTTTGATGAATGGAAGATGTAGTAGCCTGTGAAACTTAAAGTCAAAATCAAGGCGACTTTAATGTTGCCTAATTCAAACGAATTTTCAGGCAATGCTAAATATCTTGATTGTAACGAATAGGACCATGGTAACCAGGCCAAGTCACCAAAACTTAACATAAAACCAAACCCATCAGTAGTTATATCCATCATCGATAATACACCTTCTTCATTCAACACACCATCGAAAACATAAAACGCTTGCAAAAAATTCACCAACAATAAAGAGTCGGTAATTTTATGGAGTTTGTGGTATTGATTATGCATGCATGATAAATTAATCAAAAACCATAATAACATTCCTGGTCTTAACTCACAGAATAGTTTAATATCCCACGAACCAATTCGAGGATTCAATTCTCTACCAATAAACCAGTCATATATTATATTACCCGAGTTTCCATTAATGGATAATATTCTCTCATTAGTACCAGCATTATTTTGCTTTGTTAATGGAATAAATGAGCAAATGTAAACAAAGACTGACAAGAAGAATGAAAAGATTATAGTAACTAAAGTCAACTTCAATTGATTGTCATAAATAAACTGTAATTCGGGTAAATAGTAGTTATTAGACACGAGTATTCTGCTTAATAAAAGAGCAATCAACAATCCTGACATCAGCAATCCATTTATTTTATATTCTAATTGACTATTATCTCTCAACTTGATACCTTTAAGCTTCTTACCAGGTAAAACAAAGTCTAAAACCACTAAGACTGAAAACCAAGTTAAATAAGCAGCCCAGCACTTGAAATCAAAACATAAATCAATCCATTCTCCAACATTTGAAGGTATTTGATTCGATATAGCTTTAAAATCTAATGATAATCCTTGTACGGAATAGTATTCATTGGTTATCAATGCAAACAAAGTTATAACAATCGGAAGTCCGAAGGTAATTGCCAATGATCCTGGCACTCCGAAAAACTCTCGATGAACTGTAGGTGGATTCAAACTTGACATCTTTTTTTCAGGCATTCAGGGTGCTTTAATTAACAATGTTTTCGATGGGTTTATATACTGTTTCCTGTCGTATAGTCAGTAGTCGTATAAAATCTTTTTGGAACACAAAATCATCCCGATTTGATTCACCAATATATAATTAACATAAAATAGTTGCTATTGTTCGTATAAAACCCTAAGTTTACGACGGTGTTGAATCACAAATCTATAAGTTTGGGTAAGAGGTCAAGGAATTAATACAATCATTTCGTTTCGGGACTTGCTTTTGGCCTCTGGCTTCAAACAAGTCACGTAAGAAATATTCGATAAACGACGGATGCACGCCACAGCCTGAAGAGAAAATCTTAGCTTGGTAAATACTTTGGAAAGAAATAAGTTAGCAAGCATTGTTTATATAAGTATGACTGGATTCATTTACAAATATTCTTACCGGGTGCAAAAAATACTTCAAATCATGTACGGCCGCGTATCTGTAAAGGTAGTGAACTAACTTTATCTCTATCAGTTAATAACTCAAAACACTCTTAAATTTGCATTTTGGATTCTTGGTAGATCTAATCTATGATTTTATTTATGACTTACGACTTAAACACTTTCACACCTTTTCGACTGAATTGAGAAAATTGTACCAAATGGTAAACCCTTTGAACAATAAAAGTCAAATATATCCCCTTTCGAGCTAAATTCATCTCATGCATGTCCTTTATTTCAAAGCGGATATCAATGTTCTATAGTTTCCCTATATATAGCAATGAAGGCAAGAAAGCCGTTCAAAGTAGTATGGATGAACATCAGCAGTTCTGTATACAACAATTCGCTTAGTTTACAATATTTAGAGTAGCGTAGCAGATAAGAATACTATTAAAGTACTTAGACATGTCAAAATATAAGGTGCTTGCATGCGGCTCTAATGGGAATTTCCAGTTAGGAATATCCAATGATGAAGACCAGGTTACTCTTCAGTCAGTGATATTTCGCCATGAAGATGGATCGAAGACAAATTATATTAGTTCAAGACCGGTTAAAATATGTTCAGGTGGAAACCATACTTTTATTTTAACAAATACAGGAATGCTATATAGTGCTGGTGATAACACTTACGGTCAATGTGCTCATCCTATTAATATTAATTCTACACACATTCTTGAATTCACACCAGTGGGTGGTAATAATAAGTGGAAAGATGTTAGCTGCGGGTGGGAGTTTTCTATTCTAATGAACGACTCAGATGACATATACGTGTGTGGTGTGGGATTAAAGGGAGAATTGGGACTAGGTAATAAGATAACTAGAAGCGAGCTCGTGAAGGCCTCGTTCCACCTTCCAAGCAAAGTTGTTAATCTCAAGTCATCTATAAATCACACAATAGTGAAACTAGATAATGGCGATTTATATGGTTGGGGAAATTGCAGAAAGGGGCAGCTAGGAAAGCAAGAAATGGAGACTGTAAATAAAAGGTTGAAACCTCGTTCAATAATATGGGAACCCGAACTTCTACTGTTCGAGGAAATAGGTTTGCAAGAATATGACCTTGGTCGGGACTGTACAGTTATACTAAACAAAAATCACCAGATTAAGATCTATGGTAAAGGTGAAGAGTCATACGATTGTGATGAAAATGTGATAGATCTCAAATCCATGTGGTCTTCCAACCACTATTTGGTAGAAGATCAAAATCATTCGCTAACCATAAAATCAAGGGGTAACAACAGCCATGGCCAGTTATTTCCAAACTCGCAAGTAGATGTTTCTAAATACGAAATTGGAAGTGAACATGGGCTAGTATTGACCAAACAGAATACGGTTTATGCGTGGGGATGGGGTGAACATGGGAATTGTGGAATTCACACTGCTTCCATAAACGAAAATGACATAGAAGAAAAAGTCACCTTCGGTTACTTGAACTGTTTATATAAAGGTAGCGACCCGGTAGTGCTACTAGGCGCAGGATGTGCCACAAGCTGGTTATGTTTACAGACTAAGTAAGAGGATTATATAGAGCCAAGGAACAAATAGACAATGTCACGAAGTATCTTTCCCATATTCATCTATTGCACCAGATGAGGGTCATTATGACGCATCAAATATGCTCAAAGATGGAAAATATGTTCGACGTAGTTATTATAGGATGATTGTATCGATAACTAGTCAATTGTTCATGTAGGAAGCCTATGCATTAAAATCTCAATGAAACTCTAATAGCTCATTACAAAACTGACAAGTTACCTTCTTTATCACCCACGTATTACATATAGCAAACCAATAATCCTTTATTGAATCACGATATGATGTTACGATAGATAAAAGAAGAAGTAAAGAAATAGAATCAGTTTTTCATAGAAGAGTTTTTGTAGTATCGATGGATTTCCGGGTAACCCGGTATCTCCGAACTAACCCTACTGTTTGAATCATGAAGCAACTCTTGCTTGCCATTAAAATACCAATAAAGGTATCAATAAATAAGCATGTTCGGAGCAGTTTGTTCAGGAAGGCCAATACAATTGGCTAATCAAGTTGAGCCCACAAAATACGTTATCACAGTGCCAAATGCATCAAATATAGCCCACATTGCAATATTCCTTCTACCTCAGACAGAATTCACAGACACCAATTTCACGGCATTGGTATATTTCCAATTGCCAAATTCCCAGGAGTTCAAGCTATTAGGGGGATTGAACCCAGCTAAACCATCAGCTATATATAAACTTAATAATGGCAGCAAAACATCCGAATCAAGCACCCAATTGGACGATGTCGAGATGAGCGTCGATGCCGGTGGTGATGCTACCACTGATGCCACCATAAATATAGGTATTTCCATTGAGCCAACCCCCCAGGCCGAAGCCCTCTTGTTACAAGAACGCCAGAAACAGGCAGGTGCTTCGCAATCTCTCGTTCCTGCTGCTATGGCAAATGCACCCTCTACATTAAAGAACCCTAATGACATTGCATCTTTGGCCAACAAAATTGTCACTCACGCGTATAACTTCTTGGGCAGTTTCATTGATGACTCGGGAAAGGTTCCAATGAAGGCCTTCAACAGCTGGTGGGACAAATTCAAGGCTAAGCTAGCCAACAATCCTGGCTTCTTAGACGAGTTGCAGGAAAATTAATCATAAATAGACACCTATACGCATGTGTACGTCTGTAACACACCTATGCCGAACCATAGTAGAGATTCTGTGCTTTTTGTTACCAATGCCTAAATTTTGTAACATTTCGGTAATTGATCACCGAGTCGATGTGCTACAAAACTACAATAATACAACCCAAATATCAGGTATGTGAAACGCCCTCGCTTCGGTTGTGGTGCTCTCTGTGTCCGATAACACCAGAACCTTCTCTTCCACATCTGGGGAACATATATTTTTAGCTACTGACGTGATGACAAATGACTATCGGTCCCTAACATTAGTGAGAAAAAGAAATACCGGTGTTCCTGGCATCACTAATAGAATTCTAAGATGCAAACAAAAACAGACCCTAATGATTAATCATCATCTACTCGGACTATTGTAACAAAATATCTAATCATGCTACCTAATAACTGCAAAGTACAATTGGCAGGATTGTTATTATTGTCGTAATTGCAATTAGGCACCCTTATAGTGATGAGGTTCGGATTTTTAGTTACGAAGCCCGCGGCGTCATCTCTGGAAAATGCTGTGGCTCTATTTATTTGTAAGGCATTATAGAATTCCTTTTGCCATAGGATATATAAATACTTAAATTCTTGATTTTTTTTAATATTCACGTTGCTGACATCACTTTGCTAAGAAATAATAGGTATTTGACTTATTGAGCTAGTATAGACTTTAATTATAGATAAAATGACTATTGAATCCACTTCTAATGTTGAATACGGTTTTGGCACAAAAGCCATCCATGCTGGTGCACCAATAGATCCTACCACCGGTGCTGTTATTGAACCACTTTCTTTATCTACTACATTTGCGCAATCGGAACCATCTAAACCGGTTGGTATTTACGAATATTCAAGATCTGCTAATCCTAATAGAGACAATTTTGAAGCCGCAGTTGCAGCCTTAGAAAAGGCTAAGCATGCGATTGCTTTGAGTTCTGGTTCTGCTACTACTGCATTGATTATACAGTCTTTGCCTATGAACTCGCATATCATCTCAGGAGGAGATGTCTACGGTGGTACCCACAGATATTTCACTAAGGTTGGTGTTACCCACGGTGTTACCTCCACATTTGTTGGAAACTTGGTTGAAGACTTAGAATCGAAAATTCAAGAAAACACCAAGTTAGTGTGGTTAGAAACCCCATCCAATCCAACTTTGACTGTCACTGACATTTCCAAGGTTGCCAGCATCTTGAAGAACCACGAAGCCAAGACCGGTTCCAAAATCTTATTGGCAGTCGACAACACCTTTTTGTCACCATACATCTCCAATCCTTTGGAACACGGTGCTGACGTTGTTGTTCACTCAGTTACTAAATACATCAACGGTCACTCTGATGTGGTTATGGGAATTTTGGCTACTAACAGTGACGAATTGCACGACCGCTTCAGATTCTTGCAAAATGCCATTGGTTCAATTCCATCTCCATTCGACTCGTGGTTAGCTCACAGAGGTTTAAAGACCTTACACTTGAGAGTCAAGCAAGCTGCTACCTCTGCTCAACAAATTGCCCAATTCTTATCCCAACACCCTGCAGTATTGAAGGTTAACTATCCAGGTTTGAAGTCTCATCCAAACCATGAAGTCGTTGTCAAACAACACAGAGACAGCTTAGGTGGTGGTATGATTTCTTTCAGAATCAATGGTGGTGCCAAGGCTGCTTCCGTCTTCACCTCCTCTACCAAGTTTTTCACTTTAGCGGAATCCTTAGGTGGTATTGAATCTTTAGTAGAAGTTCCAGCAATTATGACTCACGGTGGTATTCCAAAAGAAGAAAGAGAAGCCAATGGTGTCTACGATGACTTAGTCAGAGTATCGGTCGGTATTGAAGACACTGATGACTTAATCGAAGATGTCAGACAAGCTTTAGAAAAAGCAACCAAATAATCCTATCTTGCTAGATAATCAGTGTGTATTAATAACGTGAAATAGACCTAATGCAATAATTATATGTAATATCGCCATTTGTAGTATAGTATGCCTCTTCAACAGTATTAGTTCACTGGTAGTAGAAGAATTTGGAACATTTTAGTAGGCTTTTTAGCAGCTATTTTTTTCGCATTGTTTGCTGACGTGTAGAGAACAACATTATATATTGTACCTAAATTGGACTACTTATCGGATTTCTTCTTATATATTTATTGGTACAACAATTATAATAGATGAAATTACTGAAAGAAGTGCTTTCGTCAATAGTATTAGCATTATTGATTAATCCTATCGAGTCTCTGATTGTAAATACCAACGGAGAACTAATCTGCGCTCTAAATAACCCTACCGATTGTTACCCCAAAGTCTTTGAACCAACTACTGAGTGGCAAATTATTAGAGAAGGACAAGATATTCCAGCAGGATTACACGTGAGATTAAACATGGAAACATCAGCTAGAGAGGCCAAAATCTTGGATCCATCTGAAGAAACAGAAGGATCTAGTGAGTTGATGGTGAATGCAGAACATAATAACGATAATAACGATAATAACAAAAACGACGACAGTGGTCTCAAAATGAGCAATGAAGAACAGGCAAATGAGATACAACAGAAAATAAAAGAGTTTAAGCAAGCACAGGGTAAATCTAAAGTTTCTACTACTGATTTGAATGATTTCCAATCATCGGTAAACGAAGTCCAGCAGTTTCGTCAAGGAGGCGATACAAGCAGATTATCCACTGCCCTTGATACGTTGATTGAATTAAGTCATGATCTCGAATTTGGTGTCAAGTTGACCCATGATTCGTCAGTTTTCCGCAGTCTTGTTCATGTCAGCGAGTTAGTACAAGACAAAGAATTGCAGGAAAAGATATATAGAATTATGGGATCAAGCTTAAGAAACAATCCAGATGCTGTGAGCAACGTTTTAAATAATCAGGATGCAAGGTTTGTGGAAGGCTTGTTTGATAATTTGAATTCGGACGCATCAGATGTGATCAAGAAGCGCATCTTAGGAATAATTCATGCCCTTACGCAAAACAGCCATTTCAACTCCAAATATTTCAACTCCAATAATGCAGATTCAGCGATTGATTCGCTTGTTGCCGTGTTCCCATCGTTGGAATCACAGTCGCAAACTAGACTAATGAACATTTTTGAAGACTTGAAGTTGCTCGATGGAGCTAAATCTAATGAGAAGAGGGCTATTGAAGATTCAGCTGACCCAAAAAGCCAGTATTCACATTTCTTGCAACATCTGTTATCTAGCAATGGTGTTGCATCGGAAGATCAATTCAAATTATATTTCAATAAGTTGAGTGAAGTTCATTCTCAAGATAAGTCATTGAAACCATCAAAAGAATTCATGGAATGGCTATCAAAGGAAGCCGAGTTAAGGTCGAAAGGTAATAAAGAAAGAGATTCATCATATACCGAAGAGGATAGGCAATTTGACCAGGACCTCTTAAGGGCTAGGCATGTCGTGTTTGGCAATCCTATGGGATTACGCAAGGCCTTGGCCGACGAGTTATAAAATTATATAGAGTTCTACAATAAATAAACGTCACATAGTTTCGGTTACTACATGATCTCTCGTATCTGTAAAAGTCTTATTAAGGAGTATTATACAAAATCATTTAATGTTTCAATAATCAATGTTTTGCTAATCTAATCGAATAAACCCATACCCATATCTTCATCGGATTCTTCAGCTTCTTCAGCAGCGGCTTCTTCAGCAGCTGGAGCGTCACCTGAAGCAGCAGCAGCAGCTGGAGCAGCAGCACCACCGGATGGGACAGAGGATAACTTTTCGTTACCTTCAGCGATCAATTCTTCGGCGTTCTTACCTTCGACTTCAGCTAATAATTTGGTGATCTTTTCTTCTTCAACTTCGATAGAAACGGATTCCAAAACGGATTTGATGTCAGAAGCTGATGGGGAAGAGTTACCAGCGTTGACTAATAATAAATAAGCAGCTAAGTATTTCACTAAATATTTGTTAGTATTCTATTTTCGTATCTTAACGTATAGACTCATTGGCACGGTCTTCTAAACTCTGTATCTCCTCTTCTGTTCCCTTCTTTGTCCTACTCTTTATTCCATCTACTTCACAGACTACTGAAATTTCATGCAAATGCGTTTCATAAAACATGGTCCTAGATCCAAACCTCTATGCCATGAAACATTCATTCGGACATAATTATTTCATTTTTTCATTCCAACTCCATTTCTCTCCAAACACAGGTTTTCCCGCCCTTACTTTTTCAATTTTTCGTCTATTCTCCTTTATTATAGTTTCTGTACATACTTTTTGATTATGTATATATAGTTGAAAGGTACCAAATTTGGTTGTAATCTTGAATTTAATGTATATGGTATTTTTCAGTCGCTATACTAACTGAAAAAATTCACGAACGATGTTACACAAAGCCATCAGGCCGAATCGATCGGAAAAACAGTCACGATTGTCACGTGCTTATATGTTTAATGTGGATATCGTTATAAGACACTAATAAATACAATTATATGACCCATATTGTCAGGGTGGTCAAACGAGACTTTGATGATATGAAGAGTTGTCATGAAGGTATAACGTAGATAATAACGGGTTTGATGTATTTGGGTGCAAAGGAAGCTTGCAATAGGCGACAGTAGGTTATACGCAGTACCAAAGAACGACTCTTTGTAATCAATATGGAGCATGGACAGGACATATAGGTGAAGATAAGGATACACCGACAAACGACCAATTGAAGAGGTGAAGCACGATGAAGACATTTCCATTCCTCTCGGAAACACAGGAGGCAGATTTGACCGAAAATTTGCTACAATGGAGCTTGGGAAACGGGCTTACAATGTACCCGGTGAATTACAAAACCCATAGTGCTACGCATGCTCCGATAACGATCTTTCCGACGCCATTTGCAAAGAAGGCGTTTGAGAATGCTATGGATGTGCAGAAGGGGTTCAATGAGTTGTATGCCAACGTTGTTAGCAAGTCAAAGGAGTGGTTATTGGATATTTTGAAGGAATTGGCTGTTTTTGATGCAGATTTCACGGGGAAGCTCTATGAAACATATAATAAGTCAATTGAGTTAAATGGAGGCAAAGCGAAACAGCCACTTTCGTTGGGTATATTTCGGTCGGATTACATGCTTAATGATGTTGAAGATGATGCTCAGATTAAGCAGATCGAGTTCAACACTGTTAGCATTTCGTTTGGAGGATTATCGACCAAGGTGGGTGAATTGCATAATTATTTGAACATGAAAGGAGCGTATGATGCTGATTATTCCTACAAATACTATGACGATGACGAAATTCCTGTTTCTGACTCGATTAATCAATTGGCTAAGGGGCTTGCTGATGGTAACTACCATTATAACGGCATGCAAGAGAGCACTAAAACAGTTGTATTATTTGTGGTACAACCAGGAGAAAGAAACTGTTTTGACCAAAGACACATCGAGTATTCTTTGTTGAAAACCCACGGCATCAAGTCGTATAGAGTAACATTAGAAGAGGTTGCTGAGAAAACAACTATTAATCAAGATAAGTTATACATCAAATCGACCATGGATGAAGTTTCTGTCGTTTACTATAGATCTGGATATGCCCCTAGTGACTATGAAATGGATCCTGAAGCTACTTGGAATGCGAGATTACAATTAGAAAACTCTCTTGCAATCAAGTGTCCCTCATTGTTAACACAGTTGTCAGGAGCTAAAAAAGTGCAACAAATTTTAACGCAAAAAGGTATGGTTGAGAAATTCTTGCCAGACATAACCCAAGATGAATTAGACAAATTGTTATCTACTTTTGTTGCAATTTATCCTTTAGATGATTCAGAAGAAGGTAGACTAGCTAAAAAATTGGTATTTGAATCTCCAGAAAAGTTTGTGTTGAAACCTCAGAGAGAAGGGGGCGGTAACAACATATACAAGGAGAATATTCCTGATTTCTTAAAAGGTCTTGATGAAAGCAAATGGGGTGCTTACATCTTGATGGAACTTATCAACCCTCCACTTCACAAAAATAAAATTATCCGAGAAGGTGAAGTGTTCCACGAGAATATCATTTCTGAATTGGGTGTTTTTGGGACCATTGTCTTTAATGAAGAAAATGGTGATGTGTTAACTAATGAAAATGCTGGCTGGTTGTTAAGATCGAAGTTTAGTTCCAGTAATGAGGGTGGTGTTGCCGCTGGATTCGGTTGTGTTGATAATATATATTTATATTGATTATTTAACTTCATTACTAGGTATGTGACTAGATATTTGTTTTAGCTCTGTAGTATACTCATTTTGAATATCTTCCATTCCTTCTTTTTTACCAATATCTTCTATAGGGTATGCGTCTATATCAAATTCCTCTGGTACTTCTGTGATTTTGTCTTGCGAAGAATTCTTTTTTAGTCTTTGCTCGATATCGATAACCCATAATGCAGCCCCAATTGTGTTTGTGAACATAAAGAGCACGCTGAAAAGAGGAATGGTTTCAAGAAAATTGGCTACAATACCAAATCCCAAATATTGGCCTCTATTCTTTTTATAGATCTGTTTAATTTGTTTTTTATCGTATCCTTTTAGAGTGAAGTATCTGGCATGTGCCCGAAGTCCGTTCGTTGGGGCCTGAATCACAACAACCAAAATAGGTCCAATTACAGGAATTGAATTAATTAGAAACATTATGATGGCTCTAATGAACGTAAATGGTAATATTAGCATATTAGGTAACGCCCAGATCATTCTACCCCATCTCACCAAAAATGGTACATTGGCTACCCTACGTAACTTGCCAATCAAAACAACATCATCTGCACATTCTTTACATAAAACAGCATCAAATGCAACCTTTTGGATTTCTGGCATTAATAAGAAAGTTACTAGGAAAGTTGAAACCAACCCTGACTGTTGAAGAACAGTAAACCATGTGCTAACAAACCCAGCAGGACCGTAGAAAACAACTGCAAAAAATGCTTGAACAGGGTAAAACATAAGATACATAGCCATATAAATAACCAATGTTAATATTAATTGTGGTATCAAAATGGTTAGATAGAAGGGCCAAATAGCAGGATGAACGAGAAAATAGAAAATCCCCTAACTTTGTTAATATCACTGCTTTGTTAAAAATAATTCATAAATCGTCACTTACATATAATGGGTACATATATGTCCCGGAGGTTGCTAAGTTAATTGGAACAGATAATGGTTTAGACATTATATAGTAATTCAATTATAATTACAAGGATTAATTTAGTTATGATTAAATGAAATCATTTTAAACGCTATGAGGGTTTACAAAAGGTTGCAAAAAAGTCCCTTTCACAAATTTGAACATATGGATACTATGTTCTCATGACTTTAGGCCCAAATAAACATAAATTATCTCCCTGATAGTGTGAGATCTTCTTTTGCTATTATCCCTGTTGATGGTTCATTCTATTATTCATTTGCTTCATTCCAAGGTTGAAAAGTAGATAGAGATGATAGTATGTACTATACTAAAAAAATATGGACGAGTCCGGAGTCGAACCGGAGACCTCTCCCATGCTAAGGGAGCGCGCTACCAACTACGCCACACGCCCAGTGTGTTTTTGAAGAAATGGTCCCTAGCAGGATCGAACTGCTGATCTTGGCGTTATTAGCACCACGCCTTAACCAACTGGGCCAAGGGACCTTCTCTTGCAACACAAGATTTTGTAAGTATTGTAGTGGTACGAGGAAAAGCAAAATGTTATTAAAGCTATAAATGCGTATTATATACCTTGCCATTTTACATCAATTTATACGTTTTGTACTGACAAACATAAATAATTATAATTTGTCTAAAATCTAGCGTAGGTGTTTCGATGCCTCTATTGTTGTGCATCGTGGTTGTATTCCTTTGGAACCATCTTAAATCCTGTATATAGTATAACTGGCACTTTTCAGTATATTCATACAAGTGACGGGCAAATTAAACATAAGGAGACCTTCAGACTCTGAAGTAGGTATAATGCGTCAAAGGAAGCGATTTCCGAATCCAAGTAATGTTGTTTGATCCAAAAAAAAACTGGTAATTATTATTTAGCAGAAAGTTGAGAATAAAGAACAAAATTGCAAAATTGTTCAAACTAAAGACGAAATTATCCTAATATAATTTAAATAGCACCAAAAGAGATTATAATACCAGAGGCTCTATTTAATAACTATAAGATACTTTTCACAATAATCTATTGTATTTTAAATGAGATAATTGGAGATGGGTGCTAAAACTCTTCAATGGAAGGATTGAATTGTCATAATAATTTAGTATGTTCCAATTACAACTTAAACTATCTCAAATAATCAGTGTAAATAAGAAACGGTTAGAGGTAAGATGAAGTATAGTTTGATCTATGCAAATGTATTGAAACCATCAGCTATATATGATAAAACCCTGGTGATCCATTAAAGATAATGTTACCCGCATTTTACAAATTTCCCTTAAAAATTTCAGTACAAAAGTGAAAAAAATTGGTGAATTAATTATCTTAATGTTCTTTATTGAATAACACACCGTTCCATATTGTATGTAATAATATGAAGATATCCAATATTTAAATGATGATAAAAATAACACAGACCTGTACTGATTCTATTTAAATAGATACATGCAGATAAAATTATTGCCTTTTCTGACAAATATTTCAATATCATACGTTGAATTCAACGAGACAATACTAACAATTTAGACGATTTATAGACTTAATAAATGATATTATGGAGAATTGATAATGTAGATTGTAAGACGTATGTAGTTTTTGACAAAAGTAGGAGTAATGTTTTAAATTTGATCCAGTGAAGGTGAGTGAGCTATCATTTCAGGTATCTTTCTACTTGTTCTAGGGCTTCATTAGGATAGCTGAGACGTATTAGATGCCGTTACATACCTTTTTTTTACTCTGATACGAAGTGTGTTGGACTGAAAGCTTGAGCCAGGAAACTAATACAGAATTCAAGTTCGTCAGAAATAGAACATTCATCAATTACTACTACAATAGCTAATATACACGTATATGTTCAATTATAACTATCAGAAACTAAATAAACTATTTTTTAGCAGTTAATCTTCTTAAGTAGAAAGCTAATTCTTCACCTTCTAAAATGTAACCGTCACATCTACCGGATTGACCTGGTCTAGAAGAAATAGCAGCGTATAATCTACCAGCGTTGAATTGGTTTTCGACAGCAGATTCAATGTTAGAAGCACCAGATCTTTGAGCCAATTTTCTTTCAACCTTTCTGGATTTCTTGGTTTCTTCTTCACCAGCCTTCTTCTTACCTAAAGAAACACCGTAGTGAGTTTCAAACCATTGCTTGAATGGGGTAGCATCGATTTGAACAATAGCAGCCTTGGTTAAAGTGTTAGTTCTGACCAATTCGTTGTTAGATGGATGGTAGACGACACCAGCAAGTCTGGTCTTTCTGGAGACACCTTCAGAAGCCCATGAGAAGTTACCGGTTTCGATTCTTAAGGCTCTGAATTTTTGGTTACCTCCTCTAGTTCTGACAGAGTGAATTCTCTTAGCACCAATCTTGGTGTTGGCAGGTTGTCTACCTAATTCGAACTTTCTCTTCTTTCTGAATTGGGCTTTTTTGGCACCAGTAGCAGCACGCTTGTGACGAGAATCTCTAGAAATACCCATGTTTGCTATGAATGTTAGTATATTACTTCTTATTTCGTGTCTTCATCCCAAGTACTAGTATCACTCGACGTTCGGCATCATCGTCACTTCCACTTCCATTTCTACGTTATAATTATACGAAATCCACAATCTATCTCCTTCATCATCCTATCATCCTTATAAATGGCATATATCTCATTCATCGCTTCTGATTCTTTCTTAAAGTGTCATTTGAAAAATCTTTAATGTAATATTGATCATTTATTTCAACATAATCTCTTTACTTCAATCAATTTCTATCTATCTCCATTGATACTGGTAGGTTATACTGGTACTTTAGATATCATTAAGACATATTAATCATGTTGGTATTATACATACTCTAAGTTTTGCTTTATTGAAAGAGTAAAAGAATTATTGAAATTTTTTCAACTCACTTATTTTGAGTACGCAAACTTCCTCACTATGAGCCTAAGATGATCGGTGACACAAAATGGTGAAATTTTTTTTCACACTATTTAGTCGGACGAGATGAAACGGTCATATGCGTAAAGCATAATTAAGGGCATTAACCCTAGGTGACTGGCAAGTGCAACCGTCTGCATACTAGATTGGAATACTCACATATGAATAGAAGATATTGCAACAAGAATATCAATTAGCTATGCGAGGAGCATTTCGAATTTATATGTTTGACGAGAGCCATAAATATGTGGTGGATGAAATGTAAGATCAAGAATTGTTTTGAACAGGAATCTACATTATGGAGTACGTGGGTAGCTATAGACTAGCACAAGCTGTCAAGACAGCTGTGAAAAACACCAAGTTTTGATAGGCTTGATAGTCACAGCACTGAAGCGGGTGGGGTCGGTATGATGTAAAATTACAATTTTCTTTTTAGCTTGATAGATGGACAGTCGAAGGTGTATTAATAGGAAGACTTGAATACATTAAGGATATGCCAATGCGTCTTAGTATGGACATATTTGCATCAGTAGACTTGTATTTGTGTAACATAGTTTGTGCTATGCGGTTTATGCTTGATTATACAGGATGCTACGGTTCAGGACATTCTAAGTTTGATTAGCTATAAGCCTAATGGAGACTAGTAAATGCAGAACTTATTAGAATGGCCCAATCTATTGTAGGAAGCCATTAAAAAGATTTATATATGCCTCTGCCACTTCTGTTTCACTATAGTAGATTTGTACTTTCCTATTTGTACAAATCAAGTAGCATAGAATATAAGTGCAGCGGTTTCTGCAGCGGCGACATACATATAAACTCTTTTTAAAAATTGTATAAATTAAGAATGATATAACCATTAGATATGGAAAGACCTAGCACTCAATTAGATAACGCATACTCTAATACAACAGAACTCAACAGAGTAGTTTCATCTATTTTAGAAAATATGATTGATGATAAGTTAAAAGAAGCACCTGCATGGTTTACGACAGAAATGGATAGTATTAAATCTAGTTTTGCCATCTTGGATAACAAGGTGACTTCGCTCGATAACAAGGTGACTTCGCTCGATAACAAGGTGACTTCGCTCGATAACAAGGTGACTTCGCTCGATAACAAGGTGACTTCGCTCGATAACAAGGTGACTTCGCTCGATAACAAGGTGACTTCGCTCGATAACAAGGTGACTTCGCTCGATAACAAGGTGACTTCGCTCGATAACAAGGTGACTTCGCTCGATAACAAGGTGACTTCGCTCGATAACAAGGTGACTTCGCTCGATAACAAG
>PPOW02000016.1:0-210475 GCA_003708965.2 Debaryomyces subglobosus | reverse complement strand
TAGAACATGGAACGGTAATGGTACCAGAACTGTTACGCACACTGCACCACCGGGAGGAATAGCTACTGTTGAGGTTGATGTTCCAATTCCAACAGTTACCACAACGAGAACATGGACAGGAACAGATGTCACTACCTTAACCCACACTGCACCACCAGGAGAAACAGCCACCGTCGAGATAGACATTCCTATTCCAACTATTACAACAACTAGAACATGGAACGGTAATGGTACCAGAACTGTTACGCACACTGCACCACCGGGAGGAATAGCTACTGTTGAGGTTGATGTTCCAATTCCAACAGTTACCACAACGAGAACATGGACAGGAACAGATGTCACTACCTTAACCCACACTGCACCACCAGGAGAAACAGCCACCGTCGAGATAGACATTCCTATTCCAACTATTACAACAACTAGAACATGGAACGGTAATGGTACCAGAACTGTTACGCACACTGCACCACCGGGAGGAATAGCTACCATTGAGGTTGATGTTCCAATTCCAACGGTTACCACAACGAGAACATGGACAGGAACAGATGTCACTACCTTAACCCACACTGTACCATCAGGCGAAACGGCCACTGTTGAGATTGATGTTCCTGTGTCATCAAACTCTTCAATTTCAAGTGTATCTTTGACACATTCAAGCATAACAGTTTCATCATCCATTCTCTTGCCAAATATAACTAGTGGCTCAGTAATACCATCTAGCGTATTGGATTCAAGTATATCACTTCCGTCATCCAATAGTTTGTCAAACTCAAATATTGGGTCAGTCGCTGCATCGACTACCTTGAATTCAAGCGTACCTGTTTCATCTTCTCCTGTTTCATCAACTATAACTAGAGATTCAGTGGTTCCAACTAGTACATTGGATACTACTCTCTCTAGTGTACTAACTTCGTCGGCTATATCTAATTCGCTGAAATCAGTTTCTAGTGAGGGACCAACTTCAAATAGACCTAGTGATTCTGTTCTTCTGTCATTGTCGTCTTCCATGCCCGTTATAATGAGTGCATCCTCCCGTCCTTATTATGGGAATTCATCATACTTGATGTCTACATTGAATCCAACATCTTCGTCAATAGACTCAGAATTTAATAGCTACACATCCAGTGACTCTACAAATCCTTCATCTTCAGTGAAGATTGTGTATGCTAGTTCACAAACCATAGGGTCTAAAGCCTCCGGTAATACTGCTAGTCAATCATCTCCTATAACCGGGTTATCTGAATCAGCTTTAAAATCTTCTCCAACCAGCATGAACAGCGGTAGTCCAACTTCAGAATCTTCAAATGCGAATGGAGAAGAGTCAAGCTTTGTTAATCCATCATCTTCAAAACATAATTCAGTTTCAATTTCTAATACAGAGACATTTGTGACATCTGTCGAGAGCGAGAGTACGATTACAGCTTCAATGGAGCAGACCGCACTTCTGAAGTCTTCAAATGAGTACGCTTCTCAAACAAGTAAAGATCAAAAACTGCCAACATCTACCAAGATGGAACAATTTACTGTTACGGAGACTGCCTCACATCTGACTAAAGCTAATGTATCAAATGGAGAGACCGACACCATATCTATTGAAGTCACTAATACTAAATCAAGTGATGAATCCGCTGGTACCAGTAATGGATCAGACAGTGGATCAGACAGTGGATCAAGTAATGGATCTACCAAGATGGAACAATATACTGTTACGGAGAATGCCTCACATCTGACTAAAGCTAGTGTATCAAATGGAGAGACCGACACCATAAACATTGAAGTCACTAATACTAAATCAAATGATGAATCTGCTGGTACCAGTAATGGATCAGACAGTGGATCAAGTAATGGATCAGACAATGAATCAGACAATGAATCAGACAATGAATCAGACAATGTATCTAATACCGGGTCTGGTAATGATTCAAACAGCGGGTCCAGCGCCGGATCAGGTAACAGATCCAGCACCGGATCAGATACTAGCTCAGGTAGTGGATCAAGCAATGGATCAAGTAATGGATCAAGTAATGGATCAGACAGTGGGTCTAATGCCGGATCAGGTAATGAATCTAGCACCGGATCTAACGATAAATACAATACTGGATCAGTTAATGGATCTAACACCTTGCCGCCTCAGACAAATGGGGACCAGATTGCATCTCCTACCGAAAGCACCACCTACCCATCTATTTCCGTACCATTTTCATTTAAACCATCGTCAACTTCAACTTCTGGATTCACAATTTCCTTATCCTCATCATCTCAAAGTTCAGTTCCAACTGTCGAACCAATGACCGGTGCTGGTTCTTTAACTAAGCAAATTTCTATATCGGCGTTAATCTTGACAATGTTAATAACCATATTACTTTGATTCAGTTTTTCGAGCCGAATTTCAGTAAGATTTGATACTTTTACAATTGATATTTTTATTTCCTATAGTCCCTCTGCGACTACGTCACTTAATATTATACCCTAGAATTAATACATTTGAAAATTCGATCCTATTATTAATAATAAATGCATTTAGATTCTACTTGTATATCGAACTTGTATAGTAGTATTCAGTAAAAATTTTAACAATTTACCTGATTTTCTTGTTAGTTTTCTATTCAACATTGTTTAAAAATCGTGGTTTTCAACGCTACTAATGCCTGTTGGAATTTATCTCGGAGTGAACAATTTTTATTTTTAATTAAAGTAATTGACTACTTGGTTAGACAAAACTTTTGGCAAACGCAGTCCACTAGTACGCATCATGGGCAATCCACTGAATGTCGCGCGAAATACACCAAGGTTTCATCTTTTTGAAGTGCGATGTGAAGCATAACTAAAATCGATCACGAAAGTGTTTCATTAGATTTTCGAGTTTCTTAGAAAATTTGACTTATTGATTTATCGCAACACTTTCTATTGGGAAAATGGTTTGATTGTATTAACGTTTTCCTTTTTTCACACTGTTTAATTTTGCCCAGGCTATTCATATTTTCTCAATGATGACTTGATGTTAATACCATAGAATAACATTTTTATAACTTGTAGGCAATGGAAGAATTTTGCACCAGGAATTCAAAAGCATACAACTCTTATAGTATAAACGTGGTATTTGTAATACTGGTTCTAAATGTATTGAACTCTTGCAAAACAGCATTGAATTCGATATTTTACTTTAGTAGGTATAACATATAGCTTGAAACTTATGTAAATCAGACTCAGTTCGGCTAGACCTAAATTCGTAGCTATATTCGGACCTATGTTTTCTAGCGTATCAGGGTGTAATAATTGCTGCAATGTTGGTGTTTCGATACCGATTAGTTTCGTCGCATCTGTTTCCAGCATCCATTAATAAAAAAGGCTAATTTTATTAACACCCTAGAAGAATAATATAGCGTCTGTTTAATGTATAGGTTGCAAAATTTTGTCTCAATTCGGTGATGTGCCAAACGGACTTATCTTGAAATATCCGCCCCTTGCTTGATTATTGTGAATTTCCGATACCAAACTTATATAATCTTACAATATAAAAAGAAGTCATAGAAGCAAGCTTCATGTTCACCCTAGTTATCATACCGTTATCTACTACTGCGATGAAGTCGGTTCTTCAATGCCTCCGTATTGCTAAGATAGAGCTATATACAGGTCAAAAATCACTACTACCTGTATAACTGGAACAAAACCGTTGACACCACGTTTTGCAGCATCTATCAGATACCGTTAATTTGGCATCGTGGCCTATCAATGCCGCATAGAACAACGAAACAATGTGGCTACACACCTTCGTCCAAGGTTCAATTCTCTGTATAGTTTAAAGTGCATGAGATATTAAGTCTGCAGTAATTAAATGCAATATAAACGAACTAAAAACACCAATGATGACGACGAACTAGTTCCAGGAGTCAATATCAGAGTGAAAGAAGAGCAGAGCCAAACGAACTACTACAACATCGCAGCCAAACTACAGCGACTGCAGAATTAAACGTCGCAGACGAGAAACGGTGCACCGCTGAGCATCTCTCCTTCCTCGGCATAGCGCTTCTGCTTCTAGGTCATCGCTGCCCACCACTACACTACATGGATCAGATCCACCATGGATGGCCCAATTGGAACTCGGGTATAGCAAACCACGTGACTAATACGACCCGATTTATTAAATGTTCAGCATTTGTCCTGACCAGAGGCGGATCGAATCGTGACTACGGAACAAACCTAATACTCTCATCGTAATTTTCTAACGCTCAAAGGCCATCGTGACTACCTAGCGTTACGTACTGGTGTTTCGAATAGATAGTATTTTTTCAACCCAAACGTTCTACTTCTTCACTATATACATCCATAATCCAATTGGAGAATATTTAGGTACAATGGCTGTTTTGTGAATTTATGAAGTACAGCTCAACCTAATATAACCCGCATAATACCCCGTACTCCTAACTCCAGAACCCAAAAAATTACCTAGATTATTTGAACAAGACATAAGTTTAGTGACTGTAAGGATTGTAGTGACTCTTAATAAGCCATCTTGACTCAAAATGGGGGCTTGATACTATTAACTATATTTTAGTATCCACCCAGCAACGATAAGATCATTCTCTCGTCTAATTGAGTAGTATTATCATTTTTGTTGTGTCGTATATTGCTGGATTGTTTATTTACGAAGAGACAATTTTTTTGGGTTCGCATTATTATCAATGATGCAGCCACGAGGATAGTACCCAAATTGCATAAAGTTTGGCATCCAAGATTAACCGATACAAGCTTAGATAATACTGACTAGGCAGTCAGCCGTGGCGTGTAGACAGATTATAGCTCTTATGGTTGTAAACATTTAGTAATATTTATATAGGATGATATTCTCAAGTTTTTTTTGCTATCAATGCGTGAATACCAACGTATAGATTTGTTTTATATTTAGCATAATTTTTGACAACAATTATTAAAAAGTCATAGATATAGTACATTTGTTTGACAAAATCAGTACTACTATAGACAAATCTTAAGATATACGCAACTAACAGGATCACTGTTGCGGTATAAAGCTATAAATCATTGGTCTACACAATATATAGTGTGAAAGTTAGCACCCAATTGAATTGAGATAATATAGGAAAGAGCATAAATTGAAGGATGTTTCGCTCTCTCAAATATAAATATATTAAGAAAAGAATGAAGAGAATTGCATCAGGGAATTTTGAAGAATACGAATATCAGAATAAGATCCACTACCGGGATTTGGTTTCGTTTGTGTGAAGGAGAGGTGTAGGGATGTTATGACATTGGAGTTTAGGGTTATCCTTGAAGGATTTTATATAGGGGCAGTACTCCGAAGGCTGCGATGATTTCAGCCAATTCTGATATAATTATGTATATTATGTATATGTGCGATAAGATATACGTGCTAAAGTTCGAGAGTTGTAGTATTGGTTCCATGAGTACATACACGAGATATGAATGAAGCCAAATGCAAAGTAATTATAATAATGGCTGGAATCTGGGAGGTGGAGGTGGAGTGTGGTCTTTGAAATTGGTCTTATCAATTTTAGATAGTGTATTCAATGGATCTGACATCACAGATCTATTTTTGTATGGTGGAGGGAGGATAATCTTAGCGTCCAGAAATTTATTAGACCTAATGGTAGATGTTATTTCATAAATTGGGATTGTTTGTGCTGCCTGTGTGACAAGCTCTAATTCCACCCTCTCTTGTGTCTTAAACAAGGTTTCAAGATCAGCATCCGAGTTTATTCTAGTGCCATCTTTTATGTTTAGGAGGTTAATTGTCGTCTGATTACTACTGGCAGATAATTTGAACGCACTCTTGGCATTTTCTATCAATTCTAATAGCTTTGGTGGTGCCGAATTGGCAGTGGGATACGTAAATTCAAGAATGGATGACAAGAATTTCAACGTAACAGCTTTCGTGGTACTACGCACATCATGTTTGTTCATTTCCGTCGCAACTGTTGCCAATGAGTTCAATTGGTTTAAAGAATCTGGATACATGGGTATGCATGTTTTGCTTGATTTGTGTTCTTCTCCATTGAACACTGTAGAATGCTGCGATATTAATGGATAATCTTGTAATATGCTATAATATAGACACTCACTTAGTGGGAGCATGATATTATCAAAACCAAAGTCCTTGACGCATGAGCCCAATAATGTATATAATGACAACGATGCAATATCATCAGAAAGGAGGTAATTAGTAGTCGTTGAAGTATCTAATTCCTTGTAAAATTTGGAAAGATATGATTCTTGAGTCAACTTAGACCTTAAATACTCCACCAGAGTTTGGTTTGCGTTCGAAAATGATTTTTCTAGGACGTAAACTACACAGCAAGATATAACATTCTTACCTAAGATTTCAAGATTCTCATTCCGCTTGGAGGTAGATTCGGAACATGTCTTTGACTTCTCAATATAATGGAGGAGTATTCTTCTGGCAGAATTATTAATAGGATTCTCAGCACTAGCCTTGAAGCTCAAATTAGATATAGGTGGTAAAACAGGAGGACTAGTGTTTATCCGTGGTTGAATCATGGTATCAATAGCCAGGCGAGATTTATCAAAAATCGTAAACTTCTTGCTCCTAGAGTAGTTCATATCATGCACATCTTCTTGGGAATCAGAGTTGAACCGTGCAATCTCTGATAAAAACTTTTGATTCTGAGAGCCAGTATCTGGTGTAGTTTCCGAATTATCCCGTTGAAGATAATTGTCATTTGGCGAATTCCCAAAAGTATGTATGTCAGGCGAAATAGACCGGGAAAAAGAATGTGAAAAGTCTTCATCCAGCCGACGTCTTTTTTCTCCATATTCTGTTTCATTCAGTCGTTTAGTTTTGGAAGATCTTTTCCTATTCCTTCGTACACTTTGAACGGCAGCTCTCACCAACTTATCAAAGTCACGGAAATATTCAGGTGAGTAGTTGAATTCAACTCTTAATGTATCTGCGACCTTTTTAATCTGTTCTTCTTGTTCAGAAGCTTTTTTGGAACTTAAGTCTAAAGTATCTATAAGCTCTAGTCTTCTAGCTGAAAATCGTTTCCACAACCTTTCATCTAAAAAGTTTAGCCTGGCTCTAATAGTATGTGTAACCCCTATTCGCTTTGTCAGAATTTCGTTGGACATCTTGTAACATATCACAGATGGAATATTTTACTAATCAAAATGACTATGATTCACCTGTTAATGACCGATGATTCAAATTTATTTTCTCGAGACTTATTGGTTAAGGAGCGCGGTATCTTGATTATTGAATTGAAGATGCCCTTTATTCTAAATGTTGTAAGTTGATAGTCGATTTAGTCAGTAGTTGAGTATGCTTCGAAGACGGAAGACGAAGATGTTATTTCACTTTGAGATGTATTTATTGTGTATAGTAATGACTCAAATATAATTGAATTGAGTCAAGGCTGATTGTGAGTCAACTGTATTCGCGTAGTGACTAAGATTGATAGTCACAGTCTTCGAATAGACACTACTTTCAAAGGACCAGCTAACATTGCCTGTCTATTATATACTACTGAGAGCATTTTGGCTGAATCACGGTCTGTTGGAAAGTCATGTGTTGTATTCGAAAGAGATGTAAACGTAGCCAGGATAAGATCATTCTAACCAGCGTGAATACGGAGCAGCAACTGTTATAGTATTTTGTAGGCCTACGATGCACAGCTTCAGACGTTGTTTGTCATACTATACCATATGTAAGTATTGAGTCAATAAGTAGATTTTATTGGTATACACAAGAGTTAAGCATCCTAAAGAACTCTTTTCTTGAATTTTGAGACAGTGCTACTGGATTTAGTGGAGCTAAGTTCCAGAAACGAAATCTAAAAATTGAAATTATAATAGCCAGTACATAATTTATTCAACCTATATAAGGTCTCGTGGTGCTAAAGGTGTTAGTAACGCTCACTTACTTCCAAAAGAAGTACATACGTATGTGGTGCATAGTTTAATACATTCTCTGCTAATTACGTGGATATAGTAACATTTGCAGTGACTATCTATGCATTCTGTATATTTTTTCTTTGCAAGAATATGGCATTTTATGTACTCTGAATCTTCCTGGGAAATTGTCAGTATTGAAGGGTTATTGGGATGATGAGCGGTAATCATACACATAATGGACCAATGCTAACAAATAGGTCTTGCGAAACTGGCTCACTCAGCATCATGAATGCTATTTGGGCATGCAAGATTATGCCTATAACTATTGCAGGTTTCATCATGGGGTTGAAATCATTGTTTAAAATAATTCAAAACCGTTTAGCCGCTTAGGTGCGACCAACTATAAAGAATTCAGATTGATAATTGTGAATTTTCATGATACCAAAATAACTTTGATAATTTTCCATGAATACGAAGAACATTCTACTGTTGTTTGTCTGTTACATATACAATACATAAATCAACTAGCTGATTAAGAAAGAAGTGAAAAATTAATGCGGTGAATCAAAAATGATAATTATTAGCACAACAATTTCCTTTGTAAAATTTCCATGCTATCAAGATCATGTTACTTTGAAAGAAACTTTTATTTGTTAATTAATACTATCATTTAACTAATGTATAATGAGTAATAGTTCAAAGCTAAATAATTGGATGAAAATCTTCAATTATGACTCATCCCAATTAGGCAATTGAAATGCCCATTAGGCGCGCTTATCGACAAGTATAAAGGGTTGGACAATTCCTAATAAAATTTTCATATAATACTTTTTTTCTTCTTGGAATATAAAATTAGTGTTATTTTACGTTAATCAGAACATATTATTATAAAGATGTCTAAAGGTAAGGTTTGTTTGGCATACTCCGGTGGTTTAGATACCTCGGTCATTTTAGCTTGGTTATTGGAACAAGGGTATGAAGTTATTGCTTATTTGGCTAACATCGGTCAAGAAGAAGACTTCGAAGAAGCAGAAAGAAAGGCTTTAGCAATTGGTGCCACAAAGTTTGTTGTTGTTGATGTCAGAAAGGAATTCGTGGAGCAAGTTTGTTTCCCAGCTATTCAAACTAACGCTATTTACGAAAATGTCTACTTATTAGGTACTTCGTTAGCTAGACCAGTTATTGCTCAAGCTCACATCAAGGTTGCTGAAGAAAACGGATGCTTTGCTGTTTCTCATGGTTGCACTGGTAAAGGTAACGATCAAGTTAGATTTGAATTGGCCTTCTATGCTTTGAAGCCAGACGTTACTGTCATTGCCCCATGGAGAGACCCAGAATTTTTCAACAGATTTGCTGGTAGAAAAGATTTGTTAGAATATGCGGCTTCAAAGAACATTCCAGTTGCTCAAACCAAGGCTAAGCCATGGTCAACTGACGAAAACTTAGCTCATATTTCCTTCGAAGCTGGTATTTTAGAAGACCCAGATACTACTCCACCTAAGGATATGTGGAAATTGACCGTCGATCCTCTTGACGCTCCAGATACCCCAGAAGACTTTTCAGTTTACTTCGAAAAGGGTATACCAAAGAAGTTGATTTTGGACGGTGGTAAGAAGGTTATTACTGAACCAGTTGAATTATTCACTGAAGCTAATGCTTTAGCCAGAAGAAATGGTGTCGGCAGAATTGATATTGTTGAAAATAGATTTATCGGTATCAAGTCTAGAGGATGTTATGAAACTCCAGGTTTAACCATTTTAAGATCTGCACATATTGATTTGGAAGGTTTAACTCTTGATCGTGAAGTCCGTGCTATTAGAGATCAATTTGTTACTACCACTTACTCCAAATTATTGTATAATGGTATGTATTTCACTCCAGAATGTGAATATGTTAGAGCTATGATCGACCCATCCCAAAAGACTGTCAACGGTGTTGTCAGGGCCAGAGCCTACAAGGGATCCTTGTCTATCTTGGGTAGATCTTCTGATACTGAAAAGTTATATGATGAAACTGAATCATCTATGGATGAATTGACTGGCTTTTCTCCAGAAGATACTTCAGGATTCATTGCCGTTCAATCCATCAGAATTAAAAAATACGGTGAAGCAGTCAGAGAAAAAGGCCACACATTATCTTTATAATTGCTTGACTTTAATCAAATATAAAAAGTAATTAAATAGGGAATCTAAAATAGGTAAATAATTAATACATTGTAAAAAGTACTTAAAAATATGCAACTTGTCTATTATTCATAATTCCAATATTCATTTTCGTATTCATCATCAAATATAGTATAATCAAAATCGAATTTTTCTCCTACTAAGGACTTGATAATAATTATTGTTTCATCGAGACGTCTGTAGATCATATGTGCTAATAATAATGCAACTATATTACATTGACCATCAGCACTGAATAATTTTTCGTAATCCAAATTTTTGACCATTGAATCATGCAAACTCTCACCTTCATCAACCACATATTCTTTTTCAGTGTCTTTTTCTTGGTTATAAAACCGCTCGCTTAAAGAAATTTTTTCAAGTCCCCATTTCGATCTTAGTAAATCCAAATGTTGTATTGAAAGATTTGCCTGGGTTATTTTAGGTAAAGCGGTTTTCGATTTTAATGAACCAGCACCCATATGGACCATAGAAAAAAAATTTGCGTTCATAGAAGCGCTTGTCCATCCCATTCTACCCATGATGATTGGCACCCAAAATTCAGGTTCCTCAAGTTGGTCGAAAAGTGATTGTAGCATAACATACAATTGTACAACATCAGTGACTGATGCTTGTAATCTAGAATATTTCGATATTGGCCAATTACCTGATATAGGTATCTCGTATTGAAGCGGACCCATTATTCTTGTAATACTAGCAAGCTTTAATAATACTGTACGAAACTTTTCTAGAGTTACATCGTGCCTGCGTAATATATGAACATTATGGTTTTCTAACCTTCCCAACCCAAATCTGGATACATTGCAATGAAGAATTCCTATTTGTTCTAAGGCTCGGGCCAACACTTTTCTGATTACGACTTTGCTAGTAGATACTCTTGGAAAACAACTAGCCAAGAAACTAATAGCTATACCGATAGTCACACTAACATGTCTCTTCCAAGCAGCAGTAAAACCATATCCAATATCACCAGTTGATTGTGCATAATTAGTATCAATCCAACTTGTACCCATGATTAAAGCAACGGTGACACATAAAAGAACTTGTGGAACAGGATTTAAATGAACGGAAAAGTGCCTGAAAAAACATAAATAAAAGTAGAGAAATCCAGTTACAATACAATAACCATAGTAGTTACCAGTACCACTGCCCGCAGAAATATACCACGCAACCATTCCAATCACACCTGCCGCAAAACCATAGAAGAATCTCGAAAGAATACCATAAATAGCTTCACCTACATATTCAGAAACAGTAAGACAGCACACAACAGGAATCCATGTCAATCTATTATTATAATACCACTCAGCTGTAGTTCTACAATAGAAAGGAATACAACAAACAGTGATTAGACCACTTGCTCTTATCCAAAACCAAAGATGTTTGTTTAGTAGTTTTTCGTAAAATGAAACACATTTAATACCAAAAAAATGATATAAATGCGATGGTGGCAATGCATCCGCATCTCTGGCAGATACTTCTTCTTGCCAAAAACTAGATTGATTTTCTTCTGGAGCCCCAACTGTGCTGTTAATATAAC
The DNA here is from genome assembly GCA_003708965.2 of Debaryomyces subglobosus. Lineage (NCBI taxonomy): Eukaryota > Fungi > Ascomycota > Pichiomycetes > Serinales > Debaryomycetaceae > Debaryomyces > Debaryomyces subglobosus. The sequence goes on along the minus strand of PPOW02000016.1, from coordinate 198,865 downwards.
GAGCTGAATCCCTAACTGAATTAGTGAATGGTGTGATAAGAGTTGGCATTGGTCTATTTTCGTCAATAGAAAGAAATAAATCAATCATTCTCATTATAGCTTTGGACTGATCTTTAGCTAAATTAAGAAACAAAGAAGTTTGACTAATAAGACATAACAAAGCTTCTTCATTTCTAGTGGTGCCTTGCATTAAATTTTCGATTTGTTTATGATCGCTCCATCTTTCTAATTCATATTTCAATTTTCTTTTTGCCTCCAATAGCTCTTTTCTGCATTCCTGTTGAATTTGTTTATGTTTTTGCTTGCTTCCAGGAATAATTATAGTATAGGTTCTGAATTTGTTTGCTGCAGTTAGCCATTTTGTAACTGTTTCAATTCCAAAATCTACTGCTTCTAGGATTGATGTAAAATATGTAGTAATAAAACGAGACACATTATCTAAATCTTGTAACGTTAAAGAATCTGATGCATCTGTAGAATAAATCCTATTCCTTAAAAGTTTAATACGGCGACTATTTTCATACTCTCCGACAGATTTATACGATTGTTGTAAAGCTGTGAAAAGTTTAGAATGACCAGTTATATTCTTTGGGTTATATGTTGAAGACGTGCTTGCCCTACGACCCAATTCCCTAATGTTATCGGAAACAATATCAAGCCTCTCATTAAGTAACTGATAAAAATATTCATAACCCGCAGACAAATTAATCAAGTTCTTAAGCAAGTATCTGAATTCACCAGCATCCCCAGCATCAAGCCTACCAAATGAAACTTCATATTTTATTGAGCTTGCTACAATTTCAAGCTGGGAAATCTTATTCCTAAAGCCGGTTATTTCTTTGGAATACTTTCTAAAATTCATAAAATCAGGCCCGGACGGCTTCAAGGTCTTCATGAAATTTATATTGTTTTTAGTTGCTTTACTTAAACCACTTAAGATCTTTGAAGAACCATTGAAATATAAGAAACTAGATGTGGTGGGAAAAATTAAAATGGAGGTTACAATTTTTGTTACGAATGCTATTCCCATAGGTTTTATGATAGAATATCCGACAGCCTTAGGCATGAATACCGGGAAAAACACATAATAGTTCGTGAGAATGATTAGAGAAATGATGCCAGCCACGAACCCAGGCCTTAACAAGGGATGCAATCTTAAGGACATTCCATACATGGTCAAACCAATCATTAAACAGATAATGAATACAACCGTGCATCGGGTGGTTAAGAATCTTCCAGTAAATATCTGAGATATCATACATGTCAGTATGTTATCTGCTGTACACGAGCCATCCTGGATGAGTAACTGCTCCAAATCTTCGACTGTTATAGAACCTCTCAATCTGTTGCTGATTAACAAGGCTATAGTAGCAAAGAGCCATGAAACCATTACATAAGAAAAACAAACAATAGTAAGCGCAGCATTGAAAACTATCAGTGTCCCACCAGCAACGATAATAAATCCAACGATTTGCATCAAATATGCAGCATTTCCCATCCAATTCCCAACTTTCGGTATAACCATCAATACAACCGTTACCCAAAGTTGAGCCCATGTTCTAAAGACAACTTTAAACGATTCATAATCCAAATGGTCAAGAAAATACCCCGGTCGTACCATATCAAAGAATTTTTTCCATAATGCTTGCTTTTTTTCTGGTAGTTCAGATTCTATTGGGGGTTTTTTATCATTATCATCATATATATTGGTTGGCTCATTTATATTATTGACTTCGTTATTCTGCGTACTACGGGTACTTTGCGGTTCCACATATGCAATAGGATCAACTGCACTAGTGTCCGTAATACTTTCGTCACTACTGTAGACAGTTCTGGCCATAATATGTCGTAAGCATTCTATATATTCTTTCTCACCTACCTCTAATGTAAACGCTGAAGTAATGATTACGAAAATATCAATACTGCATGGAGGTTGACGCAAAAATTCTTATTGACGGAGAGTTACTCCGAAAGATAACGGCCAGAACAACCGGTTAATATAGTTATAAGGCTATTATACTGCGATAAGATTGAAATACTGTGGATGGTATTAGTATATTGTGAGGCTCTTCAATATGCAATTATTTACGGAAAATGTCGACGATGAAAGTAGCCATATATAGTATATACTTTGAATTTGCCAATGCAACATATCAGATATAATTGGGAACATCAAAGGCATTGAGAATTCAGTCAATTCAATAAATAGGCTTGAAAGTACAGAATTCATGTTGCTAATTCATCTAACCATGATTGCAACCTTTTTAGGTAAGAAGGAATATCCTTGCCAGTAAGACCCGTAGGAATGGTATTTCTGGCCACCTTATTAGCCTTGCTTGATTCGTAATGCAATTGTAAATGGGTGAGAAGAGAACTGAGAATTTTATATTGAATGGATTGGACAGTAAAATTTTGCAGGCTTTGAGATTCATCTTTTATAGTCAGGGTTTCATTTTTGATATGCTCACCTTGCCCAAGGTCCTTTAGAAATTCTGACTTATGGTTATAGTAATACCAGCTTGTAAGCCATAGAACTTTGTTGAACATTGGAAATCTAAATTTTGCAGGAACTCTGGTTACTTTTTCGATTTCATAGATGTGTAAATGCATGGGAAGGTCCATAAGCGTTAGAAAATTACCTCCTATTACTAGCGAATCTTCTGGAGTGTAAACAGCATGAATCCAACCACTGGGGATTAAAAATAAGTCACCAGGACGTAAAGTTACCTTAAAGCCTCCTGAAGGGGTACAGCTTTTACCCTTGTATGTTTTTGCGAAATCACCAAACCACATATAATTTTGGTTGGGATGAAGACACCATGATGTGTAGATATCGAGATTTCTGTTTGTTGGAGGATACATCAAGAACGTTTTGGACCCCGAACATACGGTGTAGTAAACTGATGTTCCACTAAAGTCTATATGGAAGTCTGTGAATGAGCCTGAAACTGACATAAGACAATATTTGGTAACCTTGGGTCTGGGTGATTTATCATTCCAGACCTTATCAACTAGGTCCATATCTCTTACAATCCTGGGACGTCTGAAAGATTTGCCCAAATTGTTAACGTCCGAAATTTCTAACGATATAACGTTCCGTATTCTATCACGACTTAATTTATCTGTATTAAAATAATCTCTCCATTTTCCCAAGTTCCAACCTGGGTTAACTCCTTGTTGTGTTAGGACATCCATTACATCTAAGGGAGTATCGTCCCCTACTTCATCAGCTATATAATCAATTGTTATATCTTTTCCCGGCATTGGTAACTTCATATCGATTACATCAAGTTCGGCCTGAGGTATCAAGACTGGCTTTGAAAGGTGTGATTGTAAAGCATACTCAAATGTAGCATCTTCCCGAAGATCTATATATGGGTTTATTTTGTTGCTGATCTCATTAGCACTTACTTCGAAAGAGAGAAACTTATTTATATGTGGATGCAGTGATTTGTCAACGGCAAAAACTTCCCCATAATTCAAAGCAACATAATCAATCTGTACTTTTGATCTTTTCAGTTTCCTTCTAGGTATCGAAGGACCATGCGTTTTAGAGCATTGTTCACAATGATATGAATGCAAATTATTCACCTCTATTTTAGGTATTTTTAGACAAGAAGCGTGGAACCATTGGTTACAAATATCACACTGAAGCCATACTATTTTACTAAACGTTGTAGAATCCTCCAATGGGCTCGAAATGCATATTGGACAAGTATCTATATCTGGCATATTTCAAATTTATGTTTAGTTGTAAAAATCAAACTTACTCGAATTGTTATTTGAGTCACATTATTGAAAATCGATTTATTAAATATGAATTGATTTTAGATTACTTACAATAATTTACTTAGTACATTAAATTATGCTTCTAAATAATACACATATACTCAGGAGTACAGGAAGAAGATGTATTTTGAACTCAAGATGCTTGAATAGTGGTAGAAATAGGTCAATTGGATCAAATCGGTTTACATCTACTGGATCTAAAGGATCGACATTGGTATCTGCATCTGCAGAAAAGACTATGCAAGAACAACAAGAAGCATTTTTGAAGAGTTATAAGATAAGGTCTTCATTAGAACGTCTTATATATCACTATGCACAAATTCCGTTGACTTCAATTAGTTTAGATGGACTCTGTGAGCAATCTAAGGAATTATCCCCATCTTCTATATTACAATATGCAAGAGACACAGTGGAGTCGTTGCTAACATATAATGCAAGAAGAATCAGGGAGTTTAGGAATTTACCATATTTAGTCGTTTTGAATCCATCTATTTCAGAGTCGTATAATATTTACTTAGAAACGATGCATTCCTTGATAACCGCATCTTTAAATCTTCCAACCACATTAGAGGAAAACGAAAAGTTTTGTAATGATGTACTTAACGGGTTTATTGATGTTCACGCTGACACATTGCCGAGTCTTTCGAAAGGCTTTGATGAAGTTTCCAGATTTTTGGGGGTGGAACAAATAAAACAATTCTTAGATGAACACTTGAAAGAGAGAATTTGCATGAGACTTATTGCTCATCAACATATAGAATTATCCAACACATTAAAGGATAAATCGAATTTTGTTGAAGGCAGCAAGTATAATGGAGTCATCAAAGAATTAAATATACCTAATGTGATCGAAAAGAGTGCCGAATTGGTAAATGACATTTGCTCGATGAAATACGACCAAACCGTCCGAATCGAAATTGATACTAATTTATATCCACCTAATTATTGGAGTGGTAAAGCTCCAGAATTGAAACCAAAATCGAATGTTGACAATTTCATTTTCCCATACATTGAATTTCATCTCGATTACATTCTTATGGAATTGTTTAAAAACTCCTTTAGAGCACACATAGAAAATAATGTACTTGATCCTGTAAGAATAACTATATCAATTTCAAAGGATCCTGCGTATCTTGAATTACGAATTCGTGATAAAGGTAAAGGAATTAAACCTGCTACTTTAAACCATATGTTCGATTATTCGTATTCTACGTACGAGTCAAATGAAGGAGAGAGTTTTAAAACTCTAAACGTACCACCAGGATTAGGTGGTAATACTATAGCAGGTATTGGTTATGGCTTACCTTTACTGAAGAATTATGTTGAAATATTCAATGACACTTCCTCACATAATTCCGATAGTGGAGTCAAAACTAAGGGTCTGTTAACGGTGCAGAGTTATTACGGATGGGGTACTGATGTTTATCTCAAAATTTTAGGTACTTAATGTATTTATAATTGGTTATAGTTTTGTACATACATATTAATAGCACTCCGATTTCGCTCGCTTTTTCTTGTCTCAAAAGGGTCGACATAATTTTATTTATTGCTTATCGACATACATGTTAATTAAAGCTACGTTGCATCTATAAATAATTGGTACTTGATTCATGTACGATTCTTTCGCTAGTTATCCACATAATTATTATAATAAATCTGATGATGAGACTGGCATTCCTGCAACTACTTTTACGGATGAAAATTTATTGGCCAAGGACCATTTGCAAGAACAATTGCAGCCAATCCTAATCATTAGTGACCCCTCCGAATGTAATAATAACTTGAGTCTTTTCATGAAGTTGATAGTGGAAAATGTATATGATCGAAATGATGAAAGTACGCATAATTATCAAAAGTTATCCTCTTATGCACTCAAATTGTTGACCCTGAATCTATTCATAAAGAATTATGAGTTGTGCCTCGGCAAAATATTAGGGTTATTGTCAGCTTTGAGCCGGGATACATCATGCTCACTTAATAGTGAAGTTGATGAAGATGTGAGGTTTGAAATTGAGTCGTTGCGGGAGTTTATTTGCATTATTTTACTTCTACTTTTAAAATTGACTAATAGCCCAGGAGAAAATGGCGAAGGATTGAAAATATTAAATTTAATTGACAGAAATGAGTTGTATAGCGTATTATCTGAGCTTGGAATTATACCTATAGTGGCGAATGTCATAACAAATCATATTGTAACAACAAATAAATCTAAATCTCCATTCTTATTATTAAAGTTTGGTGGTGACATTATATTTGAATATTTATACAATTGTGAACTATTGTCGGATGATGAATTTAATAGTTTAACTAGCGAGACAAATTTAATTCCTACTATTATTAAGCATTTGCTAGCAAATGACGATTTTGACAATTACGACACTGAAGCTGACGACTGGGAAGGTGAAAATAAACTATTTGTGTACGAGGAGTTTAAGTTATTACTACTTATCAATGAACAATACTTGATGAAATCATATTCTTCCAAAGAATCTAAAAACAAAGTTTTTGATGGCTTAATGATGGGAGATGTTCATCAAACAAGCAATAAGCATATTAATGGCTTCATTAATTTGTTGATTTATTATATTAATAGAGAAGAATCTCAAATTATCAAAATACTTATATTAAAATTCTTATACCTTATATTTACAACTTCCTACACTGCAAAATTGTTTTATTTGAATGACCTAAAGATTTTATTGGATATAATTATTCGTGAATTAAATGACTTAGACTATAGTGGAAATCAAAACGGAATATTGATTGTCACTTACTTAAAAGTCTTGTACCCACTATTGATGTTTTCCCAGTTAAGTGAATTACCTGGCGGTTACAAGAATGAAGATATATTAGAAATATTGAGAAACTTAGTACTTAATTCTGAGTCAGGTAACCGCGAAGCGACTGAAATTTCAGAAGTAGCTGAAGAGAGCCAGGCAGACATTATTGCAAAGCTCTCATTACGATGCATGTCTATACCTTGGCTAAGGAAGTCAAAAGTAAACAAGAAACGAAACCATGAGAACTCAAACATAGCAAGTAACTTTTATGGCAAGTTATCTGCAACCTCCTCTTCATCGTCATTGAATTCAAAACTGAGTTTTATTGGTAAAAGGTCTGACTTGTATGAAAATTCTGATATCTCAAACGAATCGATTGGTAAAGCGTTCACGCGAATTGCATCAGTTAGAACTTCAGGAAGGAGCGATTATCACAAGCATACATTAGTACATAACGAAAATGATCAAGTAGGTACTAATGGTCTGAAGAGCTCATATATCGAAAATAACCATAACATTTTCTTAGATAGTGAATTTAAATCGCTATCAATTAGTACGACCGAAGATTTTGGCAATTCACCGTGGGTTCCAATATCAGATGAGTCGAACTTGCTAGACTTACCAAAAGAATATTTAAAGGAGGAACCAGCCCAGTCTTTAAAAAGACCTGAATCCACATCATCATCAATTAAATCAGATTCCAGTCTAGCTCAAAAAGCATCAAAAAAGAAGGCTCCTCCACCGCCACTTCCTCCGAAGAGCTTCCTGCCTAAGCCTAATCACATAAATTTAGAAAAGAAATCTCAATCACATACACCACCACCACCACCACCTCCAAGACGCAGGCGTTTGTTACATTTATGTGAACAATAGAAGAATTGTGATTATAATCTTATATCAATTTTGGCTTTTGCGTTATAACCTTATACAAATTTTAGTAACTACCCATATTAATTTTTTGGTAGAATTGATATTCAACAAATATATTGGGACTTTATGGTTTACTAAATTTCAATACATTTGCTTATTGTAAATATTAATTATTGGTAGTGAATCTATAAAAACGTATGCACATGTTTATTATTATTATTTCGTATTTTTAAATTTGAACAATATATAATTACATAGTTATATCATCCTTAAAACTTAATATATCATCAAACCTCAACCCATTAATTTCAGTCCTTGTATATGAATCTAACTCTTTGCTGACGATATCTTCATCTTCATTATCGGCTAGATCACTTGCAGCCACTAAAATTAACCCTCGCGACCTAATTAATGGGATTATTTTAGGAACAAAATTTAATAGATGAATAGAAGCAATTAGTCCAATCAAGTTATTATTAATGGTAAAATTGACTGCTTCTTTGATGGATCTAATAGTGATTTCTTGGCCACAATTAATATTTCTGTCTTTCGAAGATTTAGATTCACTATCCTCATCTTCATTTGATGGCGCCTCATTCATCAAAAGACCATTTGCAGACCTAGGTTCAAATATCCTTTTTTTACAATTGTAAGAAATTCCATTCATGCTCAAGAATACAGGATAATTAGGTTGTTTCCAATTAATGATTTTACAAATCAACGAATTCGAAGATAAGAAAATAATAGATCTTCCATTAGTAGAAGCTTTTTTAACCTTCTGTGATCTTATATGGTTGAATACATCATTCAAAGTGAAGTCAATAAAATTGTTTAAATTTTGTTGGATATTACCAACAAAAGGTAAGTTTTCTAGCTCATATGACGATGGGAATATCAATTCCAAGTTCAAATTAATGTCAACATTCAATATATCCAAGAACATATTCAACGGAAAATAAATGATTTTCAATAATTTTTTGATTAACGAAATGTCTTTACTTGTCATTTTGGATAAATCACTTATTACCTTTCTATAATCGAAAAGACTATCTGTGATTGAACTTAATTGTTCCAATGACATATTTGGTAAGTACAAATCAATAAATTCCGTAACAGCTATTGACCACTGTGGACAGACAACTGGCGTACCGTCGTTTAATAAACAGATTCTAATTCTTAAATATTCCCCTGATAAGGAGGTCGCAGTAACAAAAGAAGACGGAATGGAGTTGGCGTTGGAATCAATAGCTGAAGTTAGTGGATTGCTGTTACTATTGTTGTTATGGTTTCCGTTGTTATTACTATCTTTGGTAGCATTGATATTTGATGGCGATAAAAAGTTATTAGGCGATAAACCTCCAGCTGCGTTAAGCTTTAAATTAGTTCTTGTCCTCACATAACTTGTGGATGATTTCCAGTATGTATCAAACTTCGAGGTCTCAAGTAAATTTCCAGAAAATGGATAAATAACTTGATAATTGAATTTCAACTGTCCAACATTCCTCAACCTCAAATCAAATAATGGCAATTGAATGGAGTTCACTTCGGGGGAAGAGGTGTCGATTTTTGAAAATGTTATGGCTGTGGTCTTTGCAATGAGTCTGGTACCAAATTTAGGGAATATTTCAAAGTCAATCTTGAATTCGTGTAATGATTCAACATCAGCCTGAAAGATACAGTTATTATTTGCTTTTGTATCGTCTGCAACTGGCAACAAAATATTCCGAGGTACAATATCTGATATATTAGACGTAAGAGTTATTCTTCCTGGTTTCATATCGGCAGCTGAATTGAATAAGTTAATGAACTCTGAGTCATTCGGAAATATCAATTCAATTAAAACCTTCTGCTCTAAAAAGTTATGACCATACCTTCTTAATGGTAGAATAGGTGGCGGTAACTGAAGATCTGGGATAGAATCAATATTATTTTTATCAGTATTTCCACTATCTTCCGAATCTTCTTCATCAGAAATCTCCATATCAATAGAGTTATTAGCAAGTGCTGTCTCATGACCTTGTCTTCCTTTTCGACCGTTTTCTGAATGCATTTCTGAATTAAGGGCGCTTGCACTTCTAGTATTTGAAATCCTACCACAAATATCATTATAATAACTCAAAAGCTCGTTTAAAACACTAATATGGCCCTCGATTACACAATAGTATAAAACATTATAACCATCTTCATCAAGAAGATCTAACTTGGCCCCAGATTTCACTAATTCTTGGGTTGTTTTAACATGACCCTCCAGGGCAGCATAAAAGAGCGGTGTCCATTTATTCAATCCGTCAAATTGATTCACTTCAGCTCCATAATCAATTAATAGCTTAATCAATTTGTGATGTCCCGATCTCGAAATAACATGTAATGGTAATAAGCCTTCCACATCTTGCTGATTAATCAATTTATTATTTGGTGGACTTTTAGATAACAAATACTCCAATACTCTATAATCACCAAATTTACAAGCGTAATTAATAGGAAGATATTGCAATTTGCTGTCGTCAGATTTAGGATAACAATTACTTCCCATCTGAACTAACTTTTGTATGACATCAAAGTTTCCATGCTTAATCGCCAATAACAACGCTGACATTGATTCATTATCTAAATCATCAATATGACTTTTTGGAAAGAACAGTGAAATAGAGTTGATCAAATCAAGTCTGCTATTTTGAGCAGCATAGTGAAGACAATTTCTACCATTGAAGTCTTTACAGACAAGTAATTGTTCACGAGTACTTTTAGGTAAATTATTCATAATATAATCTACTATCGAACTTCTGGAATGATTTATACTATCAGTTGAATTTATGACCTTTACTCCATTATTTATAACAACATGGTGGTGGCTCTCATGTGTAGACGCAGGAGGTATAGAACAACACTCATGAATAATATTTTTGTTATTATTGAAATCATCACTTATGAAGGCGAAATCAAGGTCATAATTAATCAAATTCAAAAATGCTTCTAAGAAGGAATCTGATATCTTTAAATTTGTTATAGCTAATAAAAATATTTTGGATAATTTGTATTTGACAATCTGATCTAAATTTGATGAAGACAGACTTTTGGATGAAGATCTAACCTTTTCTATCCACCGTGATAATAACGAGAGATCGGGATCTTTAATTGTTGCAACATTAACAAAACTAGTGTATAGCTCATCTACTTCGTTGTTCTGCAAGTTAATAATAGAATTGTTTCTTAGCGACTGAAAATTAATTGACCCAATGGAACCCGCTCTTTCAATATTAGTTGTATCATTGGTTAATTGAGTTACGTTCGTATTTGAGCTTGTTCTTGATAAGTTTTGAATTATTTGCTGCGTATTTATATCATTTGATTGGCCTTTATTTACAAAATTATTGATTGAAGTATAATCTCCATCCAAAATAGATTCCAAATCAAACAAGGACTGTGTTACTAAATCACTTAATTCGTTAATTTCGTTTTTATGGAAAACTGGCTGCACATTAACTGCCGTCAGGATGAACAATTCTTTCGTATGTGACTTCGATCTTTTATCCCATTTCTTCACAACTTTCAGGAACCCGGTTTCGTTTAATTCTATAAATTGCTGCAACCTTATAAGGTCTTGATGTATTTTCTTGAAATTTTGGTACAAGTTCAAATACGAAATTGAATTTCTGAAATTTGCATTTGAAGAGCCGGATGAAGACCCTCCAGATGTACTGCTATTTCCTATCTGTACGTATTCGTTAGACTTCGAAAGTAACTCATTCTTCTTCATCACCAACAAATCCAACGTGATGGCTAAGTTAGCTTGTTTCTCCAAATAGAATGAATTAACCTTGTCTAGTTCTCTTTCCACTCTAAAGAAAAAAGATGCCTTATTCTCTTTTAATGCTTGCTGAGCTTCTTGTGACGTTGCTGATACTAATCCATTGGTAGAGTTATTTTGATTTGCAGGTACCGCTAGCTTCTTGATAAGCTTCTTCAAACCCTTATAGTCTATAAAGTGTCCAGAATATTCTGGAAGTTCTAACTGCCTTGAGGCAAGATACTTCCCAAACTTCATTTTGGAATCCTAATGAACTTAGATTTGTTCTAACTGTAGATATGCCGGAGTATTTAAGTATATATGCTCATATATTTTCATCACTAGCTGAACCGCTTATTGTTTCTCCCACGTGGAGATACACGTCCTACATAGGTGCTGAAAAATTATGTACTTTGATAAGAGCCTATCAATACTTGATTATTTATTACACAAGTAGTAGATATATCTGTATATCTATACACAGGTGATTTATATAATGAATAAAATGAATACAAACAACCGCAATTAGAATTATTTAGATTCCTTAGCCTTGTCAAATTGATCTTTAAACTTATCAGCATTTTCCTTGTTACCAAATCTAATAGCTAAGGTTTGTGCTTCAGGTTCACCTTCAGAAACATCAGCAGTGACGGTGTAAACCCATGATCTATCAGAACCAATATTAGCCTTCAATTCGTATTCTGGAGAAATTAAGTGGTTGGCACAAATCTTCAAGGTTTTGTCTCTTCTCATCAAAATACGGGTCTTGCCAGTTTCCTTATGCTTCAAGAACTTGACGTCACCGGTTCCTCTTTCCTTCCATTCCTTGGTGTCGGCGTGGAATCTGAACAACTTGGCACGAACCTTATATAAAACATCTTCATTTTCTTCGTTGGTCTTAACATCGACTTTTTCTAATTGCACCAATGGTTCAAAGTGAACGTCAACTTCTTCTTCGTCAGCCTTATCATCCTCCTTTTCTTCATCCTTGGATTCATCCTTAGATTCTTTTTTATCTTCCTTTTTGGTTTCATCTGATTCTTCCTTCTTGGCTTCCTTTTTGGCTCCAAACATAGAGAAAACGTTAGAAGTTGGAGGTTGTGGAGTAGAAGTGGTTTCTTCTGTCTTTGGGACTGTTGATTCAGATGACATCTCTTTTTATTACGATTTAAATTGCTTGTTATCTATTAACTTTGGATCTGACGATTCAGTTTTTAAGTCGATTATCCACCACAAACTACAACGTTACACAAAACAAAAAATAATTCGATGACAATCGTTGACTACTGTATTGAGTAAGAAGTGCAGAAATTTTCATTCACAATGATATGGCTATTTTTTTAACGACTAGAACAAAATATAAACTCTATGGACAACTGCAACTGCAATAGCTAATAACACAAAACACAGTTGAAATATTAAAAAAGGAACTAAACAGATATAAATTATTCGTCGTCCATTTCTGATGGTTTAATTAAACCACCCACCTGTAAGTCTTTTTCTCTTTGTAATCTATTTTGCTCCTGTTTTTCAATCTCTTTATCTTCAGCAAATAAGTAATCGGTTGGATCACCACCAAATTCCTTGATTTGAATCAAGAAATCTCTCAAAGTAGCTTTGAACTTATTCAAGTCTTTGTAAACTGAGGTTAAAACATTCAAGAAATTGACTAATTGTTCTTTCTGTAAGTTGTCGAACGCAGAAATTAACAACTGTGCTAAATATTGCTTCAAGAAATCGGAATTAGACGTGCCTTCTGGGGCTTGCTCGTGTGTGTATAATGGAGCCTTGATGACGTTGTCCTCGACTAAATGAATTAATTGTGCTAATAGTTGGGATTGGTATCTGAATCCAGACTTGTGATCTGGTTGAGTGAAAACGTAAAAAGTATCAGATAAGATTTGGAAGTAGAAGTTTTCGTAGAATGCTTTGGTAAATGGAGTATCGCCTAATTTTTCAACATTTTCAATCAATTCCAATGTTAATGATAAACCATTATCTTCGACTTCTCTATTGTTATGTTTAAAAGCCCACAAAGCAGCATTAATTAATGACTGGAATGCATCACCTGATAATTGCAACAATGCCTGGAATGATTTTGAATTGATTTCCTTTAATAGCTTATAAAATTCAACTCTATGTTCGGGGTATTCGACAAAATCATTTTTGATCATATCTAATGTACATTCAAAAACTTTTTGCAAGATCAATACTACGCCTTCTGGAATCATGTGGCCAACCTTTGAAATTAATGCAGTCATGCAGTTTAAAACTTCTGCATCACGAGCATCTGGAACATTCGAGTTATAGTCTTCTAAAACGGCTCCAAATAATGGTTGTGCTAAGTCTCTTACTATTTCTTCAAGATTATCAGCTTGATTAATGTACGTTTCAATCATTTTCAAAATTTCTTTCTTAATAGTTCTTAAACCTCTAACCTTTGGAGTTTTAGTTGCTATTAAGCCGTCCTTTGCAACAAAATCAGAGATCATTGTACTTACAGCTTTGTACAATGATAACATATCGACATACATTAATCCCAATTGTGAATAGAAACCAGGTCCTAAAGCTTTACAAACAGATACATTAGTTTTAATAATGTTTGCAATAATTTTAACGGTTTCTGTATTAGTCAATAATTCCGGGTCCTTTCCAGCTTGTTGAACAATTGCACTCCATGCCATATTTGGTAAAGCCATTAACTCTCCTAATAACTTATCTCTTGCATCCTTTGATGTTTGCGCACTTACTATTATACCACATGCTTCATAAAACGTATGAACTTGCTGTGGTTGCAAATCTTCAGTGATTTGTTGAATGTTTCTAATTATCTCATTAATGAAAGGTTCTCTTTCTTGTTGTTGAACGGCCACAAAATGTTTCTTACATTTGTGTGTAATCTTAATAAATGTATCACAAGCCATATCTTGAACACCTTCGTGAGTTTCATGCATAAATTCGAACAACTTATTGACCACTGTTTTCAAGAACTTCCAATGAGCTTTCAAGAATCTAGGATATTGGCCAACAATATACATAATATTTGACGCAACCACAGCTTTATTGTCTTTGCCCCTTTTCATTTCAGTCAAAGATAATAAATCCTTAATAACAGATACCAAGAAACGTTTTTCCATATCTTCATTCATGGTTCCTGAAATAGAGCCAATGGCCCAACATAAAGTGTTGATATTTTGCCATGACCATTCAGATTCGTCAATTTGTCTAGCTAATTTTTCACTCATAATTTGTTCAGTATCAACAACATCTAAATGAGTTAAATAAACTAAAACTTCTCTCATAGACTTATACAATTGAATGGTATCACTTTCTTTCACAAACTCCCTGACAATCTCACCTTCGTCGTTCTCGACAATTAAAACTTCTTCTGGTCTAACCATAGACTCAATCATAACTAGTCTCAATTTAGATAAAATCGATGTATACATATGTTCTCTCAACGGGAATTTTGCTAATACAGCAGGGTCTGGTGCTCCACCTGAAGTAGCCTTCAACGAGCTGGAATAGCTTAATTGCATTAAAGGAGATAATTCATTTTGAGGGAGTTTTTGAATTTCTTCAAATAATCCATGGACGAAATTGCACCAAAAATCCAAACAAGTCTTGAATAATTCTCGTTCTTCAATTCTAGATAACTCAACAAGATAATGCAATGATGTCAACAATAATTCTCTCAAGGATTCATTTTGTTCTAAAGGCAATAAATGATTGTTTAGAAATGTGCATATAAACATTGCCAAATCTTGCAAGAAGGACTGGTCATTTGAACTAGCAATTTTGTAAGATTGTTTCAAATTAGTTTCTGGAGGAATGATAGAATAAATTTGCTCCATAGTATCCTTAAAGAAAATTATAAACTTTTCTTCTAAATCTGGGGAGTTTAAGTTGGAAACCTCAGTAAGACATTTCAATGTAATTGTTCTGGTATCAACAGGGTTCAAAAACTTTCCGGTTAATAATTTTAATAAATCTGTTTGAAAAATATAATTAACTGGAATCCATGGAATGTATTTCAATAATGCATTCAAAGTCGAAATGATCAAGGATGACTTGGTAGTTTTATCTAACACTTCATAACATAATTTGAAAATTTCTTCAAATTCTGCTCTCATACTTAATCTTAATGATTTTGCTTTTGCCTGTGTTAATTGATCCTGACTGAAATCAAAAACCTCTTCACTCAATAATTTCAAAATAATCATGTTGTTTTCGCAAACATTAAAACTGGATCTTGAACTCAATACAATCTCTGGTATAAACTGCGGCCAATTATGTGGCCATTCTTGTTTTAAAATTTGAACTAAAGTCAAATCGATTTTGTTGATCAATGCTCTCTCGGTTTCAAATATCGTTTCGTTATCACAGAGAGAGATGATCATATTGACGATAAAATTTCTGATACCGATTCTCTCATCTTCCGGAATGGTCTTCCAGCGATATTGAATCAATTTATTTAAACATGACAAAGCAATGTACTTCGACTGAGCATTGTTTGAATTAGATAAAATTTTATCTGCTCGAGTCCAGGATTCTGGGCTTTCTTGAAATTGACTTAAAACTGTTTGGGCTTCCTTTTGCTCCGCTCCTGAGCCCTTGTAGAATGTCCCAACTACTTGGTCGAATAAATTGATATCAAGATCCTTCGAAAAGTCAAGAATTGTTTCCATATTATCCGAGTATCCCTAATGTATCGTGCTTTCTATAATTTTCAATATTACCTTGAATTTAATGTATATATTTCTTTCCTTCGTTCTGAAAAGAGAAAGTTAGATCCAACTATCAAAAAAAATTTATATCGCTTACTTAAGAAATGTTAGTAGCTGAAGTAAAAAAAAATTTCTATTGAATAATTAGCAATCACTTAAACTAGTTAAAATGTTTGTATTCAATTGACATTTACTTACCAATTTCAATCAACACAAGTTTTATGACAACCTCTATTTGCTTAATAAGGAATCCTTCATGTTTGTTTTGCGTTGAGTAAAATTCAAACTTGAAGGCAATTTTGTGTAATTAATGGAAAATAACACAAACCCGGCAAGGTCAGATATATGCCTATTCTACATTCATCAGCTGCAAATCAACTAATAGAAGCTTGGTTTCGTCTTTAAGCTTACTCGCTCAATGTATCATATTTTTTATAGTGAGGTTCCTAGAGACTATAACTCTATATGAGTATCAATTTAGGGGTTTTTCTATGTGCTCTGCTATTGGTATCCGAGTTAGACGTAAGATGAATATCTTTTTTGCTAATTGATTTTTCACAAGGTCGGTAGCTATATGATGTATATGACAGGTAGGATATCTTTATTTCTGCATAATTAGGGCTGAACAAGAGAAAGGCATTTGTACAAAAAGAATTGATATAAGGAAAATTGTAGATACTTGCATGTGACAGACATCAATAATCTACGCTGGAAATAAGTCCAATTGGGTTAAAAATCGGTTCGAAATAAATATTGTGTGCATATATAAATGTATAGGGTTACGAATCTATTTCTTGATGAATGCAACACCCTTACTGATGTTACCAGATAATTGATCAATGGCAACTTCTAATAATTTCTTTTCATCAGCACTAATGTTGTTCAAGATGTCGTACTTGACTTCTTCGATACCGTTAGTACCTAATCTGACTGGTAAAGAGAAGAAATCTAAGTCCTTGACTAATTTCTTTGCTTCAGCGGCACCCTTGATAGAGTCGTCCAAGTTTAAGAAGGTACATTCGACAACTTCTTCACCCTTAGAGGTTAAGGCCTTCAAGATGGATTCGGCTAACTTGTAACCAGCGTAAGCCATGGATAAAGTGGCGGAACCAGCACCGTCCTTAGCCTTGACAACTTCATCACCACCGAATTGGACTCTGTGGATCAAAGCTTTCTTGTCTTCTTCAGATAACTTATCGTAGTAGGACTTGGAGTTACCGACGGAGTACAATGGGACAATAGTTTCACCAGAGTGACCACCAATGACGTTGATGTTGAAATCAGTAGCCTTGGTTTCCTTAGGGAACTTTTGGGAGATGAAAGTGTTGGCTCTGACAATGTCTAAGGTAGTGACACCGAATAATCTTTGCGGGTTGAAGACACCATTCTTCTTTAAGGTTTCAGCAACGATTGGAACAGTAGAGTTAACAGGGTTTGAAATAATCAAAACGAAAGCTTTTGGTGCATTTTCAGCAATACCTTGAGCCAAGTCTCTCACAATAGAAGCATTGATGTTGAATAAATCGTCTCTGGTCATACCTGGTTTTCTTGGAACACCAGCTGGGATGATGACTAAGTCACTACCCTTCAAGGATTCAGCCAAAGCTGTCTTGTCTTCCTTGGAAGATGGTAAGTGAGAAGATGTGGATGAATTGGAGCAAATGTGTGATAAATCGGCTCCGACACCTGGAACATTGACAACATCGAACAATGACAATTCATCGATCTTTGGGTTTAACTTTAATAATAATGATAATGGTTGACCAATACCACCGGCAGCACCGCAAACTGTAACTTTAACCATTGTGTTTTTAATTATCTATCTTAGAACTATCAATTGAATATATAAACCTTAAAATACTTTTTTAGCAATCGTATTTATATAATTCTATTCCAACAGGATCAATTGAAAAATCTACTGCGAATAAGGGTTATTTATATATGGACACACATTGGATTATGATTTATGGGGTAGAGTTCAACCGCCTAGCTTAACTCCTATACCCTCCGGGTAAGGGGAAAATCTCCCAACAAAACAGCCGGGTAAGGGTTTTGCTACGAAAACAACCGGGGTAGTACAGACCACGCTAGCTAGCCCAGCCGAGGTAAATCTATTGCTCTATGACATGTGATATGCGACATTAGTGTCGTGTTATGTCGCAAAATCTTCCGGAAAACTCAAAAACATATGACGTAATATTTCCGAAGTGAGACTCTATATATTAAACGACATTCGATGTTATGTAATCGACCACCCTAGACAAGTTCGGGGATAAATACCTTTAATATAGGTATAGTATAAGGTGTACCTTATGAGGTGTAAGATTTTAGTTGTAACATATCTAGCTAAGGCGGAAAAATGTTTGTAGTAAACAGATCTTACCGAGAAAGAGGAGTAGACATCCTGTAATTGAAGCTTAGAACCAATTATAATGGGAGGGATCACCAAAGATGCAGCGACAAATGTAGCGGACTTCTCGCGCCGAATAAACCAAAACGACACCTTCCTATAGATTAGGTCGTTGCTAGGGTCGATGATGATCAAAAAACGTATGTGCAGGACCAGAACTGGGGCTTCTATTCTATAAGTAATCGTTGAAGTTTCGATAAGGAACAATATTATACCATGAAACTTGAAGTCGATACATATCATTCACTTTTACAATGAGCAATATATTCCATTCGAGAACAGTGTCTTCTTCAAGTGAAGACGACAATCCTTACGATACACCAGAGAATTATTATGGTCCCAAGACTAATCCGGTAGCTGCTGGCAAGAACTCGAGATTGGGGAAGGTTAGAACATTTTCTGTATTTGAACCAAAAAGGTCAAATTTTTTTGATGATTATGACCCAGGGTACTCTAACTCAGATGTTTCTGAGCAGCCGGACAAGGAGACGAGTCCATTTTCCGAATCACCAACGCCAGAGATTGAATGCAAATGGGATTTTAAAACAGCCTCTGGAATTGCTCCAGAGACAGGAGAGAAAGTGGACGAAATTCCCACA
Source organism: Debaryomyces subglobosus (assembly GCA_003708965.2). Lineage (NCBI taxonomy): Eukaryota > Fungi > Ascomycota > Pichiomycetes > Serinales > Debaryomycetaceae > Debaryomyces > Debaryomyces subglobosus. The sequence goes on along the minus strand of PPOW02000016.1, from coordinate 179,903 downwards.
ACACATAATCCAAAATCAGGGGACAGAAGAGGGTCTATAGTGCCAATTTATGAAGATATATCGCTGGATTCGGTAGAGGATTTCAATGCGACTACCAAACCTGATCCTAGACGTTTGCACTATAGGAGGGCCTCAATGGATGATTCATTTGTCAAACCCAGAAAGTTCTATATCAATGATATTGAGCTTACCCTTAAGGAGCTCTTGAAGAATGAAGATACCGATCATAACTATCAGATTACCATCGAAGATAATGGACCCAAAGTTATCAAGTTAGGTACCGCTAATTCAAATGGTTATCGTCAGGCGCCAATTAGGGGCACATATATGTTGTCTAATTTATTACAAGAGCTCACAATTGCCAAACGGTTTGGTAGAAACCAAATGATTTTGGACGAGACGAGATTGAATGAAAATCCAGTTTATCGTATGAAGCGTCTTATTACAACTCAATTTTGGTCTTCATTGACAAGATTGTTGACTAGAGACAATATAATGGAAATGTCGAAGGATACAAAAATTGAAGAAGAAGTCTTGGATGAAAATGGACAAATTCAACACAACAAGGAAAGTCACAGAATATACATTCCTCATAACAGAAAGGATCAGTTTGATTATTTCAATAGTATCAAGAAGGCAAACCCAGACATCGGTCTTGATGTTCAATATTTGCCAGAGAATATTGATGCTGACTTTGTAAAATCCATAAATAAAAAGCCAGGTTTGTTGGCACTTAGTGCGGCTCCTGATCCAAATGATCCTACGAATCTTATTAATCAACCATATGTTGTCCCAGGTGGCAGATTTAATGAATTATATGGATGGGACTCGTATATGGAAACTGTTGGTCTATTAGTTGATGTAACTGCTACTAACCAGGAGCATTTGAAATTGGCAAGAGGCATGACAGAGAATTTCATTTATGAAATACATCATTACGGTAAAATATTGAATGCTAACAGATCTTATTATTTAACAAGGTCGCAACCTCCATTCTTGACTGATATGGCTATGAGAGTATTCAATAAAACTATGGAAGTTTCTCCAGAAAAACTTGAAGATTCTATGGACTTCTTAAAAAGAGCCATTGATGCAGCCATTAAAGAGTATAATAACGTTTGGTGTACAGAACCAAGATTAGACAAAGAAACGGGTTTGTCTTGTTATCATCCAGAAGGAAGTGGTATACCTCCAGAGACTGAAGCCAGTCATTTCAATGCAATTTTAGAACCTTATGTCAAGAAGCATGGTATCTCACAGAAGGAATTTATTGAGGAGTATAATAACGGAACTATTAAGGAACCAGAGTTAGATGAGTATTTCTTACATGACAGAGCAGTAAGAGAATCGGGTCATGATACCTCTTACCGGTTAGAAGGTAAATGTGCTCATTTAGCAACTGTAGACTTGAATTCATTATTGTATAAATATGAGGTGGACATTGCTTTTGTAATTGAGACATTCTGTCACGGGGAATTGAAAAATAAGGATACCGGCGAAATTGAAACTCCAGAGAAGTGGAAAGAAAGAGCCAACTTGAGAAAGGAGAGAATCACTAAGTACTTGTGGAACGAGGAAGACTCGATTTTCTATGATTATAATATTAAAACAAAAAAACAAACTGGTTATGAGTCTGCCACCACTTTCTGGCCGTTATGGTCTCAAGTAGCTTCTGCTGAACAGGCCGAGAAGTTAGTCAAGAATTCTACTCAGAAGTTGGAAGAGTTTGGCGGCCTTGCTGCCGGTACCTTGAAATCTCGTGGTGGCATTAATTTACACAGGCCATCCAGACAATGGGACTATCCCTACGGATGGGCTCCACAGCAGATTCTTGCATGGATTGGCTTGAGTAATTACGGTTACGAAGGTGTTGCTCGTAGATTAGCTTATCGTTGGCTATATCTTATGACCCAAGCATTTGTTGACTACAACGGTGTTGTTGTAGAGAAGTATAACGTCACTAAAGGTGCAGTTCCACATAAAGTTGATGCGGAATATGGTAATCAAGGTTTGGACTTCAAGGGCGTTGCTACAGAAGGTTTTGGATGGGTTAATGCAAGTTACGTCTTTGGTTTGACATTTATGAACCTTCATGCTTGTAGATGTCTAGGAACCCTTACTCCACCTGAAGTTTTCTTGAGATATTTACATCCTCAGCAGAGAAAGGATTATCAATAATCAGGTTCGTTGGTTGTAACACTATGTGAACTATTTATGTTTGTTTGTATAAATTAATCAGTAAAGTAAACCATAAATATATATCAATAAAGTAATAATAGAAAAGTCGTGTGGTTGGGAATTTAACCTTGCAACAAGAGCAAAGCTCACAAAAAAATGTTTGGACTATGTATTGGACAATAATATTAGTGTGAATTTGTTTTGTTCGTAGACCATACTATTGAACATTATGAGTCCAATATTGAAGAGGTGTTTAAACTCAAGGTCCATAATATCGTTAAGATTGTACTCTTCGGGGCAAGCGCAACCAGTAAATACATTTCAAACTGCTGTTGAAACTGCTGAAAAATTAGTACAACCGAAGAATGATAGCGCTTTCAGCGACCCATTTTCTATTGTGAGCCATGAAATGTCCAATTTGGCTAAGCTGATTGCTAACTTGATTGGCTCAGGTCATCCTACGTTAAATAGAGTGTCCTCATATTACTTCGAGGCGGATGGAAAAAATGTTAGACCGTTAATCGTGTTACTATTATCCAAAGCTTTACTGAATATTCCAATAGAAGAAAGAAATAGAATAACGATAGATAAAAGTGATGTTACCACACAACCTCATTTTCCAGGAACGCCGTTAAATAATTCTATTGCTGGAAAGTCAGTAGACGAGTCGATATCTCCTTTAACGATATTGCACGGCATCAACCCTAAAGTTATTTTGGATCCATTATCGAAGCCAATGGACGAGTTGCCTAAATTTGATGCGTTAAACGGGATATTGCCAAAACAAAGACGTCTTGCAGAAATTGTAGAAATGATCCATACAGCATCCTTGTTACATGATGATGTCATTGACTTGTCGGATACTAGACGTGGTAGACCAAGTGGCAATATTGCATTCAGTAATAAAATGGCTGTTTTAGCTGGTGATTTCTTATTAGGGAGAGCCTCTGTTGCTATTGCAAGATTGAGAAATCCTGAAGTCATTGAATTATTATCCACGACTATAGCTAACTTAGTTGAAGGTGAATTCATGCAATTGAAGAATACTGTTATGAGCAATGAAGGACCCGACTCAATAACAAATGATGGTGATATTAAGGATATTCCAAAAGCAACTGGCAAAGTACCAACTGTTGAACATGAATATTCAGTAGCTTCACCACGCGAAGTCGATCATGATACTAACGTAAGCGCTGCATTTGAGTACTATTTACATAAGACATACTTAAAGACTGCATCTTTGATGTCTAAGCTGTCAAGAGCAGCTGGTGTTTTAAGTGGTTCTCAGGACAATATAATTGAAAATTGTTACGAATTTGGCCGTAATTTAGGTTTATGTTTCCAAATTGTGGATGATATGTTGGATTATACTTCCAGTGAGACCAGTTTCGGTAAGCCAAGTCAAGCCGACTTGAAGTTGGGATTAGCAACCGCGCCAATATTATTTGCATGGAAAGAGAGACCAGATTTAGGTGAATTAATTGCCAGAAAATTCAGCCAAGAAGGAGACGTTGAAATAGCAAGAAAAGCTGTTGAAGAATGTGGAGGTTTAGAGAAAACTAGAGAAATGGCTCAAGATTATTGTTATAAGGCATTGAACAATTTGAGGGTATTACCTGAATCAGATGCAAGAAGTGCATTAGAATTCTTGACAAATTCGGTATTAACTAGAACCAAATAAACTAACTTATTTAATATATTAGAACTTATTGTTATATAGACAGAAAATCGGAAAAAAATAAATGCCTTGTATATATTAAATGCCTCTGCGTGTGTTTTGATGTTGTTACTTAATTCGGAAGTCAAGCTTTTTTGGTTACCCGGAGTGTGGTTGATGTCTATAAATTAAAAATGCTACAAAGAATCTTCCTTGAGTCTTTTTCTTTTCTTTATCACCAGAAGATCAATTTCAAAATCGTACATGGTTCTTGCCTTTTACCAGAACCATCCGGGAATTGTCTTCATTACTGGTGTTTTCACTATTTTTTGGAACCATCTTCATTATATTAAGATTTATTCTAATATACTGATAATACCTATCTTCTTTTTAGTTCAATACTTTGAGACCAAAGTATTGAAATAATAAGTTTATGGAGTAAGAATTGGATACTGTACATCTAGTACATTCAGTACACCCTTACTTTTGGATTTAAAGGTTACATTTGTAGCATGAATCACATAAGATATGAGTGAAGTTAAATTATTCGAATATGATACATACTAGTATGTTCATAGATATGGAATAAGACTGTATAATGAATGGCCGGAAGTCAATTTGTAGAGTCCAATACATTTTAATAAGTGAAATCGTTCTTATATATGTGCTTTAACGAATGTTACTATCTAATGTCTCTACGTTACACTTCAAGATTTAAATATTATTTATATGAATGAATAAAATATATACAGAGTTTAGACCATTAGTCTATTTCATACACATTAAAGACTTGCTGTAAAGCTTCTTAGCATCATTGATTCTGACAAAGCTTCTGTTAGGACCAGGGATTTGTCCCTTAAGAACTAAAATTCCGGCCTCAGCATCGGCATGTAAAACTTCATTATTAAAAACAGTACAGTTTTTACCACCCATTCTTCCTGCCATCTTCTTTCCAGGTAAAACTCTACCAGGCGTTTGAGTGGCACCCATAGAACCAGCTGATCTATGCGCTTTGGAAACACCATGCGATGCTTTTAAACCCTTGAACCCGTGTCTTTTCATAACACCGGCAAATCCCTTACCCTTAGTGACAGCTTTCACGTCCACTAACTGGCCTACAGCAAAGTAATCCGCAGTAAGTTCAGTTCCAACCGGAATCAACCCACTTTCGTCTCTAATTCTGAACTCTCCAATATGTTGTTTTGGAGACACACCTGCTTCCTGGAACTTCCTCAAGTTCTTATCGGTAATATTCTTTAATTTGTCACACTGCCCAAGCAAAACGGAGGTGTAGCCATGTGTTTCTACGGTCTTATTCTGGATAACTTCGCAATTGTCGATTTCTATAACGGTAGCCCCAAATTGCTTTCCATCATCAGTATACCATGTTATCATTCCTTTTTTCACTCCTAATAATCCGGGTCTGGTCAACAATCTCTTTCTCATGTTTGCTACTTCCAAAGAGTGGTTCATTGTTGATTCTTTTGTCCTCATTGATGTTATTGCATGAATGGATGTAAGTTGAGCAGCATTACGGGTAAATGTGAGTGGCTTGGAAGTAAAGGATAACCCTTTACGCGCCAAAGACCATATGCTATTATTCATGTTATTTTGAGTCTTGCAAAAGTACTTAAATGGCCACTTTTATATGATCTATTGTCGTACTGTGCTATTTTCATAGTCTCTGAGTGAAAAATATGAGAGGTCGTGTTTAGCCGTCAAAAAATTTTCGGCCAAAATTTGGTACTATTGGTGTTTTGTGTAACCATGATTTATTATAAGTTGAATCTATAGAATAGTATATAGATAATAGCATATATGTAGCATTATATACAAGATGTGAATGGAATATTGCAACAAGATAACTAATATTGACGTGATTGTAAAAATCCCTGTTTTAAAATCACAATAGTAGCAGCATGTGAGCTTGAATAGTATCATTAAGCATCATTAGGTATGATAGGAAAGTTTCAGTTAATCATTTAATTTTCTTTTCCTTTAACTTAATGGTTTCACCATCAACGAAAATACCCTTACCCTTGTATGGCTCAGGCTTCTTATGTTCTCTGATTCTAGCTGCAAATAACTTGACCTGTTGTTTGTCAGTACCTTCGATCAAGAGTCTTGCAGGATTAGGAGACGACACGGTCAATGCTTCTGGTACCTTCAATCTTGGAGTATATGGGTAACCAATTTTGAGGACAATCATCTTGGATCCATCTTCGGCTGTTTCGATGGTGGCTCTGTAACCGGTACCCACGAATTTGACAATTGCCAAGTGTCCTTCGGTGGTCCCAATAATGTTATTCTGTACTAAGGCCCTCGATGTACCCCATATGGTTCTCTGGATCTTATCTTCTGGATTTTCAACACTTATGGTGACGAGGTTATCTTCATTTCTCACATTGACAAACTCTGGAACTGCGGTCTTCAATACTCCCTTCGGACCTTTAACAATAATTTGCTTATTTAAAGAAACGGTTGTTTTACCCTTGGTGAACGATTTGCAGAATTCGAAAGGTATTTGCTCGGTGTAGCATTGGACGGCTTCAGATATACTGATTGGCTGTTTACCAATGTTTGATAATAACAATGTACTACTTGAGAATGGACGACTACCATTCAAACAAAATCTAGGTATTCTGGAGAACATGCTGGTATCTAGTTTGTTTATGCAACTTCTAAGTCCTAGATATGAACTTGCCAATGAGCCTTAAGATCAACCTTCAACGCTGAACCTACTACTTCGTCAAGTGAAAAATTATAGAATCTTACACAAAAAAAAATTCTGGGAGACCATCACGTGTTTGGACTCATCTCCATAAATAATTTTTCAGGAAACTATGAACCATATATATTAGGACCCAACACTAAAGGTACAGCAGCAATGGTTAGACAGTTAAAGCATCATGAACAGAAGCTCTTGAAGAAGGTGGATTTCCTTGATTGGAAGCAAGATCAAGGCCATAGGGATACACAGGTGATGAGAACATACCATATTCAAAACAGAGAAGACTATCATAAATATAACAAGATTTGTGGTGAAATCCGGAAGTTAGCACATAAATTATCATTATTACAACCCACAGATCCATACAGAATAAAACACGAACAATTGCTATTGGAAAAATTGTATTCTATGGGTGTACTTGCCACCAAATCCAAGATATCGGACTTGGAAAACAAGGTGACAGTAAGTGCATTTTGTCGTAGAAGAATACCGGTGGTTATGTGTCGTCTCAAGATGGCAGAAACAGTCAGTGATGCAGTTACATTTGTTGAGCAGGGTCACGTAAGGGTGGGACCTAATGTGATTACGGATCCAGCGTACCTTGTTACCAGAAACTTGGAAGATTACTTGACCTGGGTTGATTCGTCAAAGATTAAAAGAAACGTCCTTAAATACAAGAATAAGATCGATGATTATGATTTGGCTTAAGTAAGGTATTCAGCATATAGCACTTTTGAAAGTGGCATTGTATATTAGTCTAATAAAAGCAAAATGAGAAAGAAACTACGTAGTTATATTTTTCACGCTATATAGCATAACTCAATACGTGATTGAACGTTAAAGAAATGAACATGAATATTATGGGCAGCTAGAGGTAGCGATGCTAATAAAGAATAATTAGAAATTAGTATTCATCATTCTTCTAACCGCACTCTTTCTATTACCAGGAATTAATTCACTTTCAGAGTTGTTAATCCCATTATTGGCATTTAAGAATTGCTGGTTTTGAATAGATCTATTGGTTAATGAAGTAGCTTGTGTGTGTGATGGCAACGAGCCCGCAGGTCTGAATTTTCTTTGTTTCGTAATTTCTGTAACTGGATTTAACATCACAACCGAAGATCTTGATAATTGAGTTGCTGAAGGAACAGTATGCGCCGTAGTTAAGTTACTAGTCATAGTTGACAAAGATTGTTGTGATTGACCAAATGATGATTGAGATTGCATAGAAGGTGATGCAATTGGTGATGTCCAAACCTGATCGTTTTCGATTGGAACAAATGGTTGCTTGCCATTTGGCACTGCTTGGTTCTTGGTTCTTGGACGATAATCAGTGTATGTTTGAATGGTAGATTTACGAATATCTGAAGGTGGGGGCAATTGTTGTAATGGAGGCAAGTCAGGTGGCGGTGGTTGATATTGCTGAGGAGGTGCCTGGTATATTATATTAGGGTTGTTGACAAATTCTTGTTGATTATGATAGAATTGTTGTTCTTCACTTGAGAAAATTGGAGTTTCACTGTAAATTGAAGAAGTGGTAGTCAATCTTTTATCGTAATTTGTATCTGTTTTCAAATCTTTGTTGATCCTTAAATAATCTATTTTATGTGGCAAATCACCCAAAGGATAATCAGGATCTGGTGTAAATTCATGGGTTCTGGCATCACCAAATTTACTATTTTGGGATTTTTCACGATCAAAATAAACCTTGTACACTGACTTCATTCTTCTCAATTCCTCTTCTTCTTCTGGAGATAAAAACTTTTCTTGATCATCAATTTCATTTTCATCGTCACTATCGTTTTTCAATAAATTAAATGCAGATATTCTAGGCGACTTGCTTCTACCAGGTGGACCTGTCGGAAGATCAAGGTTACCGACGGTAGTAGCTGTTGTATTTGTACTATTTCTCAATTCATCGAGTTCAGGACTAGTGGTTTCTTGGGAAACATCAGTATCTAAGTTATTTCGTTCATTATCATTCATAGACAACTCTTTGGCATTATCGTCTTCGAATGGAGATTGTACTGCCTCCCTGGAAACCGCTTCTTCAACACTTTTGGGTTCATCATTACTAACAATATCAGTTTCCTCGTTAGTTTCATTGAGGTTATCTTCAACTGTAGTGCCATCAACAGTTTCGTCAACTGTAGCATCTATTGTATCGTCTCTGTTGTCAATATCCCTATCAAGAGCTGAGTCAGATTCACCCGATTTGGCAGTATACACATCAGTTTCCTCGCTTGTAGAATCAAAAGATTGTCTTGCATGTCCTGTAGGAATAAATTTAGAATGGTTTTGGGGATTTATGGGTTCATTCAACGCCAATTCAGATTCATTTTCATAATTAACAGCAAACTTTTCCCCACCTGTACCACTCACAGCTGAACTTTCAGAGTTACTTGCAGACTCTAAGTCTGAGGTATTATCCTCGACTGTATCATCTTGAGGGTCTTGGAATTCTGCAACTGATTCATTAGGAAGATTAGTATAATCATTGCTTGTAGGCTTACCCATAGATCTAAGAGGACTTTTGTCACGCTGGTTTGATGCTTCAGGCTTTAATTTAGATTTTTGAGGTGAAATAGAATGTTCACCTCCGATTGACCCATTAACATTACTAAAACTTGAATTTCTCGTCCTGTTAAAATATGTGGATGCCCTTGGAGTGTTGCCGTATGGCTGATGTTCACCTAATTGTCTAGCATATTCATTTAAAGACACTTTTGACCCGGTTTGATGGTGATAAGGCAAGACAAAATTATCCAAATACGGGTCTGCCTGAACAGTCTGAGTCAAAGAAGTGGTAGACTCCTTTGCAGCATGATTTAGACCAGGGTATCTGACAGAGTTTCTGTTGTGGAAAGGGTCCTCCATATATTGCTTTTGGTTTGGGAAGTCTGGCAACATTGTGGCTTCTCCAGTTTCATCAAAATCTGGATCGTGTTCCATAGACTCCTTCTTGCCTTTACGGTAATTTCTGAAAAGGAAAAACGACAAAACACAAAGAATAACAAACACTGGTATACCGATAGCAAGCCCAATTGTCAAACTATCGTCATTAACCGGCTTTTGACACGATCCCAGCGAGTCATCATCACAATCATCGTCATCTTTGGACGATCTCTTATTAAGCTTCGAATCAAGCATCAAAATTGATCCGAGCACTGAGTTAACTAGACTCATCATAAACTTTCCCAATTCTGTTTAATTTCCCCTGGTATTATATATGTCACCAATTTTCTTTCAGTAACACCTTCTACTTGACGTTTTAATATTTAAGCGAATGACGTGCAGTTGATATGGTTTCGATTCTTATTGATCACTCAAATTATCAAACAATCTTCGTATGAATTAAAGAGAGTGGTTAGAAAGTCTGTTAATTCGTATAAAGTGGTATTGAATAGGAATCGGTTCAATGAATATCAAAGAAAGCTACAAAAATTTCGGTAAAATTTGTTAATAAACATGGATCAAACTAGAGAATAATCTGAGCGAATCAAATTTTTTTTTTGATCTTTCGCGTTCATATCGACCGCGTTTTATTTTTAAAATAGATTTAACTAGTAATGGCATGTCCCTTCAAGAGTGATTGACATCTAGGAAGAAATAATGACATGATTACTTAAGTAATTTGGTTTTTGTATTGCCATGTCTCTTAATATTTCATATTTAAGCTAAGACTTACGAAATTACAGTAGGATTTATAATTCTACTAAATTAATTAATTCTATTAGTGTTCACCATAAGTAATAATATATGTTTATGTATATATTGGAGATGTTCTAAAACATCCCTAGTTGATAAACTCACCAGTTTTGGACTTGTTCAAATAATTCAACGCGCTTGGTGGTGCTGAGATTGTCAACTACCGATTTTCTAATGTCATCACACATGGAACCATGGGCACAGGTAACAAAAGCAATAGAACCATTGGCTTCGTTGATTTCTTCTTGAATTAAGTCGTTGATTGGAGGTCTTCCTTCTCTGAATTGGACAAAAGATAATTTTGTCTTCAAATCTTGGACGTGGTCGCTGGAGACGTCGTCGTGCGAGTTATTTTCATCTTTTTCGTCCTTTTCATCAACAGAGTTCGAGTCGCTCGAATCACTTGCTTGGCCAATTGGTTGCGCCAAACCTGCAGCAGCCTGTGTGACATAGATCACTGGTTCGATGATGGTGCCCTCGAACTTTAATAATTCTTCGTAAAACCAGTCGATAGACTTGTAATGACGAATGACCCAGTAGAATCTGACCCTTTGTCTATCGACATGTCTTCTAGCCAAGTCCATAGCTTCGTAGTACATACCAGGAATACCATTAGCACTAACAAGGAATGCAGCAGTGTCGTACTTGTCGATAGGAATTCTTTGACCGTAAGGGCCTTCAACTAACACTTTCATATGTGCCTTATGATCTGGTTGCTTGGCTAAGTATTGATATAAACCATGAGTGACACCACCTTTAACCTTTAAGTAAAAGGTGATGGTGTTTTCCTCGATGGCTGAATCGACAATAGTGAAAGGATGTGATTGCCAGAAACAAGTTGGTCTCAAAAAATGGATGAATGCATGGCAACCAGGGAATGGCTTCCAGTAAGCAGGTCTAGGGACAGTAACTTTAAGTGTTTCATTCGCTTTTAATTCGACATTAGCACGTTGGACACCAAATGCAGCAAGACGTCCAATTCTAATAACCCTGTCAAACACCCATACAGCCACAGCTGCATAAAAGAATTGTTGGTAGCCTTCTTCTTGCACATGTCTCCAGCCACCGATTATAAAGAGTGTAGCTAAGATAATATGAGCAAACACAAAAAGTTCATAGTTCTTCTTTCTGAAAACCAACAAAGAGTGAAAGCACATAATACTTGCTGCAACAAGAGCAACATACCCCCATCTCACATATTCCTGAGCATTACGAGTTTCATATTTTCCAGGACCGATACCTTTAGCATTGTAAGTCATACCAATAGCATGAAGCATAACTAAAATGAATTCAACACGGGAAACCCACCTATGGATTGCAATAAATCTCGAGTATGACCATCCTGAAATCCATTGCATGAAATTGTTTCTACCGGCAAACAAAATTAAGGTAGGAATCAAAAATAATGACATGATACCCGTTCTGTCAGCTATTTTACGGCCAATTTCAGCTGATTCAGAAGTAGGCCAGTACAAATTTGGATCGTCGTGATTGTACAAGCATACGTTGAAAGCAAGAGCCAATATATACCAAACAAAAATTAAAATTGATTCTAATCTTGTTGGAACGACCCACTGGAAGATTCTCAAAAATGACATATGCTCGGCATGAACCTTTCTTCCTAATGCAGGCAACGATATGTACTTTCTGCAAGTATTAGTGAACGATCCCTTCAAACCCTTGACAAATCCTGGGAAAAGGAAATGGATATAGTTACAAATACCTGCAATAAACATAACAACAAACCAGTATGCTATCAATGCAACGCCGAACCAAGTAGCTAAAGTGTAATTATAGAAACGACCAATGCCTGAACGATACCCATCATCGATGCTTGATTGCGAAAGTAAAACTGGTTTATAGTATAATTCAGTCAAGTTGAAGTTAGGATCCGTTGTAGCATTAGTTAAATGTTTGGTTGCGTTGGAGTAAGCCAGATTAAATTCTTCTTCTGTCAATCCATATGACTCACAAGACTTGATGAAAGCTTCAACGCTTCCCTTTTGAGGGACTTGCTTTAAGCAGTGAGCCATAGTACCTAATGCCTGTTGGTTATCAACATTACAGAAACCAACAAGATCAGTTTCCTCGAAAAGTAATGCAACTTTTTCAATTACCGATTCACAAACTAAAACAGCGATATCTGGTTTGCGGTAAATAAGTGCACCTTCGCCGGCTAATGCGCCTGCAACGATACAAGCACCAGCTAATATTGATCTAATAGAAACCATTGATTTTGATCGTTTAAACCTTAACGAATCGAACAAACGAGACTGAGGAAGAAACTATCCCATATTTAAATACTATTTATATCCAACGTAATTCGTGCCTCAACTTATGCAATGGGCCTGATTTGCTTTGACGTGCTTGCAAAATGGTTAATAGAGTCCTGGAATTGTCAAAATCGACTTATAATAAACCAAATATGCATAAAGTTCCGTGCTTTGCAGAACTATTTCTAGTGAGAAATGAAATGGCATAATCAGATAACTATAGTTCATGTATGAGCCAGACCAATGGAGTAATAAAAAAAAATTTCACCCGAATTATAGGCAGTATCTGCATATGTCATATGAGTTTATTGGGCACCAAGGCCTATTCTTCAAGTCAGTCAACCCATCACCATGTAGTGTAACACATGTTTACTGATAACGATAAAGTTGAGATTACTTCTAGTGTGGAGATTGTTCTCTTTGAATCTAGCTAATCAGAGCCAAGACAATTAGATTGCTTTGTTCCATCATTTTTGGCTTTGATTATAATAACAGCAGTACGTATTCACATCAACGGTCTGGCTTAGAAAATTATGTAATATTCTAGCTCAATAGGAGGAGTTTTTTTCCTGTCAAATCTGTCAAAACAATACAAAAACAGACGCATAGTATCTGTACCTACCCTTTCAGGTAAAACTGAGAGCCAATAAAATGCGAACTTCAAGCCACTGAGCCAGAAACAATAAATATCCGCATTATGTACTTGCATACTTACTATCAGATAAATCAATATTGGCTACCATTTGTTCTAGTTCTTGTTGCTCTTCATTCAAAATTTCGTTTAGTTCGGTTTCGTACATATGCCTTGGCAAGCTCTCATTTATGTGCGATTCTAATTCGTTCTCCTGATTAATCAATTCATCGATGTCTAGAACATCGTAAAGCTCGTTCGCCTCTCTTTCTAATTCCAACTTATAATCTTCACATGCTTGTCTATCCACCATTTTTTCACGATTTATGCCTAATTTATCTTGTCTGTGCCGATCTCTAATCTCTCGTAGCCTGTCGTGCTTGTTTCTCTTATTTATTATGGCCGTTCTCCCTTGTTGGTTTTGATGGTGATACTGGCTGCTTCTGCGGTGTCCGTGATCCAGAATGTTTCTGATAGGTGATGACAATGGATAGTGTATCCTGTTTGAACGATCTTGCTGAAGTTGGTGTAAATCTTCAAGTATATCCAGATCGTAGCTCGCGGACGCATCTGATGGTTTTATTGGCGAACTGAATGGCTTTTTCGAAGACATTGGTTGATATTGTGAAGTATCCCGACCATTCGGTGAAGAATCCATCTGTACTGCTACCTTATTCGTAAGTATAATTCTTCAATGTCTTGTACTTACTTGAATATGTAATCATGTAGATCATCGTACTACCTTTGCTACGCGTATAAAAATTTGGTAGTGCAATGCAAATTACTTGATGATCTTCATTCTATTAAACAACTACTTCGATTAGCATGCTGTATAATCCGATAGACTCAAATGACGAGTCATCTTTTGACGAAGATGATGAAGTCTTCATGGAAGAAACTTCGGATAGCGTAGCATCCGTGGTTGCTGAAATATTTCCCTCAACTATTCCAATTGTTCTGGTCGAAGAACATTGTCAATTGCATTATGCACCCATTCATAGGTTGCCCAAAGATACCTTGATAAAGTGTTTGCTGTTGGTAGAGTCTAATTTGAAAGCTTTTTATATAAAGCATCAAGGATTGAGATGGAAGTTGGATAAACTCAAAGAAATGCAAGAAACTGGATTGATCTATGTTTGGTACACTGATTCGAATAACAAATTAATTGGGTTCATTTCATTCATGTTAACATATAGTGATCAATACAAAGTACTTTATCTATATGAAATACATGTGGCCACAGAGTACCAGTCCAAGAAAATTGGATCTCAAATGATAGATAAGTTGCACGAATTTTCTCACCATTTGAAGATCATAGCATCAAAAAAGCATGAATACCGACATTTCGTTAATAGTGGTACAAGCTTAACTGTTTTCAGTGACAACAAAGCTTTGCAATGGTACCAAAAACTAGGGTACCAACTAACTGTAGATTCTCCAAGAGACAAGGTTTTGAGGAATAAGGTGGTCAAGCCTGAATATTATTTACTTATTCGCTTCAATGATAGTCTTCCTAAAGCGGGTACTTAATAGAAGTATATATTCAAATGAATAACGATGATGATACAACTAATTTCTGTATAGAAAAACTATTTACTTTTGATCTAACAAGTTCACATAACCACGACGAGCACCCTTCTTTGTTTTACGCCCAGAAGACGGCCCTCCGCCGAGTGATAAAAGATCATCCAATCCAGCGTTAGCTAAACTTGGGCCAGCAGGTGGTGGTGGACCTGATGGAGATGGTCTTGATTGGGATGGCCCGGGCAGTTGTACACCATTCAGATGATTTGAAGGTTTTGCAACTGTATCTTGCTTGCCTTGACCAACAGGGGTACTTGAACTGGGCGGTTTGCTTAAACTACTACTAGAACCTTCAACTGGTTTTTTCTTAGCCGCTGGGGGTGGTGGAGGGGCAGATGACTTCAATTGTTCTTCAAGTGGAATACTCTTATCAATCCATCTTTTCAACTTTTCATCATAAACGAATTTATTCTTTTCCCCTAATTTAGCTCTGATAGGCTTTGGCTTATCATCATTTTTTCTTCCCAGGAAAGGCCACCATGTTTGATTCCTTTGGGCAGCAGCAGCTTCTTGTCTTTGTCTAGTTCTATCAGCTTCAATTCTTGCCCGGCGCTCTTGTTCTTCTCTCTCTCTCTTTTCCTTCTTCGCCGACTCGTCGTCTGAATCTTCATCTTCTTCATCAACGACAGGTATATAGTCTTTGACAGTATCATCTGCTACCTCGTATTGTTGATATAATGCAGATTGTTGGGATTGAGATAGTCTAGAAGAGAATAATCCACCTGGTCCACCGATAACAGAGTTGGCTCTTGTAGTCAAATCTGGTGATCCAGGTATTGGGAAATCTCCAAAACTGCTATCCACTCCAAATCCGGAACCCCTTCTAGCTTTACCTTCGCTTTCTTGATACGGATGGAACATAGATTCTTTTTCGGTTCTGAAAGAATTATTTAAATTAGTTGAAAAAGGAACTCTCGCATTAGGAGTGTGAAGGCTGCTAGTCTCGAACTCATGATCGTTTATACCTTCACTATCAAAACTTTCGTCTACATTAACATTTTTGTTCCGTATTGATTGATTTCCGGGTGGTACAGATATATGATCTTTCGAGATCTCTTCTTTAGCCTCTTCATTTGGAGTCTCTCTTGTGTCATTCTCATTAACCAATCTTTTACTTTCATCAACTTCGGACCTTTCAGGGACTTTGTACCCACCTAAGTTGAAGATATCATTATAGGAAACGTCCGAAGGTGTGTCAACTAGCAGGCTACTGCCTTCTTTCTTGGAAACGTATTTGTTGCTTGATTGTGGCCCATACTTATTGTTCTCGCTATTTTTAGAAGCAACAGCACCTGGTGCATAAGGATTGGTTCTGGCCCTGGTCTTTTTCGGTGCAACACTAGATGATTTTGGTACAGAATGGTCCTTTGGTGGAGGAGGCACCTGTGTCAATGTGGAACCTGTCAATTCCTCTTCATCCGCTGTTTGAGGTATAGCTAATGAATTAGAGCTATCTCTAATTCCCGAAGATCTCTCAGATTCTCCCGACTCAATAATAGTTTCAGGTGCATAGTCAGGTCCTTTTTTCAAACCCAGATGAACATCCGCCGAAGCTGAATTATCATTCGCTGCCTTTGGCATCGACTTAAATTCAGTCGGATAATCTAAACTTATATCACTTTGAAGCGACGATGTATGTTTATGTCCTGGAATTGAATTAGAATTAACATGATTTTCAGAGAAGGAATTTGAAATAGAAGGTCTCTTCGCGGTAGTTGGAGGATTCATGTTTGTACCCGATATGCCCATATATAAAGACTGGTGCGACGCTATTGACAGACTTGAGAATTGTGCCGAAGAATTTATATAAGGAAAGCTACCATTATTATTGGAGTAAACTTTCTGAGGGTTAGGTGAAAATTTCGACGGAACCTTAACATTTTCATTTTGACCTTGATTAATCGGTAAATACTGAGATGATGGATTATTAGGAACCATTCGTGATTGCTGCAAAGATTCATACACAGGATTGTTAACCTGCTGTTGAGACGATAACAGTTGATCATTGCGAGTAAGGCCAGATGTTACCTGAGAGGAGGATGGAGCATACTTTTGTATAGAAGTGGTACTATTATTTGAATAAAGTGATGGTGGAGGTCTGCTATGAGGCATACCACTCAGCTTTAATATAGAATTCTCAGGAGTAGTTCCTGGAGCTGAATTAGTGGCTACTAAAGCATCTCTTATGTGATCAGGGCGACCTTGAGGCAGTGTCTGTGGATAGTTATTATTCATAGATGTGATATCTAGCGATGATGGCGCTCTAGAAACTGAAGGACTAAACTTGCTGAAAACACCATTCTCGCCATGTTTAGCCTTAGATTCGTCACCCCCAATAAATTTGTCAAGCTGGTCCCACATTTTATCAAGATTCAACTTCTTACTACCAAACCAACCCAGATCAGTTGAACTAGATTGGGAAATTCTCATCAATAAGTTTTGAAATTCCTGAAATGCAACTGGATTAAAAAAGGACGATCTTCCAGTAGCCTTGATTATATTACTTATTGCATCACAGTACTTCTGAGACTCTGCAAATAACCCATAATCAGCCAATACCTGTGCGTGCTTTAATTTAAGTGGAAGTAAATGTGCAAACCCTGTTGCAGGAATATTGGTTGTACTCAATTGGATTGCATACTCATAAATTTCTGAATAGACAAATGAATGACTTCCAAATCCAATAACAGAAAATAATATACCATTAGCTTGCGAGGGAACATTAGATAAAGGAAGTCCGGCTAAAATAAGACAAATTTGGCTTGGAATTATTTGTCCTGATAATGCTAAAAGTTTGCTAAATTCACATAGAAATTCATGGCCTTGCTGAGGTTTGTTGATTACCACCAACGAGACAAGATCCCTCCAATTCTGAATAAACCATTCTCCTTCAGTTTGAACATTAGTTATATCATCAATTGCGCCTTTGAAGTTTCCAGCAAATAGTTTTAACATAATTGGCATCAAATGATGAACCTTACTTTGAGATTTTTGGTAGGGAAATATTGATCTTGCATAATCTGAAGCGATTTTTCCAAACTTTTCGGGTCCATCAAAGTTAGCTATCATTAATGCAAGAGCCCAATCCCCTTTTGATAAACAAAATTCCAATGCTTTCTCTGTATTACCTATTTGCAACAAGCCCCAAATAATATTAATGCCTGCATTGTCTAATCTGTATGCATTGGCTATAGCAGACATTGAGTTTATATCTATATTAGGATTATCAGTAGTATAATCAACGCTTGAATTAAGTACCGCACAAGCAGCCTTTGAAAAATCATCAGATTTGCAATCGCCATTAAATCTTACAAGTGCTAACAAAATTTGAGATAGGAGTAACTCATCTAGCTTCTTACCTGTATTATCCTGGGCCAAATATTTATTATATGATTCCAACCATTTTTCCACATCCTTATTCTTGGTTTTCAATTTGCTAAATGGTCCCGGAAAGGTCGATAGGTAATGGCTATCCTTCAAAACTTCCTTTATATCAGTAACATGGATAGATTCTAATGCACGGTTATACGTATTCGTGACTGCAGATGGCCTCAAATAAGCTACGTTCTTAGAGCTGCTCCAATTAAATATTGGAAACTGACGTTGAAGTAAAGCATTTGGATTTTCTACCTTAGGAGCAATTTGCTCTTTATGGTAAAAATTTGATTTAACATTCGAGATTCCACGTCTTCTTCCATGAATGTTATTGTTGATGGCAGCTGGGGGAGCAGTAGGACTAGTCGTGTTTGGCATCATAATACCTTGTGGCATGCCTTGCTGAGCGTTAGATACATTTATAGAAGCAGGTGCATAAGGGTTGATCTCTTTGTTTTTGGCCCCTATTAAAGAACTTGCTCGTGACAGAGTCCTCTTATGACTACTTGGAGCATAAGGTCCAGCATTCGGAACATAAGGGCTTGTGGCACTTTGGGAGCCCTGGACTTTAGGTATAGCAGTATTAATTAGGTTTGGTGATGGGTTGGAAGTTTTACGTTGTGGAACGTACGAATTTCCATTCTGACCTAAACTCTGGTTTGGTATGTTTGGAAAAGGTTGTGCTTGAGCCTGAGGTAACATATTATTACCTGCAAACTGTGATGATTGAGGTGGCGCAACCATGCCAATAGGTACTTGTGAGCCCGCTCTATTACTTGCGATTTGGGGAGGTGGTGGTGCATAAGTGACTGGAGGTGATTTGACAGCATTCATGGCCGGCTTAGCATATGGATTCACCACAGGTTTCTGCAATTGGGGCTGAGCAGGGTTAGCTATAGGGGAAATGCTTTGACTCAATTGGGCTTTAGGTAAGGCAGCTCTAGCTGGTTTAACTGGTTGCTTCTGAATCGGCATTGGTAAATCTTCAAAAAAAGACTTCTTCTGCGGACCGTGAATTGATTCGACCGACTGAGGGACTGTACTTTGACTATCATTGGATGATAATAAACCAACAGCATCTCTGGACGAATGTAATTTAGGAGGCATATTGGCAATTGGTGGAGTGCTATGGCTAGAAGAATTCGGTGCGTATTTATTAGTAGATCTTGCAGCAGGCTTAAAATTATGAGCTATCAAACTATCTGGAAAATCATAAGCATCATTCTTCTTGTTGTTCAGGGTTGGGCCTTTATAATCTTGTGGTGCGGTCCTGATGGAAGAAGGTAAATATGTCTGTTTATTTGACTTTGTTTGTACAACAGGATTTTGTCCAGTGTTTCCATCTTCCAAAAACTCGTCATCTAGAAGGTCGTCATCCAATTCCAAAAATTCAAGAGATTTATTTAGAGTTTCAGATTTTTGATTGTCCTTGACGTCAGTTGTACTGATCTTTTGTGGAAATTCGAATAGGTTGCTTTTGCTGTCAGATAATGCTACATCCTGGAGAAAATCGTGATCGTCATCTTCAAAAAGTTCGTCTAAATGATCTTTTTCTTGTGGTTGATATGTATCCCCTATTTCTTTCGTTGCATTTTCATTATTTCCTTGAGGATCATTTTCGAATTGCGATGAAAGTTTACTAGGTTGTTCCTCTGTATGAATTGCTTCAGTCTGAGCAGTATTTTGATTTTGAGAAGAGTGTTTCTCCGAACGAATATTCTCCGATGAACCTAAAAGAACTTCATCTTTGTCCATTGCTTCTTCTTGTCTCTGTATCTCATCTAGGAAATCATTATCGTGATTTCCACCAAATAGATCATCTACACTAGTAGATTCGTTCGACTGCTTACTTCCATTTTCCACTTGAGGTGATGGGATGTCGTTATTCGCCCCAGACTCCCAGGGAAGCTTATGCTTATCATGGTTTGCTTGAGATGCCAAGATATCTTCATTTGCTGTTGACTCCCACGGAAGCTTATCATTATTTTTTTGAGGGGTTATAGCTTCACTTGTAGTAGACTCTTTTTGTTCCCAAGGCAATAGGTCTTCAGCTTTCTTGTTGCAATTCGCATCTTCTGTCTCCTCCTCCCATGGTAACTTGCCTTCAGTCAGGGCTTCTGATTCCAATGGTGAAGCATCCTTTTTTGGCTCTTCCAATGATTCTGGTTCCTTTTCTTTTCCCTCATTATCTGTTGAAGCCAAATCTTCCTGAGTGGGGTTGAAATCGTTGTCTACTCCTCTTTCGGGAATATTCTCCTGCCATTCACTTTTTCGCTTGTCTCCAACTATAGTTATTGGATCATTATTGAATGTATTCTTATTGTCTTGGGATGCTACTTCACTGACATCTGCAGCCGAGTCGTGGGCATCCTTATCCTTACTTCCAAAACTCGATTGCTTGTCTGCATTGGAGTTCGTTCTAGGAGAAAGATCCGGCCTGCCACCTCCGTTGTTTGCACTAGATGCTTGGTCGTTGATATCCAATTTGTTCTTCTTTATATCTTCTTCAAATTGATTAGCCGCAATAGGATCTTCATCGTTCACGTCATCGTCGTCTTCAATTACAACCTCCGATGGCTCATGCTCCGACTCTTTTTCAATGGTCTTTAACTGTTCCTTAATATCGTCACTTTCGATCACCAGACTTTTCCTCAATATATTTTCGTCGGTAAAACTGGCTGACCGTTTGGCCATGGAAGATATGGCGTTGTCGACTGATTGATTATGTGGAAGAGCCTCGTCGCCGCCAGTAATTAATATACTCGTTCGACGATGCTTATCAGGCAAATCTGCATTCTCAATATGAGATCCAAGCGAATCATTGGCGTTTGCTGATGTAGAAACCTTCTTGACGGGGTTCAAATGATTCGTCAAATGGGACTTTTTGTTATGTTTGCGTGCCATTATTGTTATATATATATATAGCTTCGGTGATTCTTCAATGATTTCCGGATACGCTAACCACCATATATATCAATTATATCAAACCAATACTATAGTAAAGAGGATAATCTAAAACTTGCTTGTACCGTGTTATTATGGACGCTGCGACGATCCGCTAGGACCATCTCTCGGTCACGTGCACTATACTATTTACTATCTCCCCACAGCACTGGAGCTGTTAGAGTAGGACGAGTTGCTAATGTAGATAGCTAATTGAAAACCTAATAGAAAGTCTATAGATGCTATAGAGGCTCTTCCTTCTGTAATTGAAGTTTGTATAATCTTACAATAATAAAGGTACTAAACTTACTTCGAGATAAATTTCTCGTTTTGCAAAATTCTGAAAAAGTTGTCATTAATAGAACATATTCTGATCAGCCATTGAACATGACCTATAATAGTTTTTCTTTGGTATTTTGTTGCAAGATGAATTTAACTATATTCTACTCTTCGAATTGGTCTGTCTCTTAGTTTTTTTATATAGTACTATGGAAACAATTGCAAAAAAAATGGATAATAAATGTCCTATTTGGAACATAGACAATTAAACTAGTTTTCAGTGCTAAATCCTCATGATAGGAACCGTTGGCATAAAACTTTCTCTGTGCCTCTCCAAATTAATCCGGAAGAACCTAGAACTTGACATATCCCCATGATTTGTCAACAACTATTCGAAGCACCCTTTGCAACTATCAACAAACAGATACGAATCCTCTATGATAACCAATACAATACCCCAACAGTTCCGATTTAGCAGCCTCCATGCAACAGCCCCAATGCAACCTTAATACAGCCCTATATTCGGAATATCTATTCTTCTATCGATCTCAATGCGCCAAACCAAATCTATGTGTGGGTGCCATCTGCGGTACGGCGCAGCGCACCGCTCACAATCATACACTTCGTCTCGTCTACATCTCCAAATCCATAGAACTATACTACTATCATTCATTTCAATTATCTCTTCCTACTTCTACTACATTATTACATTCTCTAATTCAAATTACAGATATATCTTCCCTGCACCCCATTCACACTTCGCATTATGTCGGGGGTACAAATAAACGAGCCTTCAAGCCCACTTTTACATAAAAATATCCACAATTCTTCACTAAATCCACAGTTCCAATTTGATTTCTAATTTACTCTCTCCGCACGGTTACGCTACGCCTACATTGATAGCTATTCTTTGGCATAATAGAAAATTATAAAGAACTATAAAGATTACAAAGCTAATACGATGCACATGTTCTTCGGTTCAAAAAACTTTCGCGCACCTAAATAATGGTGATGGAAAAATTTATAATTAATACTAAAAATAGCTCTTCCATTGCAGCTAACAAGTTTATGTTAATACTTTATCAATAAAAGTATTATATAATCAGATAGGAGACCTATTCATATAATCGAGTAAAAGTTCAAGATTGATTACATTTAAATAGGCTAATTAGGAAAAAAATAAATTATTTGACGCTTTTAAGAATAATAATAAGTGTCACAGACCAATCTTAGTCAATTGAAAAAAATAATACAAACAGTTGATTTATCAAGAATTGTTACAGATATAGAAACAAGAATTGGACAATAGTTGGAACCGACTAGAATAGAGACCACCAACTAGGATACGACACTTTATTGATAGATAAGCATTGATATACAATGGGAAGAAGAAAGATTGAGATTCAGCCGCTCACGGACGATAGAAATAGGACGGTTACGTTTGTTAAGCGGAAGGCAGGTCTTTTCAAGAAGGCTCACGAATTGGCGGTATTGTGCCAGGTGGATTTGGCGGTTATTATTGTGGGAAACAATAATAAGGTTTACGAATTTAGTTCTGTTGACACGAAAGAATTGCTTGACATGTACCAAGAGGTTAAGCCTCATGAGTCAAAATCACCGGCAAATTATGGGAATTACAAGAAGAAGAGGCATTTAAACCACGCACATTTCCCAATTGATGATGAGATGTCAATTGAGGATGAAAACGAGTCAGAATACGACAGTGACACCCCTGAGCCCAAACGTCAGAGAAAAGACGATGCGGAGGACAAGCGGAAAAGAGGAAAGAATGAAAGAAGATACAGCATGCGTAGACCTACCCCCCCATCACATATTTCACTTTCAGGGGTTTCGAATTCAGCCATGGGTTATGGACAGGCTCAAGGCAATCTGCAAACCAATGACGAAGAGGATCGAGAAGCTATTCACAAGGGTCCTACGTCGCATACGCGAGACAATTCTACTGCATCGAATGTATCGGCGAACCAGAGGCCTGTTTTGAGGGTTCAGATTCCAATTGACGCCAAGAACAACGATACTAATGATAGTGCTAAAACCATTACGGCCATAGACACCAACCTTCAGAACAATCCTTCAGATGCTAACAGTAAGGCAAACAGTGTTACGAATAAGGGTCTTAATTCTGGAACTCATCCTATGGCGCCAAACATCAAGTATTTTGGATCATTCAAATCGCCTGATAACCACAAACCGATAACCACCTTACCATTACCAATACAGAACAAGTCGCAAACGTCGTCGCCATCGAGCGCTACAGCACCTTCGTTGCCGATGAGTGGAATGACTTCATTTTTTGGATCGCTTCCCCAACCATCACCATCTGTCCAATATTCTAATAATTCGATACTTCCGACACCGATACTTAACCAGGTGATTAACCCACAATATGCGCTGCACCAGGGTCAACACCAGCATCAGTATCAACAAAATAATCATGGCGGAACTACCAATGAAAACCAAAATCTGTTGGCGCCGTCAGCCAATAGCTCCAACTTGAAACAACGTCTGCTCTTATCGAGCACACAGTATCAACAGGGCGGTGAACAGTCACCAGTGTCAGGCCTTCCTTCACGGTACGTCAACGAATTGTTCCCATCACCCTCCAACTTCTACGTGACGCAGGATTGGGCAAACTCGGGCACGGGAATGACACCGATCAATAGTTCGATGCCCCAGTATTTTATGAATATGATTCCCTCAAGTGGAGGCCAACCGAGTGCGCGTGCACAGTTGCAGGGACTGTCCCAGGGTCAGACTAAGACGGAGAATCTCACGTCTCCTCTTCAGTTTATGGGCCCTTTCAACACCCCCGGTAACGCAACTAGCAATTACAGCAACACTTCTAACAATGCCTCGACCTCGCATAAGAAGAAGTGATGTGGTAGTAGCAATTGTATAGTACAAAGTGTATATTAGTATGACAATGTGTAATGTATGAGTATTTGATTTCTGGATATTGACGTGCAGTGTAGCAGGCATATTTACCAAACAATGTCTAGGCGAAATGTCTCATAGCTCATGTTAAGATCTCTATTATCTATTTATCTATACAATAAGTTTCTGATTGGAAAATTCACCAATGGATTAATTTTCATTAATATCTAGTCTATGGTATTTTTTGCTACCATCATACAAGCTAATGCACCAGTATCCATCATTTAAACCCTATAACTACAATATACCAGCTCAGAATAATTTCAGCTGGCACTCATAAACATGACTACAAAATCAATTTATCAAGATCATGACTTCTGACACTTCAGCTTGCCAATACCTTTACCTTTCATAACCTAGTGCACCATATTGCAACCATGGTGAGGGCTAATGCCCCAAATCCTTCTGAGATAATGAACAGTCACAAATCGATCAAGACACGTATTTTTCTGGCTTCATTTCGCACTTGAATTTTTCACGTTAACTATGAGGATTTTCTCCTGGCACTATACAGTATTGTGCGATTGAGTACTAACCAGGTGAAAAAATCATCAATTTCTTTGACTTATAAAAATTTTTAGAGATTTTAGCTCTTAATTCAGAAGGCATAGGTAGACCAGTACAAGATGAAGGTATGTTACATGAGATATCAATACAGATTATACTATAATACACCGTCAAAAGTAATCAGTTCCCATTATATATTACATTAAGTCAAGTAGAAAGAAATTATAGAATGAATAAAGTGAAAAATTATCGTTGGAGTGAAAAATTAGATTATATGTCGAGTGGTGAATGAATGTGGAGGGTAATCGAAGTAGACATGATACATAGATATCAATGATGACGATTGGGATCTCTTTCATTCATGAAGACACGAATAGTTGGACGATTAGCGAAGCGCACTAGAGAAAAATTTTCAGTGGATTTTAGTGAATAGGACGATTTGACAAGAGTAGCAAGAAAGAGAATGAAAAATGGTGGGAGGGAGATAGAGGTGTGTGTAATCGACGAGAGTGTATTATAGGATAATTAGGGGATTTTGTTAAAATTATAGAATTAAAATACTAACAATAATAGTTAAATATTTCTTATCCAGCCAACGGTACCCAAAAGTGTATCGATATTGAAGACGAACACAAATTACGTGTTTTCTACGAAAAGCGTATGGGCCAAGAAGTCGAAGGTGACTCCGTCGGTGATGAATTCAAAGGTTACATTTTCAGAATCACCGGTGGTAACGACAAGCAAGGTTTCCCAATGAAACAAGGTGTCATGCACCCAACCAGAGTTAAGTTATTATTAGCCAAGGGTCACTCTTGTTACAGACCAAGAAGAACTGGTGAACGTAAGAGAAAGTCCGTTAGAGGTTGTATCGTTGCTCAAGATTTAGCTGTCTTAGCTTTATCTATTGTCAAGCAAGGTGATGCTGACATCGAAGGTTTAACCGACACCACCACCCCAAAGAGATTAGGTCCAAAGAGAGCTAACAACATTAGAAAATTCTTCGGTTTAACCAAGGAAGATGACGTTAGACAATTCGTTGTTAGACGTGAAGTCGTTAAGGGCGATAAGAAATACACCAAGGCCCCAAAGATTCAACGTTTAGTTACTCCACAAACTTTACAAAGAAAGAGAGCATTAAAGGCTCAAAAGGTCAAGAACGCTCAACAACAAAGAGATGCTGCTGCTGAATACGCTCAATTATTAGCTCAACGTTTACACGAACGTAAGGCTGAAAGAGCTGAAATCAAAAAGAGAAGAGCTTCTTCTTTAAAGGCTTAAATTAGTACATAATTGTAATTTAATTTTCTTTTTGATTTTATACGTTTACATCTAATTTTTGTTTATTTTGTGTATTTAATAAAATATATCGGTTATCTAAAGATAAATTATTGGTATGTATGCATCTGTTTAATATCTATAACCGTAGTAGTACATATTGTGTTATTAAGATTTCAATGGGGACCAATTTGATTTGGTTTCTTGGAGATGGGCTCTTCTCCATTTTGCGTACCTTCTCTTTTCCTAGCTAACCGTTTTATATTGTCGTACACCTCATCGGTTGTTAAATTCGATGAGTAAGTGAAGTTTTTACGGACAAAGTTGTCTTGTTGTTCTTTGTAACGAGGATCTCTCAATAGAACTTTTAAGTGATTATCGAACTGCAGCTCTGGGATGAATTTTCCAGTAATAGGACATTTTATATGGCCTGCCATATGGCTTGCATTTTGGTTGTTTGACTTGGACTTGTTCTTTAATCTCGATTCTCCAGCAGCCTTGATTTTCATTCCTTTAGGTTTTGGGTGCTGTACCACTTCATTCTCGCTCTTTTCTGGTGTAGTTTCTTGA
This sequence comes from Debaryomyces subglobosus, assembly GCA_003708965.2. Classification (NCBI taxonomy): domain Eukaryota; kingdom Fungi; phylum Ascomycota; class Pichiomycetes; order Serinales; family Debaryomycetaceae; genus Debaryomyces; species Debaryomyces subglobosus. The sequence goes on along the minus strand of PPOW02000016.1, from coordinate 153,237 downwards.
GGCTCTTGTTTAGGCTGTATCTTTGCTTTTGCCAAATCTAATTCTTTCTGCTTCGATTCCAATGACCTGTAAATTAAATCTTCTCTTCTTAAAGGAATTGCCAATTCACGAACCTCATCAACAGCATCGAACTCTATTTGCCCGACAATGGCGAAATCCTGCCAATCAATAGACGTATATGCTAATTTTTTCTGTTCTTCTATCTTTTTCTCATTCAGTAAAACAACCTTATGTTGTTTATCATAGTATGCCCTTCTGTAGGCTGATTCGAATATTTGATCCGGGTGTGAAAGTCTCTCAACAATCTTTTGAACTTGTTCATCTTCTGAATTTTTATACAAGTTTAGAACCAATTCATATTGTTTAACATATTTTTGAAATATCAGATGTAATGAATGCTTCTCATGTAGAAACTCAAATTGTGCTTTATTCGATTGTTGAATTTGGTGCGTCATTAAGCGTTCGGCATACTTTTTGCCATTCTTAGCTACAAAGAGAGCTGTCAATTTTATAATGTCCAAGTCTAACGATGATATAGGAGGATTAGTGGTGAGAAAATAAAGTTCTGGAGGGGACTTAACGGTCGTAGTTTCACCCGTAGCCACTTTCACATCTCCATTATGCACATCAGAATTCTTAATATTACCTAGTTTCCATTGGTAGTAATTGTTGTAAACATCATTTTTCTTTAAAAAGGTAAACTTTTCATTTGACCCTTCATTATTTTTTAATCTTTCTTCAAACGATGAGCCATTTTTTAATACGTAACCAACGGTTTTATCTATTGTTTCTTTCACTTCAACAGGAGGTATTTTTACACTATTGGGTATTATGCTATCTACCATTTTATTTATATTACACCACTAGTTAGTATCAATGTATGCAATATTATAGTAAAGCTTGTAACTAAGTTCTTACGATAAATGTACTTTACACAAAATCACTTTATTGATAAATTATTTTTAATAGATAGATATTACCGATAAATGGGAATAATATTTGACCTAAAACATCAAGTTTAATTATAAGACATAGGCAAGACTGCAACATAAGTATGTCAACAGAGCTTGGGAATATTGAAAATAATAGGCGGACTGAAGAAAATGATTCAGAATCAGACGTAGATTCATTGACCGAGGATTTGGATCAGATTGGTAGACTTAATTTGAGTATGCCATTGAACTTGAATTTATCCTTGTCATCGTATATAAATAACCTTCCAAACTTGCCAACGTTTGATATAAGAAACCTAAGGAATTTACCCAAAGTTCAAGAATTTTCGAATGAAATATCAAGATACATATCTACACATAAGAGTGATTCATCAGATACAGCACCGCCTGAAGTACAGCAAACGACAATTAATTCGATGAAGACAGCAATTTCTACCCGTATTCAAATGCATAATTTTTTACATGATTTGGATTTGGGCTTGTCTTTAACAACCGCTATCGACAGGTTGCAACCATTGACCGATATTATTCACGAGACAATATTTTTACCGGCAGAAGATACTAGCGATTTTGAAGATGATTATGATATAGATAGAAATAGGGGACTGGAAACCCACCAGAATCAGAATTCTACTGAGCCTGTTGGTGTTGATGCTATTGTTAATCGTCATCAACCGTTAGTGAGTAATATAGTGAAACCTGACAATGAGGGCAGCCATAGTAGCAACTACAAGAAGAGAAGAAAACATCGCCTTCATGGAGCAAGAAGCTTGTCTGACGAGGATAGCGCCACGGCTACAGGAAGTGATTTAGATAATGTGGAAGGATTATCTATTGACGAAGTCAAAGCATTGACAGACTTATCATCATTAGATGATTTCTATCAAGAAAGTTTACTAAGAAAAAAGATCCAGAAGATTCAGGGATTAGATAACTTAAGTCAAAAACTGAAAAACAAATTAGTTACAAGATTAATGATGGGTAATTATTATAAATACGTAAATGAAAACTTGGCTAAAAATAACATGTCTTTATCACCTATTCTTAAAAAGCAACAGCTAGTTTTGAACAAAGAAGACTCACCAGAACGAAGTATTTCTGAGGTGATAATGGAAGATAATGAAAAAATAGATGAACAACAATCAACCTCTCAAGAAGGGCGTACTGAATCGGAGGTTGAAACATCAGAGGACGATGATGATGCCGTGATTCTCACAGAGAAAGACCAAGAACCGTCGTATCATGATCCACCGTTTAATACCATAATGGGATGCTCGCATTACCAAAGAAACTGCAAAGTTGAATGTCCTACTTGCTTTAAATGGTTTCCATGCAGATTTTGTCACGATAGCGAAATATCATCACATAAATTGATAAGAGAAGATGTTAAACATATTCTTTGTATGAAGTGTAATACTCCTCAAATACCGGAGAGCAATTATTGTATTTCTTGTGAAACCGAATTGGCCAACTACTTCTGTCTTAAATGTAAGTTATATGACAATGATCCAACTAAGGACATTTATCATTGTGACAAATGTGGAATTTGTCGACTAGGATTGGGGTTGGGAAAGGATTTTTATCATTGTGATGAGTGTAATATATGCTTATCGATAGATTTAAGAGAAAGACACAAATGCCTAACAAATACGACACATTGTAATTGTCCTATTTGTAATGAGTATTTATTTACCTCTGTCAACAAAGTTGTATTCATGAAGTGTGGTCATCTGATACATCAAATGTGCTACGATGAACTAAGTAAGCATTCATACAAATGTCCTGTTTGCAAAAAGACAGTTGTGAATGTGGAAACCCAATTTAGAATATTAGACCAGGAAATTCAACAGCTGCCATTGCCACAGCCATATAACTTATGGAGATGTATCATAAGTTGTAATGATTGTAAAGGGAAATCCAATGTTCCGTATCATGTTCTTGGATTGAAGTGTAAATATTGCAGAAGTTATAATACCAATCAACAGAAATTGATTAAACCAGAGGAAGAAGAAGACGAAGAAGAGCAGGATGATGAAAATCAAGAAGAGGATGACGACCAGAGTCATTTGAATCCTATGCGCTTAATACAGACCAACCTCCACAGTAATTTCATCATAGATGAACATGCCAGTAATGTGCCACCAGAGGAAGAGTATGATGCGGATAATAATAAAAATAGCGACGAACTGGATAAAGAAAGCGACCATGAAATGTTTGCAAAAATAAGAAAGCTTACCAACTCGATCGTAAGTAATTTATCTTCCTCGGGGTATGGATCGAATACATCTACTGTAGGTGACCAGCCTCAAGTTTCGTACATTACATCTATTCTACAAGGCTTTGTGAATAACGCTACTAAAGATAAGTACGTCACAAAATCTAATACGGATTCCGATGCTACGAAGGACGAATCTTGAACCACCAATAATAAATCCAGCAGTGCCCATATCGATAATAGTACTATTGCAAATATTGGTTCTCATTGATCCTATATTAAACGCTCTTATACGGTACGAACTTCTCCTGTATGATCGTGATGACTCCAAATTTCCGGTGTATATTCAGGACATATAATAAACTTTTAATGATGCATGGAAGCTCCCAAAACCCATCCTCCCAAAAAAAATGAGAAAAATGTTGCGCAAATTCCAACTGCCTTAATTAATAGAACCATAATTTTGGTTTGTAACCAAAAATTGCTGCATTTTCCCAACAGTCGTATACGCGACATTTTGGATTTTCAAGTCACCCATAAACTACTTCATGACACTAATTTACTCCGTTTTGTATCCTCCATGGTCAACTAACGTGGCATACTATATCTTTTGGATTGAAGCAACTATATTGAACTATTTGTGTTTTAATATACCATCAACGTGCTAGAAACGTGCCAGCATTGTTAGAAAAGTAGCTTAAATCAAATGTCGTTAACCTCACTCAGATAAGACCAACGTTTATCCAGATCGTAAATGACCATAATTCCGGTTTTGCCATGAATGTGATTAATATTACCCCATATGAGAACACGACTTGAACTATTTTATTGTATATTTTACATAACACTCAATTAATAATAAGAACTACAACCCATGTAATTAATGTAGGCGAGAAAGGCACATGGTTCACAAGGGCCCCGTGTGTGACATTTAAGGTATCTACCTAAATATGAGAATATAGTAGAGTAAGGAGAGGAGCGATATACCGACCAAATAATAGATACAGTAAAGCCGTAGAACGTCATGTTGGCAGATAAATATTGGTGATGCATTTTTGTCGAGCTCAACGATTATGACCATGGCTTGCGACATTTTGATATAAACCTTCTCATGCGGTTATAATTTTTCTGAATATCATTTTACGATCTAATATTAGAAATAAATACTGATTTATATAGTAGCATCGTTAGCTTACCGAGACATAGGAATCGTCTTGTACATACTTTATAACAGAAAGAAAGGAATTGATCAGAGATCATTTATAGTGCTAGATACATAGATTGGAAGTTGCTATAACATATTGAAAAGGTTATTTCACTGCATTCAAGCTGAAGCAATTTGAAATTGACAAAGTTTATAAACCATTGATTGGTGAATTTAAAGAAGTATGCATCAATAGAAATCAAGAAAGATATAAAAGCGTAATCAGACATGAATTCTCTCAAGGTTTTGGTCAATTCATTGGATGAACTCTACCCCAGCAAGAATGAGTACAAGCTTGGCGTTGAACTCGATAACGAAGAGGTAAATAATGAAATAGAGATAGATGGTGAAACAGTAGATGAAGGAGGAAAGAAAGACCAGAATCTGAGTCCAAAGTCTACATACTTGGCGTTGATTATCCAGGCGATTTTCTTCTTGCCCAATTACTTGCTAGTGAAACCATTGATCTTTATTTGGTTATTGATTACTTACCCATTTACCCATTTGTTTAGATATCGCCAGGTGTCTGACGAAATGATTGGTTCAGGTAGGAGCGAGAATAATTCATCTATTTCTAATGATATAATGTCGGATATGCCTTCAGTAATTGATGAGAAGACAGAATTACTCAAACAGGAAAACATAATGGCCAATAATATCAAATCGCCTACGTCTTCGTCCAAATACATTTTACCCCCACCACAACGATTATATCCGCTTTCACGGAATCCTGGCAAGAAGCGTAGAAAGACATTAATATTGGATTTAGATGAAACATTAATCCATTCATTATCTCGTGGTTCTCCTCGTTCATTCAGAGGTGGATCCACTCATACAATTGAGATCAAAATCAACAATGTTTCCTCGTTATATTACGTTCACAAAAGACCCTATTGTGATTATTTTTTGAAGGAAGTTGCTAAATGGTTCGATTTACAAATATTCACAGCAAGTGTTAAAGAATATGCTGACCCGATAATAGATTGGCTAGAAAATGATATTTCACCATATTTGACAAGTAATAATGATCGCCAGCAAGGCGTTAGTCGGCAAGTCTTCACAAAGCGTTACTATAGGACCGACTGTTCATATAGAACAGGAGTCGGATACATTAAGGATTTGTCTAAATTTTTCCCTCGTGATGACGATTTGAAGAATGTAATTATCCTAGACAATTCCCCAATTAGTTATGCCTTGCACGAAGACAATGCTGTAATGATTGAAGGATGGATAAATGACCAAAGTGATCGCGATTTACTAAATTTGTTGCCCATGTTACACAGTTTAAGCTTATGCATTGATGTCCGATTCATATTAGCTTTAAGAAGCGGTGAAAAGGTATTCGAAAAATAAATTATACACTTTAAGATTTTAGTTCATTGATTCATGGTAGATTTAAATTTAAAAAGTTTTAAAATAATAATAAAAGTTCCATATAATGTATATAACTATAAACTTCTACGTTAGCTTATAGCTGAAGTTCATATTAATCAATGTTGATTAGATTTGATGTCCTAATGTAATTTTGTGCGTTTAGTTTTCTTTGGCTGTTCACTTGATTCAAAAATAATTTTGCATAATGATACATCAAGCATATATACGACTGAGAATGCTTATCTGGTAATTTGATGAGAGGCATATCTATAATGTCTCAACATTATCACCTTCTTGGATCATCTTGCAATCAGCTTGTGAATTATTTATATACAGGCCAACATGATTTTGATATTTTGGCGAACTAAAACCGAAGGTAAGTAGATAGGTTCCGACAGCAAATCAACAATGAAATTGACAGTTCTATTAAAAACAATCAATAGCATTGATAAGCCAGATGACTCAACTAGTGAATTGCTAAAAAAATTTGGGGATTACTTGAGAGAAGATTCAGTTAGGTCAAGTCCAGGAGTAAAAGACTCTATTCTAACAGTCATAAAGATAACTAATGACGAGTTATCTCAAATAATCGAATCGGGAGAATGCAACTGTACTTATTCTTTAATACTTGAAGCACTTAGAGTATTGATCAATTTTCTAGCCAATAATGATGATAATAGGCAGTTTTTAGCATCATCTGATTTGGAATACAAAGCAACTTTTTGGTTGTTAATATGCAAATTTTTTAGGCTGGATAATCTATATGCTAAGCATGACGTTGTTTATGAGAGAATTATTCTAATGTTGTCACAATTCATACATAATACTGATTTGTTGAAGAGTTTTATTATATTTTTTGGCGAAACGGGAATTGACAAGTGTTTAATAGAGTATTTGAGATTCAGAATGGATTCTAAGCTTGCAGCTGAGACTGGTTTTAATGAAATACTGATTCCAATAGAAATATATTCGGAATTTATGAGTGAGATGTCTGGCACCACTTCTGCTGATATGACATTTGCAAATGAATGTAAAGAGTACCTTGATACAATTATGAATATATTTAATTTTGCCGTTAGCTTAAACATCGATGAAGATGATCAAGAAGATTTGGATACAGTCAATGATGTGTTTTCGAACTTATGCAATATCATCTACAATATTACATTATGTGAAGATATACCCAATTTGTCGTCTACTAAAATACACTCAAGGATCTTGAAATTAATTCCTCAACTTCCTCCAAAAATACAAAACTTCGTTTTGAATAAGAGGAGGTTATTTTCATCCAGTGGTAATATTGCATCGATGACAAACTACGACAACTCTGTAGATTTTTTAATGGCCATAGGATATTTTCGTGATCTCAAAACGGATCCTTATATTTTATCTGCATGTGCTATAGACCTTGGTAATTATATCACAAGCGTTGAAAAATCTGAGTGGTTAAGGGTGAAAATTGACAACGAAATTGGGTTGAAAAAATTTACAGCAAACTTCTATGGAATTAAGTTTAACGATGTGATTCAATATCAAGCCTTCCATTTGTTTAATAACTTAATGTCTACTGATATTGCAGTTTACTCATTCGAGCATTACGATAGCCTCTTGAAATCGGCCAAAGTTGTAGTAGATAATGGTCAATACTATAAAGAAGTGTTTGGAATTTATTCCAAATTTATCAAAAAGTTAATACGCTTTGCATTTATCGAAAAGAAAGATTCACATATTAGCTTATTTGAATTCAAAGACCTTTGGAACCACTTCAATCCTGTGGATCATCCGGGACCTGCATCAGAAGAGATTTATCTCATCTTAACCCAAGCATTCATAGCAACAAAATTACTTGAAACAGGAAGCGTTGAGCCCAAAAATGTCCCATTTGTTACCTCCTTAGTCGAAAACCTCGTAAGTGCTAAGGGCATAAACGCCGATATATCATCTACTTTCCTACTGGAAAAGTTAAAGACCCTTGGCATTTTTTTCAAGACAATTACAACCCACAGTATAAATTGCAACATAATTACGAAAGTATTGTATGACTCGGACCCTAACCAATACCGTCTGCATTTCATTACTCCATACCGTATATTTTTGGAGAAACTACAACAAATACTCGGGGAACAAGAAAATTTGAATAACGCAAACAGCCAAAATCAGTTCAATGTTATCCAAAATAATTCCAAGTTTGTATGCGCCACAACAATCGCATACTGCAACCTCTCGAATGATACCAATGAAGATGTTGATGCCATCCAGTCAATTTGCCAATCTATCATACGTTAAACCATACGGCAGTATGAATATTCTATATCACGTGATTAGCGGCTTACACAACTAATAAACCCGTCTATAGCCGATAGTAGTATATAAAAGTCAACCATTTCCTGTTGTTTCAGCTAACACCCCACTATACAATATAAAAGCTTCTTCTAATACATATAATTGAAGTAAGGGTTATCAATTAACAGTTGAAATGACAATCAAAAGTAATTTTTCGAATTTAACGAGAGAAGCTCCAGATCCAATTGTGGAGACTATGACCAAGTATGCACAAGATTCTTCACCAGAAAAAATTGATGTTTCCATAGGTGTCTATAAAGGAGAGGAGGGAGAGTCGTATGTATTTCCAGTGGTTTCAAAGGCAAAGAAGCATTTATTTGAAAATGATCCTGGGCACAGCTACACCAATATGGCAGGTATTCCAGAATACACCAGAGGTGCACGTAAGGTTGTTTTCGGGGAAAGATATGCCAACGAAGGTAAAATTGCATCATTGCAGACTATCTCAGGGACTGGAGCATGCCATATGGCATTTCTACTTCTTCGTGAAGCTGGTTTAACCAACTTTTATATCGGAACACCATGTTGGTCTAATTATGGTCCTATGATCTCTCATGTGGGCTCTACATATTCCACATATACTCACTATAATGAAAAGCTTCGTGATATTGATTTTGATGCTGTTGTTGAATCTCTTGATAATGCGCCATCGAATTCTGTATATTTATTTCAAGCCTGTTGCCATAATCCTACAGGTGCAGACTTTTCTAAAGATCAATGGAAGCGAATTGCATGCATTGTTAAGTCCAGAAATATTTTCCCTGTTTTTGATATTGCATACCAAGGTTTTTCAAGCGGTGATAAAGATGTTGATGCTTGGCCTGTGAGATATTTCTACGAACAGAATTTAGAATTCTTAGTTTGTCAATCATTCTCAAAGAACATGGGATTATACAGCGAAAGAGCAGGTTGCCTTCATGCAGTGGTTCAAGATCTGGATTATGTCCCAAATGTTCAAAGTCAACTTGTGGCTCTCTTTAGATCGGAATGCTCTTTTGCTCCAGCATATGGTGCAAGAATTGCAAGTAAGATCATAAACGAACCTGATTTAGAAAAAGAATGGGCCCAAGAAGTTTCTATTGTAACCAAAAGATTGAAAAGTATCAGAAAGAAAACCTTAGATAGATTCCTCGAATTAGGTACTCCTGGTGAATGGGATCATGTAGTTAAGCAGCAGGGATTGTTTTGGTACTCTGGATTATCGCCTGAACAAAATGAAAAACTTATTGAAGATCATCACATTTATTCGACTTCGATTGGAAGGGTTAATATTGCAGGGTTAAATGAAAAGAGTGTTGATAAGTTCGTTGGCGCCATTGACAAAGTTGTCAGAGATACTATCGGTTAGTTTAATCGAGTTAAGGATATGGTATTGTATTTAAAGTAAATAATGAAGAATATAAAATCTAACTATGCAACTAAATTAGTACTTATGCAAAGAATGATAAGTAACTAATGATTAAAGAAATTCTTGAACAACTGAACCAATTGCCAGCTTCTATCTGTAACAAAAGTCATCATAGTTTCCTGTGATGAATCTTCTTTAAATGTGCTTTTAAATTGTCTTTTCTATTGAACCTTTTTCCACAGTTTGGTTCATCACATTCATAAGGCTTCTCTGATGAATGACTTTTTAAATGTCTTTTGACATGTTCTGGTCTCTGGAATCTAGCTTGACAAAGTGGGCATGAATGCTTCTTTTTAGGATCAATCACATCTGTCTTGTCAGATACCTTAATAGGAAGCTTTAAGTCTTGTGGAGATGGTATAAGTGTTTCAGGTGTTGCATGCGCAGATTGGCCCGAGGAAATTGAAAAAGTAGCCATTGTAGGTAAACCGTTGGTTGTATTATTAGGAGATGCGGCAGTGGACATATTCTGAACACTATTTGACTTCATTGGGGAAGTGGCTATAGAAGCCAAATCAATTGACGCTGGATATGATTTTGTAAAAGAAGTGTTTTGTGGATGGTTTCCTCTTGGATTATTTTTAGTTAATTTTTCATCTGTTAAATGATTGGAATTAAATTGTGGCAGCAACAAATCAATACCCGGTGCCTTGTACTGATGATTTGGATATTTTAATTCAAAGTCGCTCGTTGAAGCTCCTGCTGTAGAAGGAACCGAAAATGAGGTCGCCGGAGGAGCATTGTTGGACAATACACTATATGAGCGAGATGGTGAATTGTGTGAATGCATGGCTCCTGGGGTTGAATTTGAAGAAACTATAGTATCAGGAACTTCTCCATTTGGATTAGAAACCAATTGTGAGGCAAGTTTCAAAGACAAATCAGCCGCATTCAAGAACATATCATCGTCCTGCTTTAGATCACCAATCTCTGGTTTGTCCATCAATGACTTTTCCAACATCCTGTAATTGCTATCGTTATTATTATTATCATCCATGAGTCCTGTTTTTTTCGCTTCATTTGACATAAATTTAGAACTTACAAAATTAGTGTAAGACTTTGCCTTTCCTAACTGTTTAAAGGCATCATCATCTTGATCTTCAATCTTAATGGAATCTAATGTATCATTTCTTTTTAATAGCATAGGGGTTGTAAATGCAGTATTGGTTTTATTACTACTAGTACCACTACTAGAATGGTAATTCAAATTATTCGCCACAGGACTTAAGTAATTGAATTGTTGGTATGAAGAATTTCCCTGGTTGTACCATTGTGGGTTCGTTTGATTACTCGAATTTGGTGTGAGCAAGGGAGTTCCAAAGTCATCAAAGTCGCCTAACTTATCAAGGTGAGGCGAAACATACGACGGAGTGTAGAAAGGATTAAGCCCGGGGTAATTTGATGAATTCTGAGCGGGGGTGGCTATTTTTTGTCCTGTAGAAGGATTGTTCACTAGCAATGAATTATTTGTGGCATCAATTGATAATCTAGATCTAGATCTACTATGACCCTTCGTTTTCAGCGAATGTGGAGTCTTTCCAACTTTATTACTTGCTGTAGAAACAAGATTTACAGGAGACAAACTGAGATTATTTGGACCTCTTGACGGAGTAGCAAACGCATTATAGTTATTACAAGAAGAAACAGACATAGACTTATTGCGCCCTATTCTTCTTGGTGTGTTTTGAGGTGGAACATGCTGCAGCTGTTGCTTTTGGTGTGGATTATGGTTTATGGAAGATGGTGAATCCAGGAACGACTGATATGAAAGGGATGACGATAGCTGTGGTATAGAATCTCCCGAATATAATGTGTTATTAGAACCCGATTGGTTTATATGGTCAGCATCATACTGACTAGGTGCATCTTGCGACAAAGATACCATAGAGGAAGTAGATAAATTTGACTGATGAGAAATTTTGGAGCTATAGATGTTTCCTCCATCAAGTGAAATATTCTTCGAATGCTGAAAGCGATGGCTGTTATTATAATACCCATTAGTAATACTCGATCCCGAGTTGTTAGATATGGGTACTATATCATGCAATGATTCCTGGCTTGGATAGTCAAGTCCGTAGAACTCGACATTATCAGCCTGTAATGTAATATCATCGTGGTCTGTATTAGACTCCCGAGAGGTAGTATTATTTTGATCGTCGTTGAACAACTCTCCATGGTCCAAATTTAACAAGCCAGTGTCATTCCCAATGTCGAATCCCTGTGAAAGCTGTGTTGGTGAACTAACCAAGAATTTATCCATTATACTGACTCTTCGTCCACTCTCTCAGTGATTAGTTACAAATAAAAAAAATGGATTCCACTTAAGATTATCTCTAGTGTTCTAGATCAGCTACTTTCCCTACTTTCTCAACCGTAAAAGTCTCTGCCTTTCTATTTAGCGATCGTTTGTGGCTTCAACCTTGTGCTCCGATTCCTAAACGAAACGTAACCTTCACAAATTTTCAGCAAGACGTAAGCCTAAGAACAAATCAACAAAAAACTATCCAGCCAACTAATATATCCCGCTTAAGTGCAAGTTGTTTTTGTACTTAAAGGTGTTTTGGATGTCAGTTTCGATGTCTGCTGTACAAATTAACTACCCTAGTATCGGTGAAAAATGATTATTTCCACTAGCGACATCCAATTTGTTAGCAAAGACGGATAAACGACATTTTTCAATATTATTTCCGAGGGCAATGCCGTACCTGCAAGCAAAAGTGAAATGCAAGCTAAAGGTGTTAAACGATAATTTTGGACGGGGAAAATCATTTCCGGTCAGTAACAAGCTTGTTTAAGCCGAGATATTTTGAGCCATATTCCGACCACACATACTAATTTAACGCGTCAAGCAAAAAGGACATCAATAACTTCGCCATGAACTAACCGGATCGGCGATAACTAATGAGGAAACAGGTCAACTCTACAACTTGGTGTTTACAAGGCGTGAGAATTTACGTATATATCAGACCAAGATATGTACAGCGCTAAATATAATTTGAGCTATTATTAACCAATGTTAAGCTTATCTTCGAAGACCTTAGATATGGGGTGTTGAATATAGCTCCCTGGGCGATGTCTATATTTAGATCGTGTTTTGAACTTAATGTTAGATTTTTTATGGCCTGAGGCTATAAGCCTCTTCCACTAAATACGAGTGGTGGTATACTGGCTGGCTCCCTATACCGACCGATGTATCCGTTAAATTACATATTCAATTACGTATAACCCGCAATTAATACCTTCACTAACAGGTAATATCGCCAACTGCAGGACATATGTATGATGATCAATTATAGAGACTAATGAAACGAAATTACTCTCAATAGAAGAATTTCAAAATGCTGCATTTATACCGTGGGAATTTCCGAGGGTTTACGCGCGTTTCGGCGCACTCAAGGAAAAAGCTAATTAAATGGAATCTGTAGAATAAAGTTACATGATCCATGTCATATGAACAAATTCAAATCAGTTTCAAATGAGATAGTGCTAATTGGGAAGAAGGGAAATAAATGAAGTGTTGTTGATTGTTCCAAATGCAAGGCATTTTCATGTCTAAACGGAGCAATGACCATAGATCCGCATAATTTATCCGAGGAACCATAAAATTGACATAGAGAATAACACAGATATCATATATGATGTATAATAATGCCGTTGTAACCATGAGAGACGGAGTTCATATTGTGAGAGAATAGCCCCAAAGGTTTGAAAATGAGGTGGAAATTGCGACTATAGCAAGCTTAACTTCACATGTGCACCTCGGTGATACGGATGTAAGATGAAAGGCAGATTCTAGTTGCAAACCACACTTCAACTACGAAATGTTCTATGCAAAAATATTCAACTCCACTATATGGTACATTAGAATCTGGACTAGGGTTATATTTTTCTAGAGCTATGTTGCTTAGGCGTCCATTTAGTTTCGCAACCACCGAATAATCGTCGCGTGCTCTTTAACCTAATGAAGGAACCGACATTCTTGTAGAAAGAGAGACATTTAAGAACTATTTACATTAGGGCTCAATGAATTACGAACTATGGGTTGCCCTCTGTGTAGTTTAAAAAGTTGATTTGTTCTTCAAATTTAATTTCCATTCTTCTATTCTATTGCACTGTCAAGCACAAGATATACAGTTTCTTAGCACTAGTAATAAAAACTTTCATTCACCGTTATATACGTTTATAAATAATTCAATCGATTACATAAAAGAATTATGGGTTTTGCTTAACGAATTCAACACCCTTTTGGATGTTCTTGATCAAGGTGTCCTTGGCTTCCTTGACCAATTTTTCTTCGTGGTCGGATAATTCACCTAATGGGTGAACAATACTGGCACCATCTTGGCCTAAAGTAACCTTAGAGGAGAAGAATTCGACACCTTCACCCTTGAATAATGGAGAATCAACGAAAGATGGTTCAACAATATCCTTTTCACCGGCTAAACCGTCTAAGACAGCCCCAGCGAATCTAGCACCAGCTTGGGCCATAGATAAGGTAGCGGAACCAGCACCGTTCTTGGCTTGGACAACTTCGTCACCACCGAATTGAATTCTGTGAATTAAAGCATCTCTGGTTTCTTGGTCTAAACTCTTGTGTTCGGTTTGGGATAATAATGGAACAATGGTGATACCGGAGTGACCACCAACAACGGTGACCTTTTCGTGGACTGGGTTGGAACCGGCGACTTCAGAAACAAATCTGGAAGCTCTTAAGACATCTAAGGTGGTAACACCGAACAACTTCTTTGGGTTGTAGGTACCCTTGGATTTCAAGACTTCGGCAACAATTGGAACAGTAGAGTTGACTGGGTTAGAAATAACACAAACAGCAGCATCTGGAGCGTAGTCAGCAGCAGCCTTAGCTAAGTCTCTAACAATGGAAGCATTGGTGTTGAATAAATCATCTCTGGTCATACCTGGCTTTCTTGGGACACCAGCTGGGATAACAATAACGTCTGATCCAGTTAAAGCTTGTTCTAAGCCTTCTGGGTCGTAACCACTGACAGTGGAGTTTGTTGGGATGTGCGAAACATCAGCAGCGACACCTGGTGCACCCTTTAAATCGTATAAAGCTAAATCAGTAACTTTGTGGTTTAACTTTAATAATAATGATAATGGTTGACCAATACCACCGTTAGCACCTAAAACAGCAACCTTGTAGGCAGAAGAGGCAGAAGAAGAAAATGATCTGGCAGCGACTTTAGTAAACATTTTAATATGTTAATATAATTTCAATTGACAATTAAACGTAATCAAGGAAAAAAAAACTAAATAGATTATTAGGACTTAAATATGAATTTTCACCCTCTCCAGGTTTCGTCGGATAGACTGTGTGTCCAATATCCACGGTTTGCGAAATTGACCAATAAAACATCGTGATAGAATTTACCGAGCTTAGCCGAACAACTAAATTATATACAGGGATACACCAATATCGATTACTCTCAAGATGGCTATTGGGTTCTTTACCTTAATGTCTATGGGGCATGTTGTGGAGATTGGCGACATGCGTTGCAATAGCAAAATGAGATTAGTGATTGGTTCTTTCTACAGCTTTGATGACTATTTTAGCAGCCAGAATACTTCCTGTCGGTGCGATAACCACCGCACTAATCGGTGTATGTATTAAACACCGATCTGAGGACTTAAGCCGATGCGACTAGATTATAGGACTTGACGTAAACGTGTAAAATAACATTAATTGGAAAAACGGTGTTTACGGTTCTTGTATGGAGATTAAGGTAATGCGGGTAAAGTTTGGAGTTTTAAGAGAATTATGGCTTTTTGTCCAAATCAAGAAAAATTGATTGGAGATGGTTTGAAATAATTGCAAAAATTTGTAAATTAGCAAAATCTGTAGATCTTAACCTTTGACAAATAGCAAAAAAGTAGTAGATAAGTGATTGATATTTAAGTAGAACTTGTTCTTTATGAATGTAAACGGAATAATATATTCATGTAGGGCTGCATCCGAAGAAAAGAAATGGATAAGAAAAATAGGCCTGAAAAGTACATAAGACACAACATTCAGTATTTGCAACTCAGCTTATAATTAATCAATATACTCCCAATATATAAAACTCTATAGATTTAATAATGTATCTATTTTGCCTTTATGGCCAAGTTGGTAAGGCACCTCACTAGTAATGAGGAGATCGTCAGTTCGAATCTGGCTGAAGGCATTTTTTTATTTTTTTGTGCTACACGCATCTAGTTTATCTATTTGTTTACAATTGAAACATATATCATCCTATTATTGTCAGAGAAGTACATTATGAGCGATAAACGTCTCGCTGAGAAGCATTCTATGGATATTCCCCATGTTGCGGCAGTTGAATTACCCATGATAGTTAAAAATGAGGACAGGGCCATTGCAATGATCGGCGGAAAAGAGAAGATCTACCGAGTGGTGAACGCATTGGATAAGCCCATCAATACCTCGGGTCATAGTACCAACGATAATGTACTTGAGCTTCGGTTGAGAAATGATCCGTTCCATCACCCAATTCAATCGCTGATGAATACAAACGAAAAAGTGTTGTTGAAGGTCTCCATTCCTAAGAAAAATATACCCAAGGATTACTATAAGAATCCTTCGAAATACTCCGTGAAACAGTTATTAGAGATTAACGAGACTAAGAATAATGCATCACATAAAGTTCAACCTGTTGCTATCATTAACAAGACGTTTCTGTTCAAAGCAATGGCAGATTTTCAAGTTTCTACGAAAAATAATGGGTTAGTACAGGAATTTAACGAGTCAGTATTGGATGTACAGAGTTACCAGGGCTTGAAGAAATACTTTGATAAGCATGAACAATTTTCGGGTATACTGGACTACAAATTACAAGAAGAGTATCTTAATAATGATCACCAATTGCCTCCTCCTCCTGTGTTTAGTCCGATTCGTTTTCCATTCGATTATAAATATCAGAAAAACCCGTTAACTACCATAGTCAAAGATGCGAATAGTGGTGAAGTACGAGTTGTGTCTAAGAAAAATACTCAAAAATTGTACACCATCATTATCGATTTTTACTCTGAAACCATACCTAATCAAGCTGCACCGGAGTTACTCAAGAATTATGAGACATTATTAAACACAAATTTAGCCGTAAATAGCTTAGACTATAATCTTTTGGAGTGTATCAAGTGGTTGAAATCTATATTTGACATTAAACCTATCTGGCTCCGTAAACAATTGGAAGATATTGTGCCTCAAGAAATGAGACGAGTTATCAAACAGGCATTACCATATGTATCTTATATCTACAAAAGTGGCCCGTGGAGATTTTGTAATGTGAAATTTGGAGTAAACCCGAAGGAGGACCGATCGTTTTGGAAGCATCAAAGTGAATACTTCAGAATACCCGGCTTGCATTTTAATGTTGCATCTTCATCAAACCCGCAAAGAATAATACCAAATTCTATTGAAGACAGGAATAAGGATGGGGCTCTTGCAGTATCAGATTACTTGTTTTTTACTGGTCTGAAGCTCCCACGCACAGTCACATACCAGGTTGGGGACATTTTGGATACCGACATTACATCTTTAATTGAATCAACTCAAGAAAAATTGGGTGATGGATTCTATAGAGATACCTCTGATTTCCAGGACGGATGGGTCAATAAACAAACCATGGAAACTATTCGAAGAATAATTCGTTATAAATTAAGCAAAATAGTTAAGGAAGAGCCGATTGAATCTGCTAAGGTTGAAAAAATCATAAACACTGATTTCACTGAAAATGAAGATGCTATGGAAGTTGACGCTCTGGAGGAGGACGACATAAAGCCACAAGGTGATGAAGATGTTGAAGAAGAAGAAGAAGAAGAAGATGATGAAGAAGAAGAAGAAAATGACGACATGGAATCTGGATTAGATCCTTCTGTAACGAAAGAAAATGTATTATCAAGGCTAAATACAATTGATGACTCATCGGCCAATAAACTAGAAGGTTTACTCGGCTTTATCAAGCAAGATTCACTTCTGAAGGAGTAAATAGGTTGTATAGTAATTTAACGATAGAGAAGATAGTTACATATATGCAGGATCAACAAATTGTTGTTAGCACTTCAAAGCAAAACACGTAACAGGATATCATACACCAGAGGCATATATTCATAAGCTTGATTGAATTAACAGAAATGACTAAGATCACTGAAACATTGTTAGCTTTCTTTGCGTTATCGGCTGTTTACTTTGCATTATATTCGGGAGTGATTCCAACAAGTGAAAAAGTTCATAATGAAATTTTACCTTTCTTGCCATGGTGGTTATTAGTTACGTTTGGTGCCTATTCATTGGGAACTTTAGGTTGGGGTGTGTTGACATTCAAGGATAAGGAAGACAAATATGAAGAATTATTAAAACAAATCGACGAAGCTAAGTCATTTTACAAACAAAAGGGAATTGATTTAGATCAATAAATACTATAATTATGTCATATGGCAGTATATTATGTTATTTCTTATACGTATTCGTATAAATGAATAAATAAATAATGATATTAGTGATACTATAAGATTAGCTACAGTTATATAAATGCAATAGATATGTCTAAAATGTTAAGATGCTTGAGCTTGTGAACGTGCAGCAGCTCTTCTCTTCTTTTTAGCTTTCATTTTCTTTTCTGTCTCTACAAAGACCTTGATACTTATTGGGACGTCTCCCCAGACGTCCAGGTCTGGTTTCTCGTTCTCTTCTGTAACATCGGCATTAGCCAAGGATTTGGGCAAATTAGCACGATCTAAATATTTCACTGGAGCGTGGAAGTTTTCTGGCCATCTTCCTCCTTTTTCTTTCAACTCCAGCGCAGCTTCCTTCCGTTTATCATTCCAATGCTTTAAATCATCATTGAACAACTCCCACACGCAATTAATGCACCCACTCATACAACAATTATCTGGTTCAGTTGGCTTGTCAGGCACCGTAATGCCTGCAATCACCTTAGGCTCTCCAACACGGACCCTACTAGAAGACTGGGGCGCTTCTCCTTTTATTCTTCCTCCAAAAACTTTGGCTATTCTTTCTTCCGGAGATATAGATTTGTCAATTGCGTAGTTACCTTCAAACGTCGTTCTGGTATTTTTTTTCAACTTTTTCAAATCCCGGTCTGTCATAAGCAATGCTTCTATAGGCTCTCTTGGATGTGTCGGAGTACGACATACTAAGTCATAAAATGCATAAGACTTGATATTCTTCGAACTATTTGAACTTAAGGCCCTCGAAAAAGTGACCGCATTAACTCCTTGTACCCTGAACATTTAGCTAAGAAAATCAAACTTCATAAAATGAATAATAATAGGTTCACAAGTTTCTTACGAAAAGAGTAAATACAAAAACTCGAGTTTTGTTCTCTATAGAGCAAGTTTGGCCAAGATCTTCAGTCTCTATTAATTCTGTCGCAGAGGTTACAATTAGATCGCTCGTGACTGGTGATTGAGAAATAAATGTAATATTACATAACTAAACATTTTGTAGGCCGAAAGCTTTAATGGCTTCTTCTATACTAAGGAAAAAACCATCTTCCATACCAGAAGAGGTTCCGTAGGAATATAGATTAGTAGAGTTTCCGTTTTCAGGCGCAGCCGGTTTACTAGGTACATTATTCGCATTGGCGTAGGTCTTGTAATTATCATTAACAAGATCGATGATCCCCAGTTTTTTGAATTTATGACGAATATTCTTGTTCATTGCTACCCTAGAAAAACATACGAAGATCTCGTTAATCTCAATGTATTTTTTGATAGTTTCGTATAGGATTTGGGTCGCGGAAGAATCGATGGCATTCATCCCTTTGCAATCAAAGATAATGAATTTGATGGTTGTATTGTTGAAGTCCCGTCTGGTGGGCTGAGAGGGGTGGACCAAAAGCGAACCATATTTTTCTATTCTACTTAGTCTGTTTTTCAAGTCTCCCACGTTTGCAAAATTGAGTGGTTCAGGAATCTTAATAACAAGAACACCTTCGATTTCTTCAATTTCGGCTATCAAGTTCGTCAATTTGTCGTCAGGGTCCTCTGTTGCGATACTTGCTTCCTCATGGCTGATTGAGTCATAGTCATTGGCGTATGTTACAAAGCTTTCTTCTATTAATTCGTCCGCATTACGGAATACGGTGGTGTTTGGTACTCTACCCAAGATCTGAATTCTGGATCTTGTACTATGCTTTATAACTCTAATTATTGCAAATGCCACACCAGATAAAACACCAGCTTCAGCATTCCATAAAATTGTTGTGCTGAATATAAATAGAAAAGTTATTATCTCATCATACCCACCGATATCCCAGAAGAACTTCAAATCAGATGGTACTTCTTCTAACACAGTAATCCCGATGATAGTGGTACTCAATGCCAAAACACATTTAGGTAAGCTATAGAGTAAAGGCAATAGATATATGATCACCAAGATGACAACTATGGACATCATTATGCCAGCCATTTGTGTAGTAGCACCTGACAAGATATTAATCTTGGATCTACCAAAGGCCCCAAATGCTGGAATCCCTCCCACCAAGCTTATCACAAAGTTAGTAGCCCCTAATGCAATTAACTCTCTATTCGATGAAACATTGTAGTTGTATTTTGTGCCGAGTGCCTTAGTAGCAATAGTAGAATCAAAATAACCCAATATGGTGCATAAAAATGACGTTGAAAATGCTTTCTTATATAATGGAATTAATGACAACTTAAAAGGATTTATGAATTGAACCGTTGATTTTGAATCAGGAGCAGCTGTCAGAATATTACCGACTACGTCTACTCCATATTCTGTGTGCCACAGGAACCTCCAGCAGAGATAAGTAGCAACCAGAACCATCAAGAACAATTCAGGAATAAATACTGCTTGCCTGATATTATATTTATTTACAAGCGTGTTTTTGAAATTTCTAATGCTTAGAACTAGTGCCAAGGTGATGCATGAAATAAGCAATGTAAACGTATGAGACTGGCTAGCAAATTTACAAATAAATGTGAACTTTTCTAAAGTCGTCAGATATGGGTTGTCTAATATCAAATCGTCAATGCCCATTTCAGTGGCTAGTTCGTTAATGATCATGATAAAGCCCATAGCTGCAATAAAACCTTTTAATAGAGCTCTTGATAAAACATTATCCAAGAATCCCATACGAAATATACCAGCACCAAGTAATATACCACTCATGGCTGCGGAGATTGCTGAGGATATTTGCAATTTGGAGATGTCTGCAAAATTCGGAAGCTGCCTTATTGCCTCAATCGCATCTCCATATATCAAAGCAGTAGACGGCAGTGGTCCCACAATTAAAACTGGAACACATCCCAATACTGAATAAACACAAGCACCGATAATAATTCCATAGAGACCCGATACAGGCGAAAGACGAGCAAGAGACAAGCTAAACGACATAACCAACGGGATCTGAAAACTCGCTAGGGATAACCCCGCCAAAAAATCTCCCAAAAAACTGTTCCTAGCATTATAATTAGGCAACCATTTCAAAATTGGACAATAATATGAAAGATATGAGTAAAGATCAAACAGATCGTCTTCCTCGACCCGATTCAATTTGTTCCAAAACCTTGATTTGAAAATCGATTCATCAAGTTCATCTGTAGCACAATTTTCACGCCCGGAATACGAATTCTTATTCTTATTTGAGATATAGGAATTAACCAAAAAATCGTTGACATTATTAATACTTCTCAAGCTTCGGATAGATTGTGATGTGGGGATTGCAATTAATGGTGGCCGTTTAAGTTTGTTAGAGCTGCCTGGCCCTGGCGAGTCTCCTCTTGAAGAAGGTTTTTGTAAACTAGAGCTTCTTTCTAAGAGCCTAGTGTTTTCATCAGGAAGCATTACTATTCTATGATGAAGGAATAAACAAAGAAGATAGGAAGAGTTAGTTCTAGTTTTCTATAGGGAAGGGTGTAAGTAGTATATACAGGACTATTTATCATTTTAGGAATTCGTTCCAGATCCCCCACGAAGATCTTAGTACGTATGATGGATAAGTCTTCATAAGGTTAATACAGAATAACTTATTATAATGTATTTTTGATGAGATAATTTACGGTAATTCCAACAACTATATCTGGTTATAAGTTTGTAAAAGTGCAAATTTGGGGGGGTTTTCATTTGACTTTTCGTGAATTCATACAAATAGAATTATGACATATTGCGCTTTGATTTGGAAAATGGTATAAAAAATTTTAACATATACTTGAAATCTAATCGAGAATGAACTAGTAAATCTATGTTATGGATACGAACCACGAGTTGAAGATTAGTCATTTGTTATTGAAAACTGGGTCTTGTTTGTTAGTGAATGCACTTTTGAAAGAGTTGATAAAATGCTCTTTAGAGAGCCATTTTTGTTTCAGTTTAACTATTGCTAACTGAAATATAATTGGAGATTATATGAAGGCAATATTCAGGCATATCTTTTGGCTTGTATCTGTAAATGAATGGCGTAATTGTGAAATTGCAAAAAAAAACCAGCTTGTATGGAACATGACACAAAATCGAATTATCGGTTGTAGAAAATCCCTTGTAAAGACGGATCAACAGTAGGAACGCTACCTCAATCAATTGACTACACAATGACCTCGTATGATGATAAATTAGATGCCTCATTGGATTTAATGAGACGCTTGGATCCAAAGAATATATCTAAGAATTTGAACGATATATGTACGCTCATTCAAAACGATGGTTCTGAAACGAGTGAAGAATTAACCCAGGATTTGTTGTCGTCGGTAGATGTTCCATTACGCACACAAAAATGTGATGAAACAGGCAAAGAGTACTTGTGCTGTGATTATAATAGAGATGGTGACTCATATAGATCTCCATGGTCGAATAAATATTTCCCAGCAGTGGCACAAGATTCAGATGAATTACCACCGCCATTCCCATCAAGTATTTTAAGGGAATTAGAAATCAAGGCCAACGACAGTTTTGATATTTACCGTGACTTATATTATGAGGGGTCCGGTACTTCTTCAGTATATTTTTGGGACACAAATGAAGACGATGACGAGCAGGAAACTTTGGACAATGGTTTTGCGGGCGTTGTGTTGTTCAAAAAGGAAACAGAAGATGGCTCTGGTAAATGGGACTCAATCCATGTGATTGAAGTTATACCAGAAACCTCAAGCAGTGCAACATACAAGGTGACTTCATCTGTTATCCTTGATTTACAAAACAAAAAGCTGTCATCATTATCACTTGCAGGAAGTTTAACAAGACAATTGGAATCTACGCAATCATTAAGCTTAGATGCGGCATTAAACGTAGAAACAGCCCATTTAATAAATTTGGGTACTTTGATTGAAAAGTCCGAGTATAATTTGAGAAACTTATTACAAGATGTCTATTTTGATAAATTGAAAGATATCGTAATGAAGGATTTGAGATCAGTTGGGGATCTTAGTGGAAAAGAATCGGATGATAAGAGACAATCAGAATTAGTTAAGGGGTTACAAAGCTTATAGTCTATCACGAATTGTGTAATGCGTGCATTAATTTGTAAATTTCGTTGTCGGCTCGTGAATAGTTTCATAATTTAAATAATAAATAGTTCTATAAAGAATCGGATAGAACAGTTGATTCCGTTAGCATTTCGTATCTTCATTAGTCATTTTTGCTCTTATCGTCTACAATCGTACCGTTGTCACTCACCGTATTATGGACAAATGTATTTTCTAGATCTGAGTCTTCATTTTTGTCAAGGCTCACTGTAGATCCAGTATCCAAATTATAGAGTGTGAGATCGTTAATTTCCTTTTGGTCATTAAAATCCAGCGAACCTTTAGTTACATGACCTCCAGACTCAGGTGCCTCGTCATCTCCTAATGATGAAAGCACATTTGTTTTCACATCGTTAACAAATGACCAAATTGATGATGAGACTGCTTGGAGCATATCGTCTGAATTAATATGGTTCCCCGTCAGAGTCAAGCCATCGCCTTTACCTTTCGATATTCCTGATTGCTGAGCAAAATACTGGTCTAACTCATCATTCGATGGTTTCTCATTAAAAGATCTAGATCTTGAATTTAAAGGCGAGGATATCGAACCCAAACTGGATATTGAATCCTCTGAATGTCTTGATTTGTGCGAGTGAGTAGCTCTACTTGGAGCTTCAAAGTTTTGCTGAGGAATCATAGATTTTTCGAATTCATGTTGTAGCATTGAATCAAATTGCTGTATCAAATTAAGCGGTTTCGATAAATTGCTCCATAACGTAGAGTTTCTTCTAACCTGTTTATCAGGGTTTTGGGACGGTTGCTGAGACAGCAAAACAGGCGCAGCACCCCCAGAAGACGAAGACAAAGTCCTCCTTCTGGTTCTATTTTTCGTGCTAGCAATTGCCTCTTCTCGAGGGTTACTATTCTGTCTTTGTGGCCTTGTGACATTTGTATTTGACTGTGTTTCTTTATTCAGCTTTGGGTTTGACGAATTCAATTCTTTGTACAATGACCTCTGTATGACTTCTCGTAGACTATGCAACTCCTTTTCGTTTCTCTGCAATTTAGAAGTTAGGTTCCCTATACTATCTTTTATTTCTACAATACTCATTTCTTTTAGCGCAAGCAATCTTAATTGATCGTCTATATCCATTCCCATAAGTTGGTCCATCAGTGGCAATGGAAGGTCGTATTTCAATTCTTCTAAAGCTGATGGAATCGGCGAATCTGGAGTGCTAGAACCTGGCGAAGATTCAGGTAGTTTGGGTAAATGTACACTTTTTGCATCATATGATCCCGTTTTCCTATGGCTACCTTTCAGGGAAGGAGGTGTTTGATTTATAGCCAAAGGCGATATAGCAACGTTAAAATTTATCCCCTTAGATCTTGTAGAATTGGATCGTTTAATGGATGGTGTTATTTGTTTATCATCTTTACTTGAGGAGTTAGAACCCAGCGTTAATGTTTGTTTGACTGGAGAAGGAGTAGAGAGTTCTAAACCAGGATCAACTGCGTCAGAGGATGTTGACCCATTCATAGTTATGTATTTGGTAAATAAGTAGTCTGATTACTTTTCGTGTTGATGATATTTAAATGCGATAAATGAATTCTCGCGTATCTTCCGATTTAAAGATTAAGCCATAAAATAAAGTAGTTAGAAGTGTGAGCTTGTCAAAGTGTAAATGAACCAGCTAGATCCCTCAGTTCAGAAGTGGGCTAAATGGGTAATAATCTTGTTGCTTGCAAGAATACCTAAACCGCTACAATGGTCAAGTTTCTTATCATTGAATCCATTCATACGTCGTATTGTCGCTATGAATTATGAACAAATTGCAAAGAAAAAACAGCCTGAAAACGTTAAAAGACACATTGCTAAGATTTCTAATATCATAACTTGTTGCTTCTTATATTTTGCTGTAGCAGATAATGCTAGGATACCTAAGGATTACCTATCGGTCTACATATGGATCAGCTATATAGGGAGTTTGAACCCTCCTTCAGCACTGAACATTATTGTATCCAGGTTTTCACGCTACACGAAGGTAAATTCGTACTCTGAAGTGTTCAGGAGATTGTATGCGAACAAAGAGTATGTGATATATCCAATGATTTTCGGACAAATATTGTCTAATTATTTGACTCCAACAAGATATAAATTGAATCAAAGATATTTGTCAAGTTATTTGAAGACTATGATATTGAATCCAATATGGATTAATTTTTCTCTTGGAGTCAAACGTCATAGAATAAACTGGCCTGGTTTGATTTTGATTTATTTGCAACATAATGCAATGGCTTACTCGGCATTCGGATTGATGTCCTTTAAAAGTAGATTTTTAGACCGCTATTATGAATTAAAACACAGGAACTTCCTCAATGGAGAAGGGGAAACAAGTGTATCGGATATCACTAAAAATTATTCAATCTATGCTGGCCATAGAGCTAATTCATTGATTAATTTTATTTATTTGCCAAATTTGATATCCATGATGCTAATTTCGTTAACATCTCCTTTGCTAGTATACTTGAGAAACCCAGCACATCCTGCTACTAATAAGTGGTACTTATCAAATGTTAAGTTATTCTTTAAGAGTTATACCAAAGTGATAGGTTTCGTTGCTGGTGTTGTCACTCTTTATGTTAATTCGGCAGACTTTATACCTGATTATGGATATAAATTAGAAGCATCTGATGATACGACAGAGACTACAAATATTCGTCGCATTTCCAAAGGTTTTATCGACAGTTTGAGTTCATATTTATTCCGTCTTATTTTGTTATCCAAGTGGAGGGTTGTTAAAGAAAACCATCCTCAATTTAGACTATTAAAATTGAAGAGCTGGAATAGAATTGAAGCTGCGTTGATGTGTATCGGGGTGTTAAAGTTGATGAATTTGAATGACTTTTTAGCAAGAAATGTGCAAGATGAACACAAAGAACAATATCAGAAACTACAAGAGGAATCTTTACCCAGATTGATTAATAAAGTTATGTAATTCTGTAAGACCTTACTTATTTATTTGTTCGTACTCAATATATATTTTAATATGAAGACTAATAATTACAAGCAAATCAAGAAACTATTTTGTGCCAAAGACAAACCAAGCTCTACGTAGATGAATCTAAAACTAATAACCGCCAGCACCTGGAACATTTTCCTTCCCCTTTAATTTACCTAATAACTTCTTGAATCTGGTCTTATCTCTACTACCATCATCAGGTAATTCACCAACTTCTTCAATTAGCTCATTAACTCTATCCCATAAGGTACCATTCTTCAAAAAGCCATCTCTCTTTTCTAAGAATTCTTCTTGCTCTTTCAAAATGTCCTTTGAATGTTTCTCTTTCTTATTGTTATAGTTTTCGTAAAAGTCATCAATTGTTTCTTGAGCCTTGGAAATAATGCCTTCCTTCTTCTTGGAATTGGCCTTTTCTCTTTCTGAAATTTCCAAATCACGACGCTCCCTCCACTCTTTTATATGCTTCGAATCCTCGATGGATTCATCTGCGGTGCTGGAAAATCCGGTATCAGCTTCGTCGAACCCTTTATCTTCCGCTTCATTTGCTTCATCTTCTTCTGCATTGTTATCTTCAACATCTGGAAATTGCTCTTTGAAATCATTTATTTCATCGTCACTTTCTTCCAAAGCGTCTTTATCGTTCTCGGTCTTGAATTCATCACCAAGTAGTTCCTTTTCACGAGATAAGAAATCACTGTCTCCAATGTCCTCGGTGGAGCTGTTTGTTGGTACATCTTTATCTATAGAATCCAAAGCTGGAAATTTGTCGGCCATTGCTATGAGATTTCAATAATTTATACTTATAATTGATTATTATTATCGATGTTATTTCGTGTCGTTAAGTTTCGACTTTTGGGGGTTGATTTGATTAACCAGAAACTGACACAAAATCGAAACTGACACAAAACTACTCAAACAAATAGACTCCAAAAGCATACATATACATTTTGTTACATTGGTGTCAATAGTATGATTCTTCTATATACAGAAGGTTGAGATAATTGCTTCATTGATGTTGAAAAAACTATACAAAAACCTCCTTGTTTATACTATAAATACGGACAGATGTGTCATTACTTGCGACACCAAGCATTAAATTCTTGTTGTTGTCATGCAATTTGTTACTAAAGCTTAGTTTGGCTACTCTATTAGCTGGAGTTAATGTAGAATCAAATTTCAAATTGCATTTGAAAATTTTCTCTTGTTCACCGAGATCAACACTAAATAAAGAAAGATCACCGTTCTCCAAACCCACAGCAAGCAGTATCTTGTTATCAAGCAAACAGGCTTTATAACAAGAAACAGATGTCACAGCATCTTGTAATTTGATAGCAGCGACAGCACTTACCTTTTCATTTACTTGCCATAATTTGATTTGTTTATCACGGGAAGCAGTAACAACAAAGTTGCCGTATTCGCTAGAAGGAGCCCAGGAGCAATCCCAAATAATTCTGCTATGTGCTTTTGCATTAAGTTCAAGAAGCTCAAACTTTCCTGTTTTCTCGTCAACTATTTTCCATAGCGAGAACTGTCTATCACGAGATACAGACATCAAGAATTGACCATCTGGGGAGAATTCTAAACTTGTGACAGTTAAGTTGTGTCCTTCTAATACTTGGGCACATTGTTGGTAATCTTCTGCAACATTGAAAATACGAATTACTGAATGTCTGGCATTATTAGATTTACAAGCTGATGCAATCAATGAACCAGAAGGAGACGTAGCACAGCATGTTATTTCGTATCCATGTCCATATAACTTTTCTAATTCTGGGAATAATGTGTATCTTTGTAAATGATCCTCCAATGGAGGAGATGTTAAGGATTCTAAAATATCTTCCTTAGGTGTGTTTGTTTCAGTATCTTCGTTTTCTTCTATGTCTTGTTGTTGCTGAGACATTTCACCTGCTTCAAGCTGTTCATTAGCAGCCTTATTAGATAAACCTAATACGGGCAATGACGCAGATTCAGGTAATTCCCCTTGCGATTCACTAGAAACAATATCAATACCGCAAAAGTTGTGCAATAATCTACTAATGGAGTGTGTCATTTCGAAAATTCTCAAGAGTTTTTCATCACCACCGGATACATATTTGGTTGAATTGATGTTATCCAAACAAATCATGTCATAACCATGAATTTGGGGCCTTGCAAATTCATGCCATGTCCTAAAATCTCTGTTCTTTACCCATGGGGCAAATAATCTTGTAGTCTGGTCCAAAGAAGTCGTACTGAAGTATTCACCATTCACCGACCAGACTAAGTCAGTGACTTCTCTTGTACAACCAGTCACTCCTAAAACTGCTTCCCATGACTTCGCTTCTTCATCAACAGTTTTATATACTCTGAATGAACCAGTCTTACCATTAGCCAAGATATATTGATGTTTATCATCATTGAACCATAAACATGACCAGAATCCCCCAGAGGCACCTGTGGCGGTAGAAGCACCTTTAATGGACATTTCACCTAATCTATTAACACAACACCAGATACCCGAATCAGCATCCATTTCCCATACCATTAATGCAGTATCGGCACTTGATGACAATAATTGCAATCTCTTTTCGCTAGAGTCCAGCTGATAAGATGGGTGCCATTGTAACCCAGTAACCCAGTCATCATGTCCCATAATTAAGGCTTCAAAACTGATAGCAGCTCTAGTAGATTCTCCTATGTTAAATTTGTACTGCTTGTTTGACAAAAGAATTAACTTCAGCTCATCTTCATCGGAGTCGTCAATCTGATCATTTAACTTCAATCTCCATAATCTGATATACCTGTCTTGTGATCCACTGGCTAATATGTAATTTCTATATTTTTCTTCCGTTACAAAATTAAGACACTTAATCCAATCTTCGTGCCCAGTTAATGTTCCTGATTGATCAAAATGTGAAATGCTACAGTGATCCGGTAATAACTTAAAAGAATAGACATATACAATAGGAGTTGTTCCACCCACCGCTAAAATGTAACCACCATTTGCATCTACGTCTTGCAATGCCAATGTCATTGGGTAGAAATTAGACTTCACTTGAAAATTGTGTATCAAACCCCATTCTTCTGTCTCATTATTTACTCCCCATAATGCAATGTGTCCATCTGCACTGCCCGTGGCAAATATAAATTCGTTGATTACGGATAAACAAGTAATAGAATGTTTGTGAAAATCTAAATTGCTGTGGTGAACATATTCATCTCCTTGTCTTTTCCAAACATTCACTTCGAAGTCTTCAGCAGCTGATACTAAATATGGACTATTAGGAATAAATCTTATTCCTGTGATTTCCTTCGTGTGCTTTTTCAATGTACTGTATACTCCCTTGTTATCTTTGGATAATGGTTTCCATAATGCAACATTGTTTGATGCACCGTATGCTACTACTCGTTCTTTTGGGCAATAATCAGCAACAAAAGATTGCTTATTTACCCCAGCAAAGATAGCTTCTTGTTTGACACAGTCTCCTATCGTCATTACCTCTGTCAGATGCTTTAATTCACTACTACTTTTTCAGTAGTTTTGGTTGTAGATGCTCTTCTCAAGTATGAAAAAAAAATCACGGGCTCGGGCCACATAACCAAAATTCATGAACGAGATATCAACATGATGTTCGAAACAAGCGGTTAAATGGATTGGTATAAAGGCAACAAGATAGATTACCAGCTCAATATTTAATAATGGTATCAGCGTATGTTGGGATTGAACCAGTTTGATTTTTTTCATTATTAGGATGATAATACTAATTACAGATATAGGCTCATTTTGATACAAAAGGCTACCCCAGAAACTATAGTTCAATTCCATGATCAATTGTCTAACGAATTACCAACACTTAAAGGTATATGGAGCTTCAGCTTTAAAATATTTAGGAACAACCCGTACTCTATTGCTCCTGAATTAGCAGAGACGAGTGTGACATCATCTGAATCCAAATTTTTGTACACATTAGCACCATCATATTTAACGGGGTCTTGTATTTCGTTGATTAATAAGAATTCTGCGTGTATATTTAGTAATGTGATAGAAGAGGAATCTGCAGAAATTCTGAATGGTACTGAATTTTCTATTCCAGATAGTCATTTGCACGAAGGAGCTACTACAGGGTTGAATGACACCTTTGACTTTTTTGTGAACCAAAAATTGCAGAGTTTGTGGACTCAGAAACAGAACATTAAAGGAGATGGTGGACAAATATACGAATTGGAGAATGGAAGTTTGGTGATAAGAACTTCGAACGTGTTCCTCCATGGTATTTTCAAAGGATTATTGATTCAAATCGAAATCGACCACGAGTCCAATGACAACGAAACGAGTACATTGCTGGACCCATTTGAAAGAGTTCTTTCAAAATATAACATCCCTCGAGGCAATATGAGCTACAACGTTTTAGATTCCAAATTATTTGATAAATATGGCGACTTGTGCTTGCAATATTCAGAAATACTCAATTTTTAGTCAAATAAAAAATCGTCTACAAACACCTTACTCCAGATTAATCGAATGTTAAACCAGAATAGGAATTGGCTTCAATAATTTGTGAGCAGTGTGTCTTAGTCATCACCTAAGAAAGCATTCTTAGCAAAGAAAAATACTGCTTTAATAAGTCAATTCGTTGTTTTAAACTTGAAACAATTCTAATAGATATCTCCGGGCTTTGACTATACTCAAAGAAGTGACTAAATCTAGGAATTTAGTATTAACTTGTCTTTATAGATGCAAATACAATATACATAAACAATATCCTGCATATACACAATCCAAAAATTTTTTGGCTCTATACGCACAAGAGAGATGAGATGGATTCAGTACTATCGATTGAAAACAGATCTAATTAGTAGAAGATAAGGTATAGAATTATGGGTAAGAAACAGAATAACCGTAAGGTTGTAAAATCACAACGTAAGTCACACCGTGAAAAGGAAGAACAAGCATTAGCCAAATTACAAGAAAGAATTGATGCTTATGACCCAGCAGTGGATGAAAAACTGATTTCACAATTTAGTGACCTTCCAATTACAGAAGAAACATTAAAGGGCTTGAAAGAAGCAAGCTTTGTATCCTTAACAGATATTCAGAAAAAAACAATACCAATTTCCTTAAAAGGTGATGATGTTATGGGTACTGCAAAAACAGGATCTGGTAAAACCCTAGCCTTTTTAATTCCAACTATTGAGTCTTTGATAAGAAACAAAATAACTGAATATGACGGACTCGCTGCATTGATTGTGTCACCAACTAGAGAGTTAGCGGTGCAAATTTTCGAAGTTTTAGTGAAAATTGGAAAATATAATAATTTTTCTGCTGGCCTTGTTACAGGTGGGAAGGATGTCAAGTATGAAAAAGAAAGAGTTTCAAAAATGAATATATTAGTTGGAACACCAGGAAGAATATCTCAGCATTTGAATGAAGCAGTCGGGATGGAAACATCCAATTTACAAGTATTGGTTTTGGATGAGGCTGATAGGTGTTTGGATATGGGATTTAAAAAACAAATCGATAATATCTTAGGACATTTACCACCAACCAGACAAACTTTGTTATTCTCTGCAACACAATCGGATAGTGTTAAAGATTTAGCCAGATTATCTTTAGCTAACCCAAAAAGAGTTGGAATTTCATCAGATCAAGAACTATCAGCTACTCCAGAAAGTTTGGAACAATATTATATAAGGATTCCTTTGGATGAAAAGCTTGATGTTTTGTGGTCTTTCATAAAATCCCACTTGAAGAGTAAAATACTTGTATTTTTTTCATCGCTGAAACAAGTGCAATATGCGTACGAAACATTTCGTACTTTGCAACCAGGTATATCATTATTAAAATTATATGGTCGTCATAAACAAACTTCGCGTATGGAAACAACTGTGAAGTTTTCGCAAGCACAACATGCATGTCTTTTTGCAACTGATATTGTTGCGAGAGGATTAGATTTCCCTGCCATTGACTGGGTCGTTCAAATTGATTGCCCAGAAGATGCTGCAACATACGTTCATAGAGTTGGACGTGCGGCTCGTTTTGGTCGTTCTGGTAAGTCTCTTTTAATGTTGTTACCATCAGAAGAGAATGGCATGCTCAAAAGATTGAATAACAATAAGATCGAGTTAAAGTTCATGAATATAAAGCAAAAGAACAAGAAAACAATTAGACCACAATTGCAGTCTTTATGTTTCCAAGACCCTATGATTAAAAATTTAGGTCAAAGAGCATTTATTTCATACTTTAGGTCAGTTTATGTTCAAAAAGACAAAGACATTTTCAAAATTGACGAGTTGCCATCTGAGAAATTTGCTAGATCCTTAGGGTTGCCAGGTGCTCCAAAAATCAAGTTTAAAGGTGGAACAGATAATAAAGAAAAGAAGAATATGTCAAGACAATTAGCTGCCTTGTCGAAGGCTAATAATGAAGGAGATATAGCCCCCGAAGAAGATAAAAAAGTTAGAACCAAGTATGATCGTATGTTTGAAAGAAAAAATCAAACTATTTTATCTGATCATTATTTGAATTTGACTGGAAATAAGGCTGACGCTTCAGAAAAGAGCGACGAGGATGACGAAGATGACTTTATGGCTGTCAAGCGTCAAGATCACGAATTGAAAGAAGAAGAGTTACCTGATTTATCTATTCCAGTATCTAAAAGACAAGCCAAGAAGGCTCTTTCTAAGAAGGCTTCTATTGCAGGTAAAGGAAATGCTAACAAATTGAAATTCGATGACGATGGAGTAGCACATGCAATTTACGAATTAGAAGATGAAGAAGATTTCAAGAAGCAAGGTGATGCCAAATCTCAGAAGGACGCATTTTTAAATAAGGAAACTAAGTTGATGAGCAATGCCGATATTCAGGATAAATTAAATGCTAAAGAGAAAAGACAAGAAAAGAAAAGAAAGAGAAAGGAAATGGAAAGAAATATGAGAGAAGGAAGTGAAGATGAGGATGAAGATGTTCACACTGTAGTTACTATTGGTGGTGATGATGTTGATTTAGATCGCGATATGGAATATTCTAGTGCTGATGAAGACGTTCCGGAAACTAAAAAACCTAAATGGTTCAACAATGATAAGAATGTCAATAAGGACGATGATGATGGAGTTGTTGAATATGACGAACCACAAACATTAGAAGATTTGGAAGCATTGACTTCGAAATTATTAGAGCATTAATTTATGTATATAACATGTATAGCATTAATAAGAAAAATAATAATCAGGATTAAATTAGTAAACTACTTTATATTGTGGAGCCGGCTTAAATTCAAACTTCTATATCGAAGTATTCAATTTAATATGAGGTCTTTAGAATTTAAAATGAAAAATAATATACAATGTATTTAATAAAATGCTCAATGGATTGCAGGTGTTCCAATAATTTTACCTTCTGCTTGACCGAAACGATATAATTTCCCTTTAATCTTTTCTCCATCTTGATTCACCATTTCACAATCATCTTTATTTTCGGTATCATTCATTTCAAGCATTATAACTTCTTGCAAGAAATGAGCAGCAGAACCTTGAGAAACTTCGAGATTGTTATTATTACCCAAATTAATAGAGATTTTACCAGATTTATGAATGTTTAAATGCCCGATCTGTCCACGTAAGGATGGAACATCGGATGCAAAGTTAGTTGTTTCGCAATCGTCTCTCGAGTCGAGTTTCTCAGCGGCAGGGTCTTGATTATGATATTCAGGTAAGACATTTGGTAAGTGGAATAGAGTATAACTATTGTTCTTTGTTGTGTCGTCATTAGATCCAGTATCTAACCCATTGAATTTTTCAGTCACCAAATCCAAAATTGCTTGATGATCACTTACGATTTTAGTACTTTCTTCTTGGTTTAAAACATCGACTGTTTCCGTAATTTTTGTTTCAAGTTGTGCTTTATGCTCCTTTATTTGTTCTAGTTTTGTTTCAATTGGTTCATCCTTGACAGGTGATGGTTCGGCTTCAAAATCGTTATTAGACTCAGGCTCAGTAGATGATTCTTTGGATTGTACAGGATGAGTTACATCATCAGCTAAGTATTCATCTCTTTCTGGTCTAACTGGAAATAATATAGTTTCTTCATCAGCAAACCTGTATTCTTTGTTCATATCAATCTTTGTGGGGTCTTCATCATCCGACTCATAGTCTCTAGATGGCGTAGGTGACTTAGAGCTCAATTTCAGATCCTTTAATTTCAAACTTTGTAAAAATTCAGGCGTAGGCGAAACCGAATTATACGCCCTATCTCTAGTCAAACCTAACTTAGATCCATTAACATTACCTATAGAAACTGATCCCGATGCCAAAGGCCCTGCTGATACCAAATGTGTTCCACTATAATTTCCACGGCCTCCACGCTTGCTGTGTCCACCTCTACCTGATGTATGATCTCTTCCTGGAGGTTTATGGTCTCCATTTTCTTGCTTGATTTGACTTGGTGCTTCTTTCGCTCTTTCTTCTTTACTTTTCCTAGCAACAACCTTAGGTTTAAACCTTAAAGAAGGTTTAGGACTAGAAGATGGCTTTTTGGAATTCAATGACTCCAATCTATTTGACATTCCTGAACTTTTATATCCTTATCTAGGGAACTTAAAGATCCTTTAGCAGTACAATAGCATAAACTTTTCACCTATTAGACATTACACAAAATTTGTTAGCAAAAAAAATTCAAGCCGCATAATTTTTTGGTTAGGTATTTTAGCGATGAGTATAGAAGAACTATTCATTCAATACCAAGCATATAATTCGTGATGGCTAGATCGAGGAAATCTAAGGTCCACGAAGATGTGGATTTAGATGAAGTAGATGCATTTGATGCAAATAAAGAAAAGATATTGTTGAATGAAGCAGGAGATTATAGACCAAGAAATGGTGAATATGAAGATGAATCATCTGAAGAAGAAGTTATGGACTTAGGGGAAGAAAGCGAAGAATCGGATTTAGAAGGAGCCGTAGAAGATGATGAAGATGAATCACAAGACGAGGAGGTGGAAGAAGGAGATGATGAAGAAAAAGGATGGGGTGGTAGACAAAATTATTATGGTGGTGATGATGCCAGTGATGACGAGGACGCAAGACAAATGACTGAAGAAGCCATAAAACAGCAAAAGAAGCATTTGAGTGAGTTGGCAATGGATGATTATGTTGACGATGACATGATGAATGACTGGCAAAAGGTTACAGAAGATCTTGAAAACAAGGATGACAAAAAGTTCCAGTTAGTGGTTAACGAGGGGGGTTCCGATGCCTTGGATAATCTAGATGACAAGGAAAAGTTGAAGCTTTTGAACACATCTTTCCCAGAGTTTGTTCCATTGTTGAAAGAATTAAATCTGTTGAAACCTAGATTAGCCCAATACCAGAAACAGGAACGTAACCACTTAATAGAGCTTAAAATCGTCGCTTTATCTGCTTATTTGAGTGCCATAGCATCATATTTTGCCATATTTGTGGATAACTTGAAAAGTGGAGAAACATTTGCTACAATGAAAGACAGTCCAGTTATGGAAAGCATTTTACAATCAAGAGAGGTTTGGAGACAAGCCGGTGAATTACCTGATACGCCTTCTGATGAAAAGACAATTACCGATGCAAATGAGGCTTATGAATCTATTGACGAAGATGAAATATCAGATGACGAAAATGATAACTTTGTTGATGCCATTGGCGATAATGAAGAACTACCAGACGAAAGTGAAGATTCTAATGACGACAGTGAAGAAGAAGAAGAAGAAGAAGAAGAAGACGATAAAGAATTTGATATTGATATCAATTCAAAACGTAAACTTAAGTTACCATCTAAGAAGGCTGTAGTCAATGACTTCTCAGAGGTTGCCACCCCAGAAGAAGTCGATATGGAAGAGAAGCAACGTCGTAAGCGTACCTTACGTTTCTATACTTCTAAAATTGACCAAGCCGCAGCAAAGAATAACCGTGAACGTTTAACAGGTGACTTAGATTTACCTTATAAAGAAAGGTTGTTCGAGAGACAACAGAGACTTATTGAAGAGGCAAGAAAAAGAGGTTTGGGAGAAGATAAGGCTCAACTTGGTGATGACTTGGATAACGAAGAAGTTGGTTCTGACGACGAGCAGCTTGCAAATGAAATAAACGATATCAAGGACAGCGGTGATGACTATTACCAAAGTATGAAGCAAAGCAAAATTCAGAAACAAGAATCTCGTCGTAAGGCTCACGAAGCCGCAGTTCAAGCCGCTAAGGAAGGTAAATTGGAAGAATTACAAGAGAGAATGGGTGATGATGGAAAGAGAGCTGTTAATTTCCAAATTCTTAAGAACAAGGGTCTTACCCCTCATAGAAAGAAGGATAACAGAAACTCGAGAGTGAAGAAGAGAAAGAAGTATGAAAAGGCTCAAAAGAAACTTAAATCTGTTAGACAAGTCTATGATTCAAGCAATAAAGGTCCTTACCAAGGTGAGAAGACTGGTATTAAGAAAGGGTTATCTAGATCTGTTAAATTGGTTTAATCTTGTATGTATTAACTTGTATAGTAATCGATGTCTATTGCATACTTGACCTGTAGCAAACACGTGACTGAAATATTTTGTTTAAACGCTTTAGAGATCTTATATACTTGAAAAGACATTCAAAGAAGAAATAGTTAATTCAATGGCAGACTTAGAGGAACTTAACAAGAATACAAAGGAAAATGGTATATCAAATCCAATACGAAAAAAGCCTCAGGTAACGGCCGATGATTTATATAGAAGATCAACCCAGTACCAACTTTGGTCTTATACTTCAGAATCATTAAGAGAAGCTAAACAGAAAGTGAATGAAAAGGGGAGAGAGCACGCCATAGAAGAGTTTGAAAAAGCTCTATTGAAGCTTAAATCTGAATCTAAGGGTGATATTGATAAATATCAGGATGAATTTACCTCACAGAAACTACTAGATCTACTTACTCTAGACGAAGAGTTAAAGTACTTAAATTTTTATTGTGAGAATATTATCAAAGTGGTTAGTTCGTTTAGAATGCCAACACAGGTGAAAGCCACAGCAGTATCATTTTTCAAGAAATTCTATTTGGTAAATTCGGTTATGGAATATCATCCTAAGAATATATTATACACTTGTGTTTTCTTAGCAGCGAAGTCTGAAAATTATTTCATGTCAATAGAGTCATTTTGTAAGGCATTACCAAAGACACAACCAAATGATGTTCTTGATTTAGAATTTATAGTCTTACAGTCTTTAAAATTCACTTTATTGGTTCACCATCCATTCCGTCCGTTATATGGCTTTTTCCTAGATTTCCAAGCAGTATTGTTACACCCAACTCCGTTAATGTATGATGTTAATGTGGATACAATTGGAGGAATGTATGATAAAGCAAAAAAGTGGTTAACTGATTATGCATTGTTGAGTGACGTTGCATTTCTTTTCTCACCACCACAAATTGCACTTGCTGCAATGTATGATATCGATAAAAGAATTACAGATAGATATTTGAAAAGAAAATTTTTATCTGAACAACATCACGATCACGATGATGATAATACACAGGGGAAATTAGATACAATTAAAGAGGATCCTGAATCGAAGAAGGTCAAAATACCAGATAATAACAGTATTCAGGATAATATGAAAGGGTCAGATATAAGAGCGGGAAAAGTGGACCCGGAAGAAGAAAAGCTACAAAATACAAACAAAGATGATTCCAAGACTGGAGATACACATAAAGCGCAAAGAGAACAATACGAAACCTTGGTTAGAACGATAAGGAAGTGCATCAAACTAGCCAAACAAATTCCAGAGACTTCTCGAGAGGAAAGTGCAAAAGTTGACAAGAAATGTTTCTTTGCATTAAATCCAAGTAGATTGTTAAAAAAGAAGCTAAATAAATTAACTACAGGCAATAACAGTACACCAGTTCCGGCCTCAAACTGAGCCGCCAGTTTCACCTAATTGAAATATATTTAAGTATATATATATATTAATAAGTTTCATTAAGTATATTCCTATCAGTCTTTTGTAGATGTGTTTTATACAGGTATTAAGAAATTAAGCAAGTCTAACGACTGAATGCAATGTCATCAATACGTAAGATTGACTTGACACATTCAGATGCTAAAGTAATAGCACTAGAACTGACTAAGACTGGTTGTAAAACATGTTCATCGTACGTATTAGAAGCGCCAGATCTTCTCACGGAAATACCAGCATTCTTTTCACCATTAGCATGTCTGTTTCTTAAATCAGTGACAACATTGATTGAGTTTAACCCAGCATTTTCGGCCAAAGTTGTTGGAATAACTTCCAATGCTTGGGCGAATTCTTGATATACAAATTGTTCCACACCAGACAACTTGTTAGCTTCACTCATTAAGACTCTAGAAACTTCAATCTCTGGAGCACCACCACCAGCAATTAAAGCCTTTTCTTTGACCAAACATCTGACTACACAGAGTGCATCATGGATAGATCTTTCAGTTTCATCCAAGACAAGTTGATTGGCACCACGGCAAACTATAGAAACAGTTGGCTTGACATTCTTTGCAGAGACACCATCAATCTTAACAATTCTTGAACCAGAAGACTCGATTTCTTCGACAACATCAGCTGAACCTAATCTGTCTTCTGAAAAGTTGTCAATATCAGCAATTGGCTTACATCCAGTCGCTTTCGACAAAAATTCAATCTCATCTCTTTCAATATCCTTAATGACCATGATATTTAATTTGGATAAGAAATGTAAGGCCAAATCATTGACAGCATCTCTCAAAATCGATTTCTGAATTAATAAGACATTACACTTTGATTTTTTGATTTTCTTACAAATGTTCAACAAGTAAGCCCTTTCTTCCTTTAAAATCTTATCCATCTGTCTATAATCATTAACCACGACATTGTTTTCCATGTCAGGCTTTGGAGGAGATAACTGGAATTGGATCAAAGCGATCTTCGCCTTATCGACTCTAACAGGACCGCCAGCAGTTTTAACAACATTTTGCGTCAATACCACACCATTGACCAATTCAGTTTCGTCGATGGTACCACCGACCTTTTTGATTAATCTGATATCATTTAAATCGACATTATTACGTTCTTCATTCATAACCTTCAACACAGAGTTAACAGCCAATGGCGACAATAATGCCGAATGTTGAGAAACAATCTTGGATGATAAAGACGTGGATGCAGCTCTGATCAATGCTTCCTTGTCATCCAAATCAATCTTGTGCGACATTTCCAATAACACTTCTGCTGATCTAGATGCGGCCCTTTGGAATGATTCTGAAATCAACGTTGGGTGGATACCCTTATTCAACAACTTTTCTGCTGCCCCCAATAATGATCCGGTCAATATAGCAACCGAAGTCGTACCGTCCCCTGCTTCAACATCTTGTGCTGCACTCACATCAACCAACATACGTGCTGCTGGGTGTAATACTGCCATATGTTTCAAGATCGTGGCCCCATCGTTGGAAATGATAATTTCTCCATTTTTTGTTTTGATCATCTTATCCATACCCTTTGGTCCCAATGACGTTCTAATTGCATCTGATACAGCCCTAGCCGCTAAGATATTACTCTTACGAACCTCTTGTGGCTTTTCTTTATCTCTGAAAGTGGCGTTGGATGGTGATCCTTTACCTCCTTGTGATTGTGCCATATTTCTATCGATTGTAAGTAATTATTTTCTTAAAGTATCTAATTCGGACTATTATACAGCAACCTTCAATCTCAACTAATTGATTTGATCAGAAATGTGAAATAATGGAGAATACGTCTTCTTTTGTTTTACTAGAATCACTTCGTTGTTGTATTTAGTGGAAAGATGTTCGAAAAAATAAAATGACACAAAACGACACGAGGATTTTAGTCGATGCTCATGTGACCTGAATATAAATATTTAGCAGTTTACTAGGACTTTTAATGGCAATCAATATAGCGCTATAATGACAGGTCAAGACTATTCTGTGTTTGAGGAGGTCAAAGTGAGTAAAGAGCAAGTTATTGAGTGTTCGTACTCGAATTGGTATCCAAAATTTAAGCCACATGTAGCTAAATCTATCGTGATAAAGCCATTGCCAGATTCGTTCATCGAGTATTTGTCATCAGAAAGTATACGGTTACCTCAGGAAAATAGGGATGAGGTCGTAGCAGATAGTGACAATGAATATAGTGACTGGTCGGACGACGACGAAGGGCCGCAAATTAACCCTACGGAAGAATTTGCTGGATTGCACCAGGAGATCAAGGAAGGCATACGTCTGTTGGGAGGTAAGGTATGCCCCAAGTTAAATTGGTCAGCACCAAAAGATGCCAAGTGGATCATGGCAAACAATACCATCAGGTGCGAGGACGTTCTGGATGTATATTTGCTTTTGAATGCGTCAGATCACATCGCACACGATATTGACGATGCCTTCAATGAATGTGGAGAGACGGATAAACACACACGAATTCCGTACGAGTTGGTGTTACGCCAATGGATGGAAATAAACCCGGCGTTGGAGTTTAGGGCCTTCATCAAGAACCGCACTATCGTGGGAGTGTCCCAGCGTGATTTGAACTATTACGACTACTTAGAAAAGTTGGTGCCGAAATTTAGACAGAAGATTGACGGAATTTTTACGGATGTGATCGAACCTCGTCTAGAACATGACAGTGTTATTGTAGATTTGTACATTCCGCGGCCATTTGACAAGGTATGGATCGTAGATTTCAACCCGTTCTCGAGAAAAACAGACTCGTTACTATTCACATGGCACGAATTGATTCAGACCAACCCGAAAGAAATATACCAATATGAACTCAGACTTATATCCGAGAATAATCTAGGCCGATTTTCTAAGAAAGAACATAGTGAGAACCAAGTGCCTATTGATGTGATAGATGCATCAGTTAATACCGACACCATGATAGAGTTGGCTAAAAAATGGCTGGACTTACAAGAAAAGGGAAAATAGGAACATAATCTCCGCCATAATACCTTAAACCTCAAAATTGGAGCTAATAACTTTAGATGTTCAGGGGTGCACACTAGACTCTTGTTTGTGTATAGAATTGTAATTAGGCGAGGTTTTACAAAGAATGTGAAGGACGCATTCTGTAGAAGTTCGCAAATCTAAATTAGACCCGAATCGAGTTCCAGATTCATTAGTCACTCAATTAACAAATTGTAATAAATTAATCCATTATCAAAAAGTAGACGAAGAAAACTAGCCGTAGATATGAGTGAGTTTAAAGTTGAAGTCAAGGATATATTATTTCCAGATTATAGAGGGCGGTTGACGGAAGGAGTGACATACAATCCCTCAAATAATACTTTGATTTGGGTTGACATTATACAAGGAGAAGTCCACCGTGCATCGTTACTTGATGGAAAGTTTGATGAAAGCCATGAAAAATTGAAATTCGAGGATCCAAAAGAGTCGATAGGAGCCATAGCGTTGACGAGTGACGATAATTTGATTGTGGTATGTGGCAAACAGGGTATTGCTAAGGGTTCATTTAAGACGGGCAAAATTGAGTATTTTTTGAAATATAATCATGACGAGACCCAGAAAAAGCGGTTAAGATCGAATGATGGGATCATTGATCCATGGGGACATTTATGGATTGGAGTTATGTCGGATTTTGAAATTACTGAACAAGAAGGTAAAGTCTCGCCGGAAGGAAAATTGTACAGAATCAATTGCCATGATTTGACTATTGAAACGATGGTAGATAACTGCTACATACCAAATGGATTGGCATTTTCACAGGATCGCAAACATTTTTATTGGACCGACTCGTTGACCCACACAATTTGGAAATACGACTACGATTACATTCCTAATACGCTATCAAACAAGCGGAAACATATTGACGTGAGAGATGTAGATATAATGAAGCAATTTAGTAGTCCCGAGCCAGATGGGTTGGTGATGACTAGGTCCGGAGATATTTTTTCAGCCGTATTTTCAACTGGCAGAGTGTTGCATTTCGACGAGCACGGCAAGTACGTCGAGGAATTTAAAATACCAGCAGAAAGAATAACTAGTGTAACCATAGGAGGAAAGTCAAATGATGAATTGTACATTACAACCGGACACCTTCACTTAAGTGACTCGGGTGCGTTAATTGATCCTACCGACAAGACCGGCGACTTAGGTGGGTTTCTTTTTAGATACAAGTTGAATAAACCACATGATGTACATGTAAAGCACATCTGGGGCGGTAAGTTATGAAGTTGGATATATAGATAAGTTCTACCTAATATATAATAAACTAAATATGATTATAATCGAGCTATTACAGCCCCTTCTACTCTTACTGTTTTACAAACCAGGTACCAAAATCTCTAATATACTGACCGCCTGCAATCATGTATTGGAATGCTTTTGAGAATTGTGGACGGCTTGCAACTGAAAATGTAGTTCGAAGATGCTTCACTATTATTTGGTGTAGTTTCATCCCTTTTCCTCTAGCAAAAATAATATTCTTTCCACAAAATCTTCCACCAACTCGTTCTGCTCTGATCCACCACTTCTCAAATTCGTCAATTTGAGGTTGGCAATTTCCTTCCTGTTCTCTAGGACCGATTCACCAGTGAGGGAGGGATCATTAATAATTTTCAAAATAACTGACAAATGAAATTGAAGGGACTTGTACTTAAGCATTGAATGAATCTGAGGATCGTTTAATAGCTTGTCGAACTTGATAACGGGTTCGTCTTTTATTAATACTTTCGGGTCTTCCGTCTGAGTCTTTTTC
Source organism: Debaryomyces subglobosus (assembly GCA_003708965.2). Classification (NCBI taxonomy): domain Eukaryota; kingdom Fungi; phylum Ascomycota; class Pichiomycetes; order Serinales; family Debaryomycetaceae; genus Debaryomyces; species Debaryomyces subglobosus. Next base: position 110,555 of record PPOW02000016.1, on the reverse strand, counting down.
TCTTCTATACTTTCATGAGTATGAGAAGAGTCCTTAAAGCAAACAATAGAGCAGTAGTTCACATTACACTTGGGACATTTATATTTTGATTCGCTAACATTACAAATACCACATATAACCATTATTCTTATGAATGTGTAGTGCAATAGGATCAACCGTATTCCAAAAGTTCACGATGAGGTTGTAGATGCGATGCGATGCCTCAAACCCATATCATACTTTTCTGTGGTAATAGCCATATAAAGCAGTCTACATTTACTTCCAAGTAATATGGAAAAGTATGCACCTATATCCGTATTAGGAAGTTATAATTCATGCGCAGCGTAACCATTTGGAACAAAGGAATGTTGCCTTCACAAAAGCAAGATTCAAAAGTGCATGGCTCGAACAATAAGAAATCGTAATTGAGTACGTACATAGAAAAATGCAGGATAAAAATAAAAACTGAAATTTATGGTCTGAGAAAAATCCCGAAAGCACAATAAGAAAAATGTACAATTCAGGTCAAGCCGAATTACTGCAAACGAAAATGTAAGATTCTATTATACAAAATATATACAAAAATAAAATTGTGCGTTAAAAGAAACGCAGTATGCTATTATGCTGAATAATGTTATTACTGAGCCGTAAAACTGAATTGGAAATTGGTTAGCTCGTCTAGATTAATACTGTTGCACAACTTTTCCATGCCACCGTAATCCATCTTGCTGTATGTGCGTTTTCTATCAAGAGAAAATGGCGTTAATGGAGTTAATGGTGATTTGAGCGAAATAGTAGCAGGAGACGTGAAGTAGTCATATAGTACAGGTGTAACAGGTATAGATGGAAGTGGGTCGTAAGTAGGAGTGATTTTAAATTTGAGGTGGTAAAGCACATGACTTGGAAGATTTGTATCGTTAAAAGCCGCCTGCATAAAAGTCCAAAATTCACTATTATCGATAGCTGTAAATGAAAGCCTGTAGTCCACTACAGACAAGAAATGTGATTCAAGATGGTTGATGAGCTTTAAGTCATATCTGTAATTTGATCCGCTACTATTGGCGATGTTGCACCAAGTTTTGCATGAATAGCATTGATCATCAAATGTTTTATTGGCCAAAATGAACGATGTGAAGATGAGATGCTTTATTAATGACAAGTCCTCTTCCACGTTGATCACACACACTGAATTGCTAGCATATTTATGTAAGTAGTACCAACTTATTATAAGATTAATACTGGAAAGCTGAGACGATTGTATGATTTGTTTCAACTGGTTGCAATATTGAAGACTGAATTGTTTGTAGGGTTTTTCGATTCCTGTGTCTCTCGTGAGAATATGATACGATATTTGTACGTAAATATCTAGATATTGGTCTTCAAACATTTCATATTATCATTAGAGTGATTAGTTATTTTAATAAGAATTTGCAATCATAAAAAAATGATGCCAGAATTACATATATATATCAAGAAATTAAAACGTAGCGAATCTAAAAGTTCCTGTGCTCTGTGCGTAAATGTATCCGGCATATCATCAATAAGCAGAATCGCAACTCCAGTTTCATCGTTACAATAACATGCCTGAGCTAACCATCTGGAGTTAAGATTACCTGGCATCTGTAACAAAAAATTTTTTACCTTACTGTAAATGAGATTTCACAACCATACAGTAAACAAAGAGGCTATTGCTCAATAATCGCAACTTGAGGCCTGTATTACCTAAGGTCAAGTATAGTCAGTTATTCATGCCGCAGGCGCGAACCTTCTAGCATACAAGCCCATGTAGCGTAAACGGATATTATATCTTCTCACTAAATAATTTACTACAAAGTGCAGTATTTTATTGTTTCAGAGACCTTGTATTGTCTTGTTACAATGCATGGAATTGCATTTATCGACGCAACCAACCTTAAATCTGCCATGAAATGACCGCTCACTTCGGCCTTGTATTACGCATTGTTCTATGCTACCTTACCTATGCTTGCCCTTAGTCACACAATTAGCTTACAACATGCTGCGTTTTATTGGTATAGGGGTACCCGAAACCTTGGGTCATGTACACGTTGTATTTTATTCTTTGTTTTTAGCGTTTGTCATGGCGTACATCTGGTCTAGCCTCAACCAGGTCTCATATGATTATCTATTACTCCTTTTGAGCTTGGTATGTGACATGACCCCTCCTATACTAAGAAGTTAGTAATAACCATTAACTACCAGGTCATCTCGATCGATATATTCCGGCATATATAAATGTCTTACAAATCCAAGAGAAATGTCGGATAATGTCGCCAATTACATACGAGATATGCAGACGCATATCTGGCCCGAGCATATCAGGATGAAGTTTTGCTAGAAGGCAAACCATCGTGGCGATTGTGATCTCGTCTGATATTTTGAATGTCGTGAATGTCGTGAGTTTGACGACTTTTGCTGGATGGGTATGATGTCACAGCGCTTGTGGTAAGTTTCGGTCATCGCGCCAAAGGTGTCAGAATATTCACTGCCAACTATGCAAATTGATGGCTTTTTAGCGCAGTAAAACGCCCATTTCAAGGACCACCAACCTCATTTAAAATATATCGTCGGCAGTGCCAAAGTTTGATGCCGATAATGATGATGCCCATATTCCAAGGCTTTTAGATAATGTGAGGAACTGAAGAACGATAAATGAAGAAATGAGTCGTGCGCGCGCCCTGATACCCTATCCGGTGATTTTTTTCACTGGGGCATTGCTGCTGTACGTTCCATGATATTGCTAAATGATGACAATTTTTACTTATTGTAAGTTCGTCTTATTCAAGGCTATTTTGAAGGTTGTGCAACGAGTTACTAGTATAAATAGTATAACATTGCACAAAAATCCCGTCAGGCCTACTATATTTGTGATTTTTAACGGCTATTTTTTGAATAAGTAATCATAGAGATGCAGCATAAGGCCAGACATCCGCTTCTTAGATTTAAAATTATACATTACTACTTCATCCCATTCATTGCATTGGTAGTATGGTGGGGTATGTTGATTGCAATGTTATCGTGCTGGTCTCTCCAGGGGCATCCAGTGTATGCCTTCATGGGATATACAGACCAAAGTCCAGTGTACATTTCTGATATTGGAGCAACCAATTTGAAGCCTCTCTTCATCGCATGTGCTGGTTTCCAAGCTATTTTCTTCGTTGGAACTTTAATTATGGAATACTATCTTCGTACAGCCAGGAAGTTACAACCATATGTGTCTACAAAGCAACCTAAGTTTGCTATTGCAAGTATAATATGTGCAATTATAGGTCAATTAGGTATATTATTTGTATCTATTTTCGATACTAAAAATTATCATTCGGTACACTTATCTATGGTTGGACTTTTCATTGCCGGTTGTTTCTTTGCTTGTTTCTTCAACTTTTTCAACTCTTTCATTTTCGGAAATTATCCTCACAGATTGAGTCCAGATCACGAAAAAGTTATCTTTGGTAAACACAGATGGGCTAATGTGTACATGGTATCTTTCTTCTTGAAGATTTTCTGGATGTTAGCGGCGGCAGCATTGGCGTTATTATTTGGTATCTATATGGAGAAGGGAAAGGATAGTACTTCAGCTATATTCGAATGGACGATTTCCTTTTGGTATGGTGTTTTATTAGTGATGTGGGGTATTGACTTATTCCCATCCGCTGTAAAGCATTACAGAGTAAGACATCCAGAAGAATTTGACAACAGTTTCAAGCCTTATGACGGCAACGAAAAGGACGATGCAAGAACAATTCTGACTTATGGTGCTCCTACATATGCTAACTTTGATCCAAATAATCCTGAAGCTCCTAATCACTCCAACAATGAAATTTTGTCAAATGGGCCTAATGCTACCTTAGTACAGGTCCCATACGACGAATTAGAAACCCCTAATAACTATAGAAACTACAACCAAGTATAATCATTTTGTATTAATTAGGCAAAAAATATATATGCCAATCATTATTTATTCTTCAATTGTTTTAATATCTCGTTTTCCAAGGTTCATAAATACATATTTAACCCAGTTAATTTTGAATTCAAAGCGTTCTAGCATCGTAGTTATTTCTCAAATTTTGCAACTAGAAACATGTATTTCAATAAATTGCTTTGACATATGTTATTACTCTCCTTATCTTAAATAAGACTTCCTAGACTGTATTTAAGTGGTTAATAGGGTGATACCCTTATATTGGTGCACTATACTCTTAGAAGAAATACGAATGCGCGGGTAAAAGAGGTAAACTTAAAATTCAATCGGACCGCTCACGGAAAACCAATTTTACAATATATGTTTATATTTATGTCCTATAGTCTTGTAACCGAATATGGATAAAAATTCAAGTGATAATAACCAGAATTCTGCAAGTTCATCTGGACAACTATTTAAACCTAATTCTTATGATAAAGTTCCTTTAATACAGGGGGGGCAGGCCAACCCAATTGAATCGAATTTGAGAGGTATCGCCCGTCCTATGGACACTTCGAGCCATCAATATTTACCATATACCAATTATCAAGCCAATCAAGCATATGTTCTTCCTCCGCAAGCACCCACTCCACAACTAAGTATGGACTCAGGTTACGCATCGTCTCCACAACAGCACCAATCATTTGGTCAGTCACATCTACAAGGTGTACCATCACTGAAGGTAAGAATGAGAGTTAGCAAAGCATGCGATAGATGTCGGAATCAAAAAATAAAGTGTTCTGGTACGATGCCATGTAATACTTGTGTTAAACATAAGAAGGAATGTCACTATTCAACACAAAATGGTGTACCAAATAATAATATGGCTAACTACGAGAATTTACCTCCGAAGAGAGCAAAAATAGAATCGCCAACTGCAGATATTAATCAAGCTGCCCATTCTAACAATGTTGTACCCCAGGATACTAGCGAAACAAAACATTCTTCGAAAGAAAAAACTTATGTAAGTTATTTGGAAAATAGAGTTCAGTATTTGGAATCAATTCTTCTGAAAGATTGTACTACAACCTTCAAGCAGCCAAGTAACAAGGATGTTGAAGGCAATAATACAGAAGTGAAGAAAAAATTGATTATGTCGAGCACCAAGTGGAGATATCTGCGTCGTCATCAAGTATTGCTCTCTAATAAACTATGCCAAACTATGTATAATAATTTATCAGAAGAAAATAAGACAAAGGTTATATTGCCAAGGAGACAGTATTTTGGATGGAATATGTCAGGATGTCACTATGTCAATAATGAAAGGCTACCTGACTTGCCAGATTTCAAGCTACCTTCAGATCCAGATTTATACTTTGATTTCTTTTTTCGTGAAATTAACTCCGTGTTTGCAATTCTACATGAGAACTTATTTAGAGATCAAGTGAAGGATTATGAGGAATTATTTAAATCTGAAGTGCATTTAGATGCCACTGAAAGAGATGCTAAGACAAACCAAACCCGGTTATTTCTGGCCATATTATACCTTGTGTATGCTTTAGTCATAAGATTTCAAGAATTCCAGAAAGAAGATGGCCCCAACATGGAAATGCTAAAATTAGAGGAACAATTATTCAAATACAGTTATAAAGTGATTTCCCTCTTAAGTTTTGAATGGGAGTCGTTTGAATTGATACAGTCTTGGTTATTAATAACATTATATTTACGAATTTCACATAGACAAACTTCGTCCTATCTGGCTTTAGGACGTGCGATAACAATGACTCGGTCATTAGGTATTGGAAAAGATAATCCAAAACTATTAACAGCGAAGCCATATATACGCTTGAAGGCTAAAAGAATATTCTGGTGTGTTTATACTATGGACCGATTATTTGGATTGCTGTCAGGAAGATACGGTAGTCTAAATGATACTGATAATATATTACCCACTGAAAATCTTGATTTTGAATCAGAAAGAGATTCTTGGATAACTATACCAGCATTTGCTTTATTGCATATCGCAAGAATTTCCAATTTCGTTCATACTTCAATATCAGATGAATTTGGCTTAATTAAGTTGCAACAAATTAATTCTGAATTGAATCGTTTGAATTCTTGGTTTGATGAAAATGGTTTTGGTAATAAATCATTATTTGACAATACCAAACAAATTCTGCCATTAGTCAAAGCACACGTGAAGTTACATTTCTATGATTTAATCAATTGCGTACATGGAAAGCTTTTATTCAATTTCATTGGGACCAAAATTTCAAACCAAGGTTTGAAGATAGACATGGTCCTCGATTCTTGTGAAAGTATTATTGATATACTAGATCAGATTAATAATGCTGGGTTATTATACACCCCATGGTATCTATTCTTATCATTATTGTTTGATACAGGTATAAATGCGATTACGTTGATCAATGGTGGAATGAATAAGCTGGCATGTAAACAAGTTCTACAAAATTCAATACGGTTAATAACTGTTTTAAGTGAAGCATCAGTGAAAAATAAAGAAGGAGAAGTAATTATCGAGTCTCGATACACCATGGCCAAAGAATGTTTATGGGCAATCAAAATGGCAAATCGTATTCTATCGTTGAGATTAGAGCAAGATATGAAGGATATCACCAGCTACGGAATTGACCCAGGTTCTGCTGAGGTTAACAAGCAAACATTTAATCAATTTGGACTTAACAAACAAGGTGTTGCGCCGGAAGAAAATTCGTGGCAACAATCAGCCAAGAAATCTAAGAGACTGAAATCAACTACAGACAGAGAAAATTTGCCTAGTAACCAAGTTACGAATGTTATGAATGATTCTGCTATTGCTCCCAACTTGGATGATCCACTTAATTATGTTGAAAATTCTATCGACTCGCAGCTTAGTAGCTTGCAATGGTTTGATCAATGGTTAGATTATAATTATGATATATAATACCGAAAATACTATTATTATGAATTCGTCAAATCCGGTATATATGCCCCGGACCTTCCACCCCCACTAGCCCCAACACATATATTTTATAATTTTTCGGTATAATTAATTCCCGCAGCATTTTACATATCATTTTTATCACACAGAAGTGGGTATCCGCCCGCAATTTAGCCCAAAATGACCATAGTAAAAAATATAACTTGTATAATACTATTGATATGCGATCACCAAGATAGTAACCGTAAAGTAAGAAAGCAAACTAACATCTCTAATAAAACTTGGATCCTCAAATGGTGAACATTAAACTTGAGGCGGTATCGCTTATCCTATGACCACGATGTAATCTGTCAATATTACCTAAATATAGTCGGGATTATATGCGCGAAAACGGTAGGACAGCAAGAAAATTCCGCGCTAACCCCAATAACTTTCCCCAATAATCCGGAAAAATTTTATGTGCGGATACCGTCGGAAAAACTTTTCATAGGTGACAAACCATCATCGAACTTTTCACAATAATCGATTAAATGATAACTAATCTGAATAAAAATTCTCGCTCCTTTCAGCTGGTTCTTTATTTTCCAAGCTAAATATTGAAATAATATTACTTTTGAAAATCTTGAAATAACTATCATAGAAACGTCTACTTTGATAGAATAAGTTACATTTACAATTAACGATAGTGCCTCCCCCCTTTTTCCCACAAATAACATCATAAATTATTCTCGTTTAACCATTTAATATAAATAGCAGTGCTAAGAATATGCCACCTAAGGAAAAGAAGAATAAGGAAGATAGGCCATATAAGTGTACCATGTGTGATAAGGCCTTTCATAGGCTAGAACATTTGACTAGACACATCAGAACACATACAGGAGAAAAACCACATCCTTGTACGTTTCCAGGATGTGCTAAGAAGTTTTCAAGGTCTGACGAATTAACACGGCATTTAAGAATACATAATAATCCTAGTTCAAGAAAGAAGAACAGAGCTTCAAATTATACTATAGACTCTGATAATGAGCAAAACAAACCAATGAACCACCTGACACAATCGCCTCAGGTTTATACTCAAATGCCTACTACAGCTATACCAGTGACTATTGACAGAAACGGGAATCATATCTACCACCAGCCATACCCCGTATATTTTATTCCACAAGCACAACAAACCACTCAACTGCCAATCCAATCCCCTCCACAACAACAACAGCAACAGCAACAACAACAACAAGGAACTACCTATCAAAGTCAAACCCCCCCTATTTCGATTAATCCCCGTCCTTACCAACAACAACAGTCAGCTGTATTTTCCTTACCATCATCTCCTACGAACTTTCTGTTAGTCAACCAGATAGGCCATCAGCAACAGCAACCACAACAAGCTCAACAACAATCTCAGCAAACAAATTCTCTTCATAAGGCTTTATCATCGGAAACTATCAAATTACCTTCGATAAATTCAATGAATCCTAAGTCACCCACATCTAGAGGACATCCAATATCAAATTCAGGTTCAGCTACATCCATCACATCTGGAAATCATGTATTTAGCCAAGCCAGTAGCATTTCCAGTGGAAATTCTGCTTCTCATTCATTAAGCACAACCCCTGATAATTACAGCAATGTCTCTACTATAAGCAACCAATCGCTATCAAACTTAAAGGATTACTTTCACCAAAATCATCTGAAGCCGAATAATAAACTATTCAATGCTAGCTCGAATTCGTTATCTTCCATGTCAGGAAAAATGAAATCATCGTCAGCCACGAATTTAGCATCCTTGAATAACTTATCGTTGCAAAGACTAACACCTATCAAGCCTTTAAATTCAAATACAAGAAGCAATAATAATACGCATTCTACTACTACAGTTCCTACATATTCATCTAATGTTACCAAGCAAAACTCATCGACGTCATTGAATCTTGAATTTTACATGCCTTCAGCTAAGAAATCGAGACCAAATTCCCCAGTACAATTACCAACTGCTTACTCGAGCTCATCTATGCACCAACCTCAAGGATACTCACATAATGATGCTACGCAATTAATGCTGCATGGCCCAACCAACCCTGCCTTCATGATATCGCCAAATGAGACCCCATTACAGACACCATCACAATCTCCTCATTTGGGACCTCAGCAGACACCTATGGATAAGTCAATGAACTCGCTTAATTTACTTAACGCAGCAGCCCAAAATTTACAACAGCATGAGAACAGTGCTCCATCCACCCCAAATGAGGAAAGCATTGCTACTACAGGAACACAACTACCTCCAATTAGATCGGTGTTAGATTTCGTTAAATTGCATAAATAAGTCCTATTGTATTTATTGATATTTTCTAGGTATATATATAGATTAATTTATTTTTTTATGATTATCGTTGACATTAGTGGTTCTCCACCAGTAATCCTACATAATGGTATTCGGCATTTGCATCCAATTTTGTATCGGAGTCCTTTAGCTACAAGTTATATCTTTCATGAACCATCGCCAGCCACTGGTCACGACATTGTGCTAAAAGTGATCCACGACATCATAGGCAAATGTCGCTAACTAAGTTTGATGAATAAAAGCAGTTCGGGGCTCAAAATGTCGGATCTGGCTTATCCGATATGTCGTTATGGCTGTGAAAACTTCATGATCAATACTCACTGAAGCCAGCATCATCACCCATCCCAAACGAGATCAGATCGCATGAGGTAAGCACATCGTATTGCAAACACATCATCTCCTTCTCAAAACCCCTCTACTTGATCCCATGGCTATATATGTAATCTAGGCCTGCTCCTACTAATACATGGCACTACGTGAGTCACACACGGACAGAGCGAAACCGATGTACCTATTAACCCAAGAGGGAAGTTACTGCGATTTATCCACACTTTGCTTAATTCTCGTCCCGTGCGTTGCATGTCATATAACTGGTATCAGCGACTCAAGGCTGCATACCGTAACCATTCGAATCAAAAGGCAATTCGCAATTATCGCACTAACTATCTAATCGATGATCTCATGGGGATGCCCACGCGAGTTACCGACGGATGCTCTGGATCTCTGGTGGGAATCTATCTGGTCATCAAACCACGTTAGAACCCACTGACATGTAGCACAGCACTCTACCAAAATTCCAGATATCCCACAACTCAACACTCTACTACAGAACTACGCTCTTCGTATTTGACACCCCTGACTGTTGGGTCGACACATAGAGACTATATCGGCCTTTTCTCCCTCAGTTGGTTAATAATTTTTTGATATGGCCAAAGTCAGTAACAGCCTGGCAAAAGAAAGAAGACCAGCATTTTGTGTAATTTTGCCCATCAGCAAAAAATTTTCGTCGTTGTGCGGTAAACACCGTCAAGTAGAGGATACAAAATGAACATTAATTCTCTTCATAAATCTTTTTTCTTTTATTAATCTATCCTTTATTCCTTTTATTTTGAAATAAATATACAAAAAACAACTGGTTATATTAACTTATAATCGGGTACTATTTATTTCTTATAAATTAAAAAAAAAAAACACGTTTAATTCTGGTTTTTTTTTTTATACAGATTAATTAATTAACATATTGGTTCTTAAGATAATACAGTCCTATTATCGAATCAATAGCAGAAGAGACGTAAGAGTTACTTCTGGATTAATCGGATTAATCTGATCGTTGAAAAGCTGGTGGTTATTGAGATATTAACTTATTATTAATAGACGCCATTACAGTTAATTCAGCCAAAAAAGACTAAGTTAATTCATTTCAAAACGATCTTTTCAATAAGTCATCGTTTTAATTAGATTATAATCATATTTGATTAACATCCACGATGTATCAAGCACAGAATTATTATCAAAGTTTAGGGACAGCCGGACATAGAGCTACTTCGTCATACAACTATATGCCGCAGTACACTCCAGGTAATTACTACGACCCGTCCCAGTCACACCATAGACATTCAAGTTCATTCTACTCGACCTATCATCCATCAGGACCTCCACAACCTCCACAACCTCAATATATGGCTCCTCCTCCTCCCGTGCAGGCGCCACCGATGTACCAAGAACAACCTAGTAATGGGGGTATTAACTCGGTTTTGGAATATGACCTCAACAACATGGCCACCTTCTTGAGTTGGTGCACCTATGGAATGTTGAAGCAAGATAAAACTCCTAGCAAAGAATTCGAAAATTTGATTGTATCTGTGTTATTCGCAACTAGATTACCAAAATCGACAATCATTATTGCTCTCGAATATATGAATCAAAGATTCTCGAATAAGAATTTTGGTGATTTATTGGAGCAAGAAATTTTTACGAAGTTAATTGTTTCATTAGTCTTAGGTAACAAGTTCAACGATGATAACACTTTCACTAACAGGTCATGGTGTGGAGCTACAGGCTTACAAATCGAAGTAATCAACAAAGAAGAAAAAGATTGGCTAAAAGAGATAAATTGGCAATTAAATGTGGTCAACTTCGAAACCAATATAAAAACGTTAGAAGAATGTTGGAAAACATGGTTGGAGAAGTACAGTGGCAACCCAAAGTACAACACTCCATCTGTGCCGCAAAACTATTCTCCGTACACTCCACATGCTACCTACCAGCCTTCTAGTATCCCATCGTCGCCCGTATACCACGAGCCTTCATATTCATATGGTTACTCATCTTCCCCAATAACTTCATCCCCTATAAAATATGCTCATGAATCAATATGGTCGAACTCTAATTCAGCGGCCAAAAATAATAATATCTGGTCATATACTCCATCGTACCAATATGTTCCAAGCAATGCTTCAATGTTCCCTGAACCAACGAATCCTTATTTTGGAGCATCTAATTTTGTGGGCTACACTAACCCATATTACAACTACAATACAGCTTCTTGTTAACGCTATTTGTTGTTTCGTTTCGTTTAGTTTCACTTGTTCATGTGATAAAAAAAGTATAGAAAATTTTAAAACTCAAAAAAATTATATATTTATTTATATGAATTAATTTTTCATTAATTAATATTCATAGAGAATTATTGACTGATTAAAACATTTGATATTTGGTTTTACTTTTTTTTTTTTTTTTTTTGGCTTTCTAATCTATAATTAATATATGTTATCGATCCGTGAATTTTTATTGTATTATCTTCTTGAGTTGGCTTATACTTGTAATATTGGCAATAAAAATATTGGTATATTTATTAGTAAACTACAAATTCAGAACTTTATTTACTAGTTGATGTATTATTCGTATATACAATTCAACTAGATTCTAACTAATTGACATTCTTATTTGGGTGCTTCCTTGACTTCTTCACTAAATTCCCCATCATCTTCTTCGTCATCTTCGTCATCTTGAACACCTTGTTCGCTCTTTAATTTTTCAGCTGCCTTGGCAAAATCAATAACTTTTCCTCTTGTTCTTCTACCACCTGTGATGATATTAGATTGGTCTATTTCTAATAAGTCATCCTCTTCCCCTTCTTCGAGTCCAAGGTTATCCTCATTTCCTTCATCCTCATCCTCTTCTTCTTCTTCATCTTCAGATTTGGTCTCCCTTGGTAAATCATCATCATATTGACGTCTTCTATGCTTCTTTTTCTTGGAGCTTTTATCAGTACTTCCTACTGCCTTTTCATCTTTGGTTTCACTTGCAACTTCTTCGTGAGCTCTTTTCTTTGAACCTTCTTCGGTTTCACTCTTTTCAGTGACAACTTCTGGTTCCTTCTTTTCAATTGATGGTTGTGTAGCTTTTTCTGTATCTGACATCTTGTTATTTGGTGTTATAATACAAATATGTCAAGTCGTTACACGGTACTTTGCTAAAAAGGTACTTTTTATATGTGGTTGCGACACGCCCTCATTTGGCTTGCAAGAAATGAAAAACATGGTTCTAACAGTTAATACACTAACGATTAATATATAAATAATATAGAGAAGACTAGAAATAATGGTATGTATTACAAGTGTAAAAGTTACCATTTTGGGATGTATTACTAACATAACTCAGGCAACGAATTTATCCGTTTCCAAGAAGACGAAAATGTCAGATTTGGTACATTACAGATTAAGAATCACTACAATTGATAATAGAAATTTTATAGGACAATTATTGGCGTATGATAAGCATTTAAATCTTGTATTATCCGAAACTGAGGAGTCAAGGATAACCAAAAAGTCATATCAAGAATTAAAGAAAACGCAAAACGCTAATTCAATAGTCGAAGAGAAAAGATCGTTAGGGCTAATAATTTTAAGAGGAGAACAAATTGTTAGTTTGAGCATAGAGAGTCCACCTCCAATTGACACCAAAAAGAGAATAGGGTTAGAAAAGGGTAAGGGTATCACCAAACCCTTAAAGATGCCTGTGAGTGTTAAATCAAAGTTACAAGGACCTGTTAAAGCTCCGCAAAATGCTGGTCCTGGGTTCAAACGTCAATAGACTGAGGTTAAATGTACATTAGTTATACTACATAATCTATAATAGTTAATATAGCAAAATATAGTAATTCGGTGCTCGTGTTGAATAATATATATTGTGACTAGTTACCATGTGATAAACAACATTAATGTTAAGTAGGGGAGCTACAACGGAACGAGCAGTAACATAAAAGTTAATGATAAAATGAGTCTGGTTTCTTCAACAGCAGTTGGAGTTATTCTTGCTCTTCTTTTCTTGAGGAGCAGGAGTTAAAGAAATAGTTGGTCCTCCTGATGGCTTGTTAGCATTCGAACCTTCATTAGTATCTAACTGGTGCTTACTGATCATTTCATAGATGTTTTTCAATAACTGGTGGAATGATAAATCAACATTATCAGACGACAAGGCAGATGCTTCAGTAAATAACAAGTTATTTTCGTTAGCAAAGTTTTTGGCTTCGTCGGTTGGCACAGCTCTTAAATGGTCCAAATCAGACTTGTTACCAACTAACTCAATCACGATATTGGCATCAGCGTGCTCTTTTAACTCCTTCAACCATCTTGAAACAGACTCGTATGATTCAGCCTTGGAAATATCGTATACAATTAATGCCCCTACAGCACCTCGATAGTACGCACTAGTGATAGCACGATATCTTTCTTGACCCGCAGTATCCCAGATTTGGGCCTTGACTCTCTTACCATCAATTTCCAACGTTCTTGTAGCAAACTCAACTCCAATAGTCGAACGCGACTCTAAGTTAAACTCGTCCCTGGTGAAACGGGACAATAAATTAGACTTACCTACTCCTGAATCCCCAATTAAAACAATCTTATATAAATATTCATAATCGTATGAATAATCGTCTGTGTTATCTGACATTTTATCTTATTATTACTGATTAAATTTGAACTTTCCAGATTTCGTTTCTTATACGTATACTTAATAATTCCAATTAATCTGATAATTTCTCAACCCAAGTTCTTCTAAATTTATTCTTTATAAATAAGCGACAATGGTGGGTTAATATTCCTTGACCTACGACTGCACAAGTGAATAATATGATTCTAATTATGTTTTATTAGCACTTTTTGACGATATAATTCTACTTTGATTTATTGCTAATAATATGTCACAAACAAAAACATATTTATGTTAGTACGCACGACCACTGACGTATAAGCTAAATTTTCATAAATGATACACTATATATTGATTAATAATACTAAACTAGAAGCTATGAAGTACCTAAACGTTTGTCTTCTCTGGCAGCTTTTCTTTCCATCTCGTCCCAGTCTTCACCTTCTTCTTCTTCACTCTCATCTCCACTAGCATCACTACCAGAAGCATCAGATGAATAATCATCTTCAGAGCCAGCTTCACTTTCAACATCCTCATCACTAGGATCTTCGTCACTAACTTCGAATTCAGACTCTTCGTCTTCTTCGTCTTCTTCTTCAGAGTCACCTTCTCCTGTCAAGAAACTCCAACCTCCATCTGCGAAAAACTGGTAAGGATCAGATTGAACAGTCTTCATAATGGTAGCCCAATTCAAATTCATCTGACCTTCTGAGATTGGAATATCAACATCCGTCAACCAAGACTTGACATCTTCTAACAATTCCATTGGGATCGTGTTGATATGCACGACTGGTTTGTTAAAATCTTTGAAGACAAAGACTAAGTCGAAGTTCTTCAAGCCAAACTGAACTCTTTCCAAATGAGCGATTTCTATCTCTTCCAAAGTCACAACCAAGTATGGAGGGTCAATTAATTGAATCAAACAATCACGAGTTGGCATACACAAAACAGCAGATCTGAAAGGCACACCAGAGAATCCCAATTCTCTGAATGGAATATCTAAATCGACCATTCCTGAGGAAGAATCTGAAATCAATTCTGCGAATGCTTTGAATTCCTTATCCAATAAAGCTTTTCTTCTTCTCTCTTCTTGTTCTTGCTGCAATTCATCTTCATCACCATATCTATATCTCCTCTTACGACCTCCAGTTTCGTCGAATGCCATATCACTGGCTTCACGGTAAAATTGGACATCGTGCGTTTTCTTTTTACCAATCATAATTGGGTTTTTCAAGTGACAGTGAATAATAACAACTAATTCATCTTTACAAGATTGAAAAAACAAATGTTTGATATTGGAAAATAAAATATCCACTTTTTGATCCATTCTAATCGATGATTGATATCTCAACCCGTTTTCATGGATTTGCAATACACCTCCAATCTTTTTGGTATCTGGTTGTGGTCTAATGAATACTTGATCCAATTTTTTAACTCTCGAACCTTTAAGTTCTATTAAATTAGCTTGACTAACGACATCAGCCATTTGTTTCTTTTCCTGTTCTCTTTTAACAGCATCTTTCTTCAAATCCTGAATAGCTTTATAAACATCGACCATTCTTTGATGGTCACGAGATCTTAAAGTAACTGATCTTACGAACGAGTTTTCTGGTGAATCTTCATATGGCAATTCGGCTCTTCTAGAGGCATTACCACCAGCCCCAGGCGAATTAAAGTTTAATCTCAAATAAGTGAAGTCACCCTCTTCATTTTGCGATCCATTTTTGAATGAGTTAATATGGAAGGGAACTGGCCTACCACAAATAGGCAATATAATAGTTTGATTTTTATAATCAACATGAATTTTTAAATCTCTAACATTACTAGGGATTTGAGATTCCCGTACATAAGATTCGTACTTTTTGAACACAGGCTTAAAATCCAGCGCATCGGTTGCATCGGCTTTAGAAAATCTGGCTAAACCTTCTTGTTGTCTCTTTTCATGTAATTTAGATTGGATTTCTTGACGTATCTTCTCAGTGTTATTGGCATCATCAGCAGCTGATGACTCGTGTCTCAATTTGGATTTTAAAATCTTTGAATTGGCTTCATTTGCTGCCAAATTCTTCTCGGTTTTGATGTTCTTTTCGGATTTCAATTTCTTGTCTCCACCATTTTCAGCTTTAACTGCAGTAGGCTCATCATCCTTAAAATAGAATGATGTTTCTGACCTAGCCTTTGGATATGTAGTTAGCAAAATTGGCTCTGATTCACTTACTTTAAAAGTATCAGTTAATATTAACGAATATTGCTTTAATTTAGGATTCAGAGCTTTATCATTAGTCAAGTTATTGAATCCAAGAGTTAAAGAAATTATTTGACCATTCTGTAATTTTCTTTCATTCTTGGTATTTAATACAAAAGTCGAGTCCCTAAACTCAATGCCCATTAACCAACCACAATTTTTTGTGAAATGTTGAACTAAATCCGGCTTTTCAGATTTAATGAATTCAAGAGCACCTTGATAAACCTGCAGTGCAACAGTACCATCTTTTAATAAAGTGGACGTAACATGATTTTGCAATTTAAGCAAAAAATCATAGTTAGCTTCCATGGCTGGTGTAGGATCAATGAAGAACGTTCTAGCGACGTTCGAGCAATAAGACTTATAACGCAACCCTAACGACGCTAAAATTACACCATCACCAACTAGAGCCTTTGTCGTTGATTGTGCACTTGGTTTTAAATCGTATTCTCCACCACTTTGAATGATTGGGGAATAGCACCAGTCAACCAAACTTGGGTCGAATTCCTTCATTGATTGAAGCAATTTCTTCCCTGTGGCAGATTTTGTGTACCATTTATTGCTGTCGATCTTGTCTTCGATCTTCTCAGAGAGATCGGAGTTCGAAGTCTTTAATTCCTCGTCGACGACCACCATCATCTCGTTCGCGAACGCATCCATTAAAACCGTGGACGATTTTGACGCAATTTTAGTATTATTGAACTCTTCCAGGTCCTTAATCTCCATCGATTCCGAAAGCAATAATGCGCAATCGCTGAATGATAATCCCGCATCGGTAGATACTTCGTTCCACTCATCAATGAACTTACCTCTGTATTGATCCTTCGCAATATGTCCGATAGGCTTCTCAGGTGAACTTATTTCCTTCAATTCCTCAATCAATTTCTTAAAGGTTTCCTTATTCTTCTCGGCATCTTTGTATCTTGGCCAGATCTCAACATTGCTCGAATTTTCCGTCGGCTTCGACGTCAATCCAGTCAAGTACTTGGCTTTACCCTCAGATGTAATAAAAACACATTTATCTTGTGTAATATAGATCCCCGTATGAACAAATTCATATCCTAAGAGCCATGTTTGTAAAACGGTGGTTTTCTTGTAAGTATTTTCATCATCTGATGCTCCTACCAAAAACAAGAGACAAGACTGCTTATCTTGAATAGCCGTCAAATTTTTCTGAATAAGCGACAATCTCTTATGAAAAGAGTTAGAATCAATCTTCACTTCAGACATACTAGATAGATTTTATTTCTAAACCTTTTCAAGTTGTCTTAATTGCTTACTTGACCTTTGCCTATAATACCTATTCATAATGGCCAATGTGAATTTTTGTCTACAACGAAAGATTACACAAAATCCAAGCCGTATAATCATCACAAAAACGCGCCCTAACGCGTTGTTGATATGTCTATATATTAGATATTCTTTTTATTGATTCGCTATACTGTAGTTCTTAAAACAACGGGTAGTTGGAGATGTTCAGGCAAACTAAGAGAAGAACCGCAGGACGTAGGAACTTTGAACAAGGGAAAAATGGTAGCATTTACCAATCATTTAATTCGCCAAATCAATATGGTTCGAGGTTGTCATTCTATGACATACCGCCATTGGAAGAAATTACTCTAGAAGAGTTTGAAACATGGGCGATTGATAGATTAAAGATCTTAATCGAAATTGAATCATGTGTTGCTAGGTCCAAGTCTATAAAAGACATTGAACAAACAATCAAGCCATTATTTTTGAAATATTTACCACTTAATCCAACATCTAATAATAATGAGGCCTTAACATATCAGGAACGCCGAAAGGATCATTATTCACATTACATATTGAGGTTAGTTTTCTGTCGTACAGAAGAATTAAGAAAGAAGTTTATCAAGAACGAAACTATACTCTTCAAAGTGAGATACAATATGTTGCAGCCAAAGGAACAACAAGAGTTTATAGCCAGCTACAAAGACAAATTGCCATGGCAATACATACCTAACGAAGAGAAAGTGGATATGTTTGAAGACTTGTATGCAGCAACTGGGGCCACCATTAGAAATGTATTATTCATGGAAAGTGGTGATCCAAGTTTCACCATTACGAATGAACAATTAAAGCAACACATTCGAGTTAAAGAGAATTTTATTAAACTACCGTTCGATAAGGTGCCCAATTTGGTAGCTTCAAGGCTGGTTTTATTAAGAGGTGGATATGCGTACATTCCTTCTACTTTGCAATTAAACTTATTATCAATCGAATTCCAAGATATGTTGACTAGAAACTTAATGAGAACGTTTCAAACCTTACCGAGATTAGAAGAAGATGACAGGCTATTACCATTGCTAAACAATTTATCTCATAACTTTTCAAACGTTCAATATGAATCAGCATTTGGAAATGATCCTTCCTTAATATCAGATATAAATGCACAATCTATCACCACGCCAGCCATCAATAAGCACTATCCATTATGTGCATCTCATTTACAAAAGAACTTGATACTAAATTCTCACTTGAAGTATCAGGGACGTCAACAGCTTGGTCTCTTTTTGAAGGGTATAGGTTTGAACGTTGATGAAGCGTTAAAGTTCTGGTCCTACCAGTTTACCAAGTCATCCAATGCCATCAACTTAGAAAAATTTAACAAAGAATATAAATATAATATCCGTCACAACTACGGTTTGGAAGGGGCAAGAATTAATTATAAACCGTGGGATTGTGCTAGGATCTTGCTGAAACCAAAACCTGGAAAAGGCGAATATCATGGATGTCCATATCGTGACTTAAGTGTTGATGCTCTAGTTAACAACTTGAATGAAATGGGTATTAATGATCAACAAGATATTAACGGTGTTATCGACGATGTTAGCAGAAACGACTACACTGTTGCATGTACTAGAGTATTCGAGATAACCCACAAAAATCAACTCGGTAAGAACAATAAGGCTACGGAAGGTATGCATATCAATCATCCAAATCTTTATTTTGACAGATCAAGACAGTTAGATAGGCTTGATTCCAAAACTTCTCAATCAGTATCTAGTAATTAACTGTATAGAGACTAAATAATGCAATTAATAAATTGAGCTTTTAACTGAAAAAGTCGATTCTATAATGTAAAAGTGCTCTGAACTTAACTTAAGTCAATAGACAGCCACATATCTCTAAAGTTCCACCACGAAGCGCCACTACCGCATAAACCAACCCAGAATGGAGTTAAGCAACCCTCGTATAATGACCAGTGGACTACAAGTGGAACTTGGACAGCCTGTTTAAATAAACTAAGTCTCCAATTCTTATCCCATTTGCTCATTGGAACCCTTCTAAATAGTTCAATAATTTCAATAATTAAATACGCTCCCCAGATTCTGGAACACCAGACATATGTCAAAAGGCACCAATAATTATTATCTGGAGTCCCAACCCAATTGTGGTCCGTCAACCAACCAGCATGTTCAAATAATTCTAGAAATAAGCAATTCAAAGATTGTAACAAATTCACAAACCTATCGAATTTTGGAACTGAACTAGTAGGGTTCATAAAAGCATAAAACTCGTCGATAATCCAAGGCATATACTTGATGGACTCAGTTAATCTATTAAAGATTCTCACATCAGATATGTAAGAAGATATGGACTTTAAATGAACAGCTAATTGGGAAACCGGCCTATCGCTGTCACTGGAGACTGGTGGATTCATTGATGGGTCCTGCATCAGAAAAAACCTGGATATAGTCTTATTAGATGAATTCTTAGGTGCCCTCCCCAATGTACTATCACAGAACGAATTCACAACTTTGGCAAGGTTATACTTTTGCTTCAACAAGTATTGTCTGATCTTTGGTTTATTATTCAAAATACTCGATAACAATAATGTGAAGTAACAAATGAAATACAAATTAGCGTCAACTGTTGAAGATTTACTCAACACCTTATCATTGATTTCTTGATAAAATTTTCTGCTAAATACCGATTTTTTTAGAATTGCATTTAACTTAAGCAATACATTTATGGGAAGAAACTTCATATCGTTTTTACCATTAATATTTAATGGTGCTATGGATGCTATACTCATTGTAAATTCTTTCGAAGTATATCTATAAAGCCAGTTTTGTAATACTAAAGGCTTCTCTATGTATAATCTTTAGTAATAAAAAGAAAGGTAAAGATCTACTATGAAATCTGAATGCTTTACTCGCAAATCCTATTTGGTATTCTGTGCCGAGGTGTCTGATAACAATTTTGTGATACTTAAAAATGCGCTAAAGCTGTAACAATTATCTGCAATATGATTGATTAATGAATTACATACTAGGCAATACGATAGGTGAAACGTATTAGTAGCTATTATTGTTGCAGTGTAGGTGTTTCATATGTCAAAAATTTTTGCGAGAGAGAATTGCTGATAATATTTTAATTTAAAATTTAGTAATTTTAATAATAATTGCAGCTTTTCACAAAATTTCGATAAATGAATTATTATCTTGAGCTTTCAATTTCATTTAGCAAAATATAGTTTAATTCTTAAAAACCTTTTTCATTTATATTATACATACATGTTATATTTAAAAACAATTATACACTCTCAACTTTCACGATTCTTTTTTGCTTCGAATTAACATCCGAGCTATGCTGTTCCGAGTCCGATGATTCAATAACAACATCGTCATACTCTTCGAGGTCGTCATCCATTTCAGGAAGGATGAGATTTAAAATTAAACCAATGAAACCAGTTACGGCAAAACCTGTTTCCATAACCAAAACTATTGCATCAAAAAAGCCCAGTAACGCAGTATTACCTCCAGAATAGGTGAATACATTATCAAACCAGTTTGATACCAAAATGGAGCCTATACCTGGCAATAAAGATGCGGTCAACACAAACCTATCTCTTCTTGTGAATTCAATTGTAGAGATAATTCTAATACCAGACACAGCAACTGATGTGAATAAGAACGATGTCATACCACCCAACACTGCCTTTGGAATTGCAACAATTGAAGCAGCGAACTTAGAAAATATACCCATTATGATCATGAAGAAGGCACACCAGTATCCGACTTTTCTATTAGCACACTTAGTGATAGAAATAACCCCATTGTTCTGAGCAAAAGTAGACATGGGTGTGACAGTCATCAATCCTGATAACAATCCATTAAACCCATCTGCCAATATACCTCCTTGGACTCTTGATTCGTACACTTCTCCTTCAACTTCCAATCTCGATACATCAGAAGTGGCTGTAATATCACCAATTGCTTCCATCATTAACACAATATATACTGCTAGGAATGGTAAAACAGCAGGCCCGTAAACTCTTAATTTAAATGTATGAACCCATACAAATGTGACAGCTGGAGCAGCATCAATACTTGTTCTACTAAAGTATCCACAAGCTGCTGCAACAATACAACCTACTAATAAACCAACGA
The DNA here is from genome assembly GCA_003708965.2 of Debaryomyces subglobosus. Lineage (NCBI taxonomy): Eukaryota > Fungi > Ascomycota > Pichiomycetes > Serinales > Debaryomycetaceae > Debaryomyces > Debaryomyces subglobosus. The sequence goes on along the minus strand of PPOW02000016.1, from coordinate 88,775 downwards.
TTACAGCACATGATTTCATAATAGGGGAGCCAAACCTTTCAGCAATTATGATGGTAACATAAACGAGAAAACCCAATCCTATGAATTCTGCAGAACCCCATTCTAATGGATGAGCTGTACCACACATTTCACCCACACAACCAGACCCTCCAATCCAATCTTCGAAACCGGTTTCAATTAAATGTACTCCAATTAACAATACGACAGGGCCTGTGACAATAGGAGGAAATATTTTTTGTAATTGCTTAGCAGGCATGAACGACAAGAGAATTTCCAAAAGCGAACAAACTATTCCTGTTCCCAATATCATCCCATACCCATCAGGGCATGGTTGGTTTACACCATCCACGACTGGACACACTCCTGTTTGGTACATCACTGGTAAGGCTTTAGTAACAATTGAAATGGTTGCAAATGACGTACCCACTACCGATAGTAAACCAGTTCCCAAAAAGTACGGCGTTTTGTAAATATGAAATCTAGTAATTTGAATACATGACAATATTCCTGATACGATTAAGGAAGCGCTAACAAGATACTCTTGTGTTGCACTATCAAGATTTGCAGCAACGGCAATAAGAATAGGTGGTGTAACAACCCCGGCAAGCATCGCTAACGCATGTTGAAATCCGAGTATAAACCCTAGCAAAAGTGGCATATCTGAATTTAAACCGAAGAAGGGCTGTCTCTTGGTCACTCTCTTCCTGAATGGAACTTCTGGTACAAAAAGATACTTATAGTCATAGTCCCCTATGAAACCATCTTTTGTGGTCCATTTGCGTATCACTCTATTACCTATTTGTTTTATATCTTGGACTTTCATTGTATTGCCTTATATTCTGGTATTTTCACCCGATCCTAATTTTTCACAGATATATGTCTCAAATATATCTTAAAATATTTTAGCTTTCGTTTATCATTAAATCAATAAAAAAGTCGTAATCTCTAATGTGCCACTACTTAATCTTATCCTAGCGAATAGATATTCATTATGAACGGCAGTTCTGATTTATTGATAGCAAATTCGGCCAATAGTCGGTTATGTGCAGGAAGATAACTTATCTATGGAGAAGACCGACCTATAGAGATAAGCGAATTTTAGGTCTAGTATCACCACAACGCATACTCTAAAGTTTGCATTTTCCAGCATTGATAGCAAAATGTAAGGTAGTATAAAGGAAGCCATATAGCGCACCTTATACATTGATAATGCTTTCTCCATCATTATGCAATATTTCTATTTTGTAATTGAGCACTTCGTAGTCGTATGCAATCCGAACGCTGTTCTCACTACTCATTAAATTCCTTTGCCATAAATATTTGCTTTAAAATATATTAACTATGCAAGAATTTTGTCAGCCTTCAAAAGTTCTTCGTTAAGTCTTTTCTTGATGATCAGGCCCTAGATGACTCTTATGCTTAGCGTAGCTGGAGATAGCCGATGAATACATCACATAATGCTATTACCGGATCCCTTCAAGTTATAAGAGTCAAGCAAAATCCAAGATTAAGTAACGTTAATATTTCATGAGCAAATATATTCGTCCAATCGTCTCTACTTGGTTATACTAGTTCTTCTGGATACTGACTCCCTAATGGGACGCACAAGGCGGTTAGAGCACACGAATTTCATTTCTCTTGCACTAAAGGCTGATTAGCATTCCACTTGATCATAATAGAAATATAAATATGGGTGCAAAATAGCTTGTGCTACGTTTCTTGGAATTATTGTTCCCTTTCAATTGCAGCGTAGTATATAATTAAGCGCATCCTATTGTTATCAAATAGAGCTGAAAAATGTTCTTGTCACGCGATATAAAAAATCTTCATGATAGAGCACTTCTTAGCACTTCTTTTATTGTAATCTAAGATTAGAAACTTTCAATAATCAAGATTTCATCCTCCAAGATACATTTATATATTCGGAGAAACATTGATCTTTTCTGGTATCTATTTAGAGCTTATATTAAACGTTATATAAGCATTGTTTTTCAGGAGATAACAGGAGATTTGGGGCACAATGTTTATCCTGATTCGAAGAAAATACATACAGCTAGTAGCGGTGATAACTTTGCTTCTTATGGTAATAGCGTCGCTATTATCTGTTCTTAATGAGACTTCGAGGGTTAAAATAAACTCGAAACTTAGATTTAATTACCTTGATAGATTGACGAGTCAGGTATACGCAGGTTATTTCGATAAGAAGGACGGGGGGGATACATTTGATCCGGAATCACATTTCAATAAGAGAATTGATGCAATTTATAAAGAAAAAAAGAGTTCACAGGATGATGAAAGCAAACTATGGACAATGGACACCACTATCAAAGGTGTTTCCCTCAATATTCCAAGATATTACTATGATATGTCGGAAAAACCCCCAATCCTGCCGTTCGATATCAGATTCACTTTAGGGATGTATTTTCATCACATAAGGACTCAAACTAAGAAAAGCCCAAAAAAGATTGTTATGGCTCCGTTCCATTGGTACGATTGGGTGGATTTGTCGTCATTGAATCAGTACTTATTAGCACCTGCCAATGAGAAACCCTCGTGCTCGTTATTGGATGCCAGAATGGATGAAGTTAAAGTTAATCAGAAAAAAGAGCAAAAACAGAAGGAAAAGGACTCCAAGTTGAAAGAATTTGAACAGAACCAAATTAATAAAGAGGAGGAAAAGAAGAAAATCGAAGAATCCCAGAAAAAATTAGAGGAGACTAAGATTGAAGACAACATCGTCAAACAAGACAAAAACGAGGAGAACAAGGAAGAAAAGAAGGAGGAGAACAAGGAAGAAAAGAAGGAGGAGAACAAGGAAGAAAAGAAGGAGGAGAACAAGGAAGAAAAGAAGGAGGACAACAAAGAAGATAAAAAGGAGAATAAGAAAGAAGAGGATAAAGTGGACAAAGAGCTGCAAAATAAGGATAGCAACAAGGAAGAAAAAGAACAGGACAAAGACGAGAATAAGAAAGAAAAAAGGTTCGAAAAGAGAGGAGAATCTGTGGATCCTAAAGAGTATTGTATCGATGACTTTCATTTGCCCAGTGATTTTCAAGATGGTAACACTATAAGACCTGGATTCAATGTCTTCAAGAGTGACTTGAGAACAACCCCCGATAAAGCTATTCTTCTTGGCAAGTCATACTTATATACCTTTGCACCTCCTCCTGCGAGGATTGTCTTCCTTACAAAGGATGGATCTTATAATATCACTGTAAAAGGAAGGGAAAAACTTTTGGATTCTGATTTGGTTAGTAATTATATAACTCAGACAAAACAGAAATCAATCAATTCTTTAAATGAATTCAATAAATTGAAAAAGAAAGTAAAAGCTAATTCGCATCAAAGTATAAATGATTATGAAATTAACCTCACTGAGGAGTCCTTTATTTTTAAACATGAAGAACTTATTGATCAATATGAATCCAAATTGAAAAATGGAGGATTAGCAGTTAATGAATATCGTTATTTGCAATCTTTAAAATATTCTGATGATGAAGTTAAAAATGGTAACCCACCAAAGTATTTTGCAGAAGCCAGATTAATTGGTAGTTTAGTAGGCGATCATTATGACTGGAGGTTTTTCAATGGTGTTATGTATGAAGCATCACAAAGAAGTTTAATATTGCACAGGTTAGTTAGATCATGGTTGTCCTTCAGTCGTAAGAACGGTATCAACACATGGGTTGCACACGGTTCATTATTATCGTGGTACTGGAATGGGTTTGCTTTTCCATGGGATTATGATATTGATGTACAAGTTCCAGTTATGGATTTGCATAAATTGTCATTACAATTTAATCAAAGTTTGGTTGTTGAAGATATGGAAGAAGGTTATGGAAGATACTTTTTGGACTGCGGATCTTTTATTACTTTAAGAGCTAAGGGAAATGGAAATAATAATATTGATGCTAGATTTATAGATATTGATACGGGTATCTATATTGATATTACTGGCTTAGCAGTGTCTAACACAAAATCGCCAGATAGATACAAGGAACTTTACCCTGATCAATGGGCTGATAATGCTGAGGATTACACAGAAACTAATAAAGAGATGAAAGCATATAATTGTCGTAATAATCATTTTTCAACACTAGATGAATTATCCCCATTAGTGAAAACGTATGTTGAAGGAGAAATGGCTTATGTTCCTAGAAGATACAGTGATATTTTGTCAGTAGAATACCCTAAGGGATTATTAAGTAAGCAATATAGTGGACATGTCTTCATACCCCAATTACGATTGTGGGTTAAAGAAGGGGATTTGTATTACTTTTTGCATGACAGGGAGAAGTGGAAGTTACATAACTATAATGAGGAATATTCCAATATCGAATCACAAGAAGATTTGGACAAAGAAAATGCTAGGTTCGAATTGACCGAATCTCAAAAAGCTAAGTTATTAGAAGAAGCAGCAGCAAGAAAAAAGTTGGGTCAAGCTGGCGATAAATCTACAAAATTAAGCGATAAAGATTTACATTCCATTTATAATTTCAAACCAGAACAACTTCTTGAATTATTATCGAAAGATGAGCTTTTCATTAATTATTGTCTGACTAGAGCGTTTACATTTTTCCACCAGGAAGAAATAATGAGACTCTTATTTGGCAAGTCAACCGAGAAGTTGCTCAAAGGACAAAAATCATTCAAGCCATTTACTACTAATATTCTCGATTATCATATTCATAACAACGGCTATGATTACAATGAACAGGTCGAGAAGTACATTGCCTTGTTTGTTGCATATTCATCATAATCAAAGACATGATTGCCTACATAAGTACCACATCTGCAATATTACAACATTAATTCTCCCTGTTGAATTCAGTCAGTTTGCGATATATTCTACAAATTTAGATACTTGTCTAGTAAAACATTTATAATATCAAATACTAATATAATACAACTAATAAACAATAACAAACTAAAAATACACTACGTTTGAGACTTATTTCATATTCTTTTCATCTTTTACCAATTTTTTCCATTGCTCGATTTCTCTATAAGCCCTCTCAAGTTCTTGTTTCAACTTATCGTTTGAGGCACTCAATTCAGAGACAGCTTGTTCTGTCAATAACTTCTCAAGAGTCCATTTTTCAATATTGTTATTTTCGTTCTCTTTCAACCTTTTAATGTATTCGACGGCTCTCTGTAAAATTTGCGCCTTATTAGTGTCATTTGTAGGAATCAAGGCAGCTAATTCTTTTATACCCTGGTTGATCGATTCTCTTCTTCTTCTTTCCACTTCCTTGTGGTTTTCTCTTCTCTGCTTGTGCCACTCATCAGACCCGTGCTGCGGCTTTGATGTGCTCGAAGTTTGCGGCAAAGTCGTAGGCTGCAAATGAGAAAGACTGTTTTGTGGTGAGTGAGACGGATGTTGGCCATGGTGACCATGTTGATGGTGCTGATGATGCTGTTGCTGAGCCTGTTGTTGTTGCACTTGTTGCTGTTGCCTGAACGCATTTTGGTATGCCAAGTGTTGTTGTAACTGCTGACTGTGGTGCTGCTGTTGTGAGTTCAATGCAGCGGCTGCTGCATTGGCTGGTTCCGAAGCAGCGGCAGCAGCTACAGCTGCTGCTGCTGCCGCATTGACGTTGTTGTCGTTGTTTCCTCCGTGATTATCTCCTCTTGAGTCATCAGGCCCATTATTAGCGTACGACGATTGTTGTCCCAAAAGCTCCGAATCGATAGCAATCTCGTCTTTCTTATCGTCAGCCTTCAATTTCTTGTCGGTTTGGTGGCTTCCGTCTTCCGATGATCTTTTTGACATATCTGACCTCTTCAATTACTTGTTTACTACCCTGGTACTAACAATAACAAGGAAAAGAAAATAAATAAATTATCACGAGGAGCATTCTCACATGGATTTCAGGTGATTTTTATTTAAACCAACTAAATGCCGGGTAATGTTATGTTTTTCTCACGGGGCGTGCGGAGGGTGATACAAGCGGCGTGACCTATTTATACGACCTGACATTGCAGGATTTGCGACACTCAGCCTTGCGACATTCTCTACGAGACATTTACAATTTTGTGCTATATTTAATCCTTTTAAGTATGGCTGCAAGTCTGATTACAACAACACACAATGTATAGCTTAAGTGAGGGTTATTTTATTATCGTATAAGCAAGATGATACTATTTCTGTTGTTTTGCTTGAAATTAAGGAGTATCTCGGCGCCCTAGGTTTATGTTGTTCATTGAAGATTATTGAAAATGAAAATTTGAAAAATAGAAAAATTAAATTTTAAAAAAAATGCGAGAGAACATGTAGGCATTTATTTATCATTTTGACTAGAACTTAATGTCTCATTTACTTTACTTACTTGGCTACAAGTTATCGATATCAGAATTGCTATCCAGAAGCAGAAGTTATGATGACTGAAATATACACAATGCTAATATAAATTGGACTCTACTCTCATTATAATATACCCTACATTTAGAACGTACGTGCTAGATTAAAATTACGTCATATTATAATTTAAATATTGTCTTCTAGGAAAACTTTAAGCAAGCTTATCAAAGGTTATTATTATAAGTTGCAAAATTAGCTTCACAGTACTTGAAAATCCAGAGTACCTGTTAGCGCATAGGATTTAAAAATGTATGCGCTTAGAGAGCGTTAGGGTCTTTTTTTGTCGCAGTAGCTCAATTTAATAAATATACAGTTGACAGACGATAAATACAACATATTTAATTCTCTGGAATTCCACTTTATATAATCACAGAAATGTCTGAAGTCACTTTAGGAAGATACATATTTGAGCGGCTTAGACAATTGCTGGTTCAAACTGTATTTGGGCTTCCAGGAGACTTCAACTTGTCACTTTTAGATAAGATCTACGAGGTTGATGGGCTTCGATGGGCAGGTAATGCTAACGAATTGAATGCAGCATACGCAGCAGACGGATACAGTAGGGTAAAAGGTCTTGCGTGTTTAATTACCACTTTTGGAGTGGGTGAGTTGAGTGCTCTTAATGGGATAGGTGGAGCCTTTGCTGAACACGTAGGGTTGGTGCATATCGTTGGTGTTCCGTCGATCTCGTCTCAAGCAAAGCAACTCTTATTGCATCATACCTTGGGTAATGGTGACTTCACAGTGTTCCATCGGATGTCAAACAATATTTCACAAACAACAGCATTTATCTCAGATATTAAGTCGGCTCCCAAAGAAATTGATAGATGCATACGAGAAGCTTATATTTTTCAGAGACCAGTATACATTGGATTACCAGCAAATTTAGTGGACATAAACGTTCCAGCAATGTTGTTAAGTACCCCTATAGATCTTTCACTACGTGAAAATGATCCCGAAGCCCAACAAGAAGTCGTAGACAATATTTTGCAATTAATATCCGAAGCCTCCAACCCGATAATATTGGTCGATGCATGTACTTCAAGGCATAATTGTAACAGTGAAGTAGAAGCATTAGTAAATAAGACACAGTTCCCGGTATTGACAACACCGATGGGAAAGTCTGGTTTTAACGAATCTCATCCTAGATTCGCCGGGGTATACGTGGGAACCATGTCGCATGCGGAAGTTAAAACCTTGGTGGATGGTGCTGACTTGATTTTAGCTGTTGGGGCATTATTATCAGATTTCAATACCGGGTCTTTTTCATATTCGTACAAGACCAAAAATGTGGTTGAATTTCATGCTGACTGCATAAAAGTTAAACAAGGGACATATCCTGGAGTGCAAATGAAAGAAGTTCTTAATGTATTGCTTGGTAATATAGATTCAGCAATTAAACATTACAGTCCTGTTACCATTCCTTCGCCAACTCTTTTGACCAATTCTGTTACTAGCTCAGAGGTCCTGTCGGCATTGCTTACACAAGAATGGTTGTGGAGCAAGGTCAGTTCTTGGTTTAAAGAAGGTGATATAATTATCACCGAGACTGGTACATCAGCATTTGGAATTGTCCAAACAAAATTCCCGAATAATACGATTGGGATTTCGCAGGTACTTTGGGGTTCGGTTGGGTTTACCGTGGGGGCTACATTAGGAGCAGTAATGGCTGCAGAAGAAATCGATCCTAACAAGAGAGTCATTCTATTTGTAGGGGACGGATCCCTTCAGTTGACGGTGCAAGAAATTTCGACCATGGTTAAATGGGAAACTAGACCATATTTATTCGTTCTCAATAACGATGGGTACACTATCGACAGGTTAATACATGGAATGAGTGCAACATATAACGACATCCAACCTTGGAATAATCTTGCGTTGTTGCCTCTATTTAATGCGAAATACTATGACGCAATTCAAGTCTCTACTACTGATGAACTTGAAAAGTTGTTCAGTGATGAAGAATTTGCAATCAATTCAAAAATCAGAATGATCGAAGTTATGCTACCAAGAATGGATGCGCCAATAAATTTAATAAAACAAATGGAGTTCATTTCAAAAATGAATACTGATTCTTAGCTTTAGCCGGATACATTATAGATATATATTTCATATAACACAGTGGCTGTTAATATGTGTAGCATTTAATTTTTGCGAATGACACGACGATCAACTGTGGAACAATTTTTAAGCAACAAGCGTGGAATATCACCCTAAAGGTTTCTTACGTTATCCTATAAGCATTCCAATACAGACTTCCAATTTATAGACTTTGTGAATAATAACATATATTGATTGGTTTGATCAATTGCTTTCACCCAGATTTTTACAAACTTTTACGAAATTTTTGTTTCTGTATATATTGTCTAAACCATCGCTTATCAGATAAGAATGATGAAATGGGGTTTATTTGGGGCAGTTAAGCCTTTAAGGCCAATGATTCCATTTTCACAAGCGAGGTCATTGATGACTTCAAGGTCTTTACTTATACCTTCCAAACGAATCCCAAGGGTGAGACTACAATTGGCTCCGGCTAATCCGTCTTCAAAGATCTACGGTAGAAGATTTTTACATTCTTCCCATAAATTGGGTGTTAATTCTAAAGAAGACTCTTCTACTTATCTATTCGGCAGAAAAATATCCACTTCAGAACTGAAAATGATCAAATCGTTGTTAGTGACTATATGGCCTAAAAATAAACCGAGTTTTAAACTTAGGGTCATATTTGCATTGTCATTATTGATTGCTTCGAAATTATTGAATGTGGAGGTTCCGTTTTTCTTTAAGAAAATTATAGATGAAATGAATATAGACTGGACAGAACAGTTAGGAACCGTGGGAACTGTAATTGGGACGTTGATTATCGCCTATGGTGGAGCAAGGTTTGGAGCAGTCTTATTTGGGGAATTAAGAAATGCGGTATTCGCTTCAGTAGCTCAAACAGCCATTAAGAGGGTTGCTCATAATACATTTGTGCACTTGTTGAATATGGATTTGAACTTCCATTTATCGAGACAAACCGGTGGGTTAACTAGAGCTATAGACAGAGGTACAAAAGGTATCTCATATGTCTTGAATGCGATGGTATTTCATATTATCCCAATTTCGTTTGAAATATCTATGGTATGTGGGATTTTAATTTATAACTATGGGATTTCTTTCGCAGCCGTCACATTGGCAACTATGTTAAGTTATTCAGTATTTACCATAAAAACTACAGCATGGAGAACAGGTTTTAGAAGACAAGCCAACAATGCTGATAATCAGGCTGCGACTGTCGCATTAGATTCATTAATAAATTATGAGTCAGTTAAGTATTTCAACAATGAAGGATTTCAAGCGTCAAAATACGATAAGGCTTTAACGAACTACCAAAATGCTTCAGTTAAAGTGGCTACGTCTTTGGCGTATTTGAATGCTGGACAAAACTTTATTTTCACATCAGCATTAACAGCGATGATGTACATGGGATGTAATGGGGTCGCCAATGGATCATTAACGGTGGGTGATTTGGTGTTAATTAACCAGTTGGTATTTCAATTATCTGTTCCTTTAAGTTTTTTGGGCTCTGTGTATAGAGAATTGAAACAATCTTTGCTTGACATGGAAAACTTGTTCCAATTGCAGAACCACGAAGTTACTATCAAAGATGCCCCAAATGCAATGCCATTAGTATTGAACAGTAGAGGAATCCCTGGAGAAATCAAATTTGAAAACGTTACCTTTGGGTATCATCCAGATAGACCAATATTAAAAAATGCATCATTTACAATTCCAGCTGGTGAGAAAATTGCTATTGTTGGTCCTTCCGGAAGTGGTAAGTCAACTATATTAAGATTAATATTTAGATTTTATGATGTTGAAAGTGGTAGGATTTTAATTGATGGACAGGATATTTCAAAAGTTACTGTTGAGTCGTTGAGAAAGGCAATAGGAATTGTTCCACAAGATACTCCTTTGTTTAATGATACTATTCTCGAAAATATCAGGTATGGAAGATTAGATGCTACTGATGAAGAAATCCATCAAATGATTGAAAAAGTCCAATTGACCAAGCTAATGGAAGATTCTCCAAACGGGGTTAATACCATAGTAGGGGAAAGAGGTATGATGATTTCTGGGGGTGAAAAACAAAGATTGGCTATAGCTAGGTTACTTTTGAAAAGAGCTCCCATTACCTTATTTGATGAAGCTACATCCGCTCTAGACACCCATACAGAACAAGCATTATTAAGAACAATTAGAAGTGTTTTAACTAGAAAGGAAAATACCCATATAGCCATTGCTCATAGGTTAAGAACGATTGCTGATGCTGATAAAATTATAGTTTTAAATAAGGGCCAAGTCCAAGAGGAAGGTACCCATCACGATTTGTTGGAAAACTCTAATTCATTGTATTCCCAATTATGGAATATCCAAGAAAACTTGGATATAGATGAAGAATTAAACGAGCAAGCGAAAGAAGCTGGAAAATTAGCAAATTCAACTGACAGTAAAACGTAAATAGTTGTATAACTGAAGATGTGAATAGATGTTCATAAACTTAAAATTTCGCGGTCACAAAGTAAAGTTCACTGAAAAATATGACTCAATTTGATTTGATACCGGGTTGTAAAGAACATGTGCAAACCAATAGATTGTTCTAGTTGTCGTAAGTATCCACTCTCAGTCTATAGATATCAAAATACTGCTGATATTTACATTCAAAAATTGGCTTAGAGAATTTATTTTATTAACAAAAAAAGCTGGAAAGACATGGATAGGGTGCGGATTGCATATTCCCTACGCAATGAGCTTGGTTCCTAAAGAACTGTGGTGTACTTGTGTTTCCGGATCTGGCGTTGAAAGTGAATATCCTCCTAAGTTTGGCGATGGTGTTGCAAACGAGGAAAATGAGCTACTGGTTAAAATTCATTGTTAGCTGTTAATAATGTACATGACGTTAATTTGAATATATCTATTATTTAATTATAAAATTTTCATTCTATTTACAGGAATTATGGTAAATTTTTAATCAAATCATTATAATACTCACCAATAGTTTGCTTTTCTATGTTTGTAACTTCTATTTCTTGAATTAAATCTCTGAGACCATGTTCAGGTAATTTTTGAAGCTTTTCATTAACAAATTGTTCTCTAATTGAAACTAAATCGTTATGAAATTGCATTAAATCACCAAGAATTATTTTTGAAATATTCCTCATTGTAATTGCTAATTGTTTTGCCCAATCTGAACCCTTTCTTAAAGATTTTAAGATCCACTGATCATAATGTAATTGGTACCAGTGCCATAATTTTAAAATATCAGACTTAGCATACTTGAACTGAAATCCTATTAAGGCTAATTCAATCAATTTAGAATCAATGTTAGTCATAACAAAGTTCAAAGATTTCGAAAGTAGATCTTCATTTTCAACAAAGGACAACGATGAAACAGCCACAGTCTGTAAATGTTCAATGGAAGAGTTAGAATTATTCAAGATTGAGTTATTTGAATTTTTCACTAATTGCAAGATTTGTTTGTATTCTTTTTGGTTAGCCTTTCTCATGGTTAAATTAAAAATTGATGGAAATAATTCCCTTGGAGTGAAAGGCTTATTAGAATTAGGGTTAATAAAGTTCTTAAACATTTTTCGACAGACGTCTTGAAACTTCAGGATACTCAGGCCTATGTGTAATATAAGGTTTCTAACTTCCATCTCAATAGGTGAATAATCAGATGTTAACATGAATAACTTTTCCCAGTTGTTAATCTTATCATATAGCTTTAAAATATAGCTTTCAAGCCATAAATTGTATTCTGAGTAATCGCTGAAGTGAAGCAATATGTTGCTGATTGTTTCTAGGTAGTTTAAGCCCACCTTCAAAACATTATTATCAATTTCCCATTTGGAATCTATAAAACAGTTCAAAATTGCAATAATGGATATTAAATGTTGACTTGTCGAATTCTTTTGACCTAACAATTTTCCGTAATCATTGATTATAGAAATAGTCTCTTGAGGAGTAAAATTGTTATTGACAATGTTATTGCATATGTGTGGAATAAATTCATTACTGTAGACAACCTTATAATAGCCTGATTTGTTGGAATTTAATGTAATAAATTGATTTATAGGAATTGGAACCTCTAACTTTCTGTCAGTCAACACAATATTCAAAATTTTAAGATTCTTTTTATCATCAATTAATTTGATAGATAAAGGTACATGATATGGTGTATCTTCCAAGTCAAAATCTTGCGGATTATTGTTGAATAAATATCTATGCTGTTCAATAACTATTTTATCATCTTTTGTTGTTACATTGACAATAGGGTAACCAGAATATCTTACCCACGAATGGACGAAGCTCAATAAATCAATACTTGTAAATTCATTTAACACATTCCATAAGTCAAAAGGTTTAATATTCTTAAACTTATATTTGTCTATAGCTTTTGCTACGCCTTTTAGCATATTTGAATAATCGGTTTTAGAAAAATTATCTCTGGTCAAATTTTCATTCTGCAATATACTTCCAATCATAGACAATAAAATTATTCCCTTTTCATATGCTGTTTTATCAAATAAATCTTGTGTTGAAGAAGATAAATTAGATTTTATATTGGAAGTAATTGTATGAATGCTAGGTAACGAAGGAGAATTTGTGGTTTCGTCGTAAAAACAATCTTCATCCATTCTAGCTTCTTGATCATGCAACAACCTCATCTCGAACACATCATTCTCATAATCACCCTTATCTAACCTAGCAACGTAGAGTAAATAATTACCCAACCATGTAGCAAACGATTCATTCAACCATAGGTTCGACCAGTCATCGAAAGAGACCAAATTCCCGACCCATTGATGGACTAACTCGTGAGCTATTAATTGGCGTACTTGAAGTTTGACTGATTCGTGAGAGCTCTCATCAATCAACAATTGGCTAGATAAGACTGTTACTAAACCCCAATTTTCCATTGCGCCATCACTTAAGAACGGTAATGCAACAAAATCCAACTTATCCAATGGATATTCCTGATTAAGGATTTCTTGCAATATTGGTAGTAAAGAGGAGATGACGTATAATGGATAGGAGCATGAAGGTAACGTCCCAATCGGAGCGTAGATTCTAACTGGAACTACATTATCATTGTTCTCTAAGTACTCCAAATCTCCAATAACAAATCCAAATACAGAAGAAGCAATTGGTGGTGTTGGTCTAAATGCAAAAGTTGCATTCTCGGACATAGGCACCGGATAAGGATCGGCAATCAAGGGTGAATTAGACAATACCTTGAAAGAGCTCAATGTAACAATGGTCAATTTAATAGGAGATTTGAAGTTTAACTCATCTATAACGGGAAAAATCAATTTACAGAAATGAGGTTGTGTATGGGTAGCCAACACATAGTTATTTGATTTTCCCGAAATAGAATCCAAATAGTTCGTTTTAAAGAGCCCTTTTGTTTGATCCTTATATGTTTTGATGGTGTTGATTTGACCCATAAAAGTCAAAGTAACTTTTGCCTTTTCTGGAATTTTCCACTTGTAGTCCGAATTAATTGTAAAGGAAACTTCATGTCTACCTCGGTCATATTCCACTTTTAAATTCGTAGTATCTTCTTCATCGACCAAAACAGCTTTTGTAATAATAAGTTTATTTGCATGTAATGTAAATTTGAAATCATCGAATGTCCCATGATATTTTTCATTCTTTTTAATGTCAATTGTAACTGAACCATTGAAATTTGGTTTCAAATGGTTAATGTCCAAGAGCAAATCATAAGATTCTGGAATGTATTGATTTCTTAACGACAAAAGCTTTAAATTCGAATCAATTTGAGAATTATCCAATTCTCTAGACAAGTCACTGACACTGTCTTTTTGACTTGACATTTTCTATGTTTTATAACCCCAGTTTCAGGTATTTTTATGTCTAACCAGTTGTAACAATTTTTTTTGTGAAAAATTATGTTCCCTGTACATAGAGTGTAATCCCAACAATATTTTTTTTTCGTTTATTATATACGACACTTACCGTTATAAAAAATGAACTAAATAGCACATTTTTTCATTGAAGGGATATTCTGACCTTGAAAATTGTATAGGGGTATAGCTAATAGTGAAAAAAGTAAACTGATTTGAAAATAAAAAGTAATTCACAAATTTATTCGACGTGGACAGTGAATTATTAATAAATTAGTTTTAATGGGGTTATTAACGCAAGTAAAACCAAATTCCAACGATGAACTAGATTTACAACTTATTGACCCGGGTAGGATAAAAATTGATTGCTCCGGATCATATATTGCTAATGATCATTTGTTGAGAGAACAGTATCATTCACCCACCCCATCCACTACTCCATCACCACAAGCGTCAGATTCTTCATCTGAGTCAGATGGAGATGTAGATGGAGAACTCAATGGATTTAAAGAGGGCGAGAATGAAAATAGTAACGAGCCTAAAGATAATGTTGCGTTACCGCCAGATTTGAAGAAGGTTGACGTTTCCTCCAATGTAATTAGAGAAATTGAATTAACGACCACAAATCTGAACAATGAATACGATCTCACAAAGAATATTACCTTGCCAAAACACAATTCCGAAGTAATTCATATTTCTGTTGATATAGGCGGTACATTAACTAAGCTTGTATATTTTACAAAAAGTCATAGGGGAGATGGAAAAGGAGGGGGAAAGTTACACTTCAAAGATTTTCAAACTGAAAATTTTAGCAACGAAGTATTGAAATTTATGATCAAGCTAATTCAAAAATCAATTCATAAAAAGGAAGTACCACCGATTACCTATATAATGGCCACGGGTGGTGGTGCCCACAAATTCTACCAATTGATGACTAAAACGTTTCGTAAATACAAATTTCCAATGAAAATAATAGCTAAAGATGAAATGCATTGCCTCATCAAAGGTTTAGACTGGTTGATAACTAAGATTCCAAATGAAATCTTTACATATGATTTGGAGGAAAATAATACAAAATTTATTCCCAACCCATATACTCATGACGAACAAATCTATCCTTATCTTTTAGTTAACATTGGAAGCGGTGTGTCTATGATCAAAGTCACTGGTCCAGGTCCGAATGGATTTGAGAGAATTGGGGGTTCTTCGTTGGGAGGAGGTACTTTGTGGGGTTTGTTATCTTTATTAACTGAAGCGAACGATTACAATGAAATGCTAGAAATGGCTCAACGTGGTAATAACGAAAATATTGATTTGTTAGTTGGTGATATCTACGGATCAAACTACAACAAAATAGGCTTGAAATCCAGTCACATCGCGTCTTCTTTTGCCAAAGTATTTAAAAAATTGAGATTCAATAATGACCTGAACAAAGATGGCAAGCTCAATGGAAGTCCTAGATTGACACCTGCAGAAAAACTAGCTCAGTTTAAACAAGAGGATATTGCGAGATCTTTACTTTACCTGATTTCTAACAACATTGGTCAAATCTCATATTTACAAGCATTAAGATTTGGCTTGAAAAGAATATATTTCGGAGGCAGTTATATTTCAGGACACAAACAAACTATTCATACTTTATCATATGCTGTTAATTTCTGGTCTCATGGTGATATGAAATCTTATTTCTTGAGGCATGAGGGTTATTTAGGAAGTGTAGGGGCTTTTATGATGGGTCCTAACAGCGAAAATTTGAAGAATCATGAATTGAATTCTCCAAAGTCTAACAAATCGTGAACATTTATGTGCTATGGATATTTTCTTTATCATTCAATTCTCATTTTGCATATATACACTGTGTATATTTA
Source organism: Debaryomyces subglobosus (assembly GCA_003708965.2). Taxonomy (NCBI): domain Eukaryota; kingdom Fungi; phylum Ascomycota; class Pichiomycetes; order Serinales; family Debaryomycetaceae; genus Debaryomyces; species Debaryomyces subglobosus. Next base: position 72,636 of record PPOW02000016.1, on the reverse strand, counting down.
TTTATTATTGATTCATTTACTACATTACCGAGTAGATCTATATCACTTTTCAATGTAACGTTACAGTTGCAGGGTTACATCAAAAATCATTTTATGACACAAAACATCCACCCCAAATTATCGATCAATGGAACGTAATATATAATAACATACATACTTTCTAAATTTTTTCATGGTTGATAATGAACGATAATAGTCTGAATCGACAATCGACTTATACAAATAGCCTACATCCCACATATATCAAAGAAAATTTTACTAATAGTGATTCTCAGACTAATAATATAAGTACTAGTACTACCACTAATAATAATAATAACAATAATAGTGATATTAAAAATTCTCCATTACCATCACATTCAATATATAACGGACATTTTTTATATTCATCGAATCCAAATTCAAGTCCCTTAATACATACCTTTAATTCTGAGTGGGTCGATTCTCCAGACAACTCACCATCTCGCACCAAATTCAATAATCAAGACATGTCTACAACAATATTAGCAGATACTGGAACTATAGCTTCCTCAAAGAATGAAAATTCTTCAAATAAGTCTAAATTTGAAACACCCTCAAAACCTAAAGCATCAATTTCTTTTATCACACCAGTCACTGATTCCAAGACATATGATACAATCATTCTCAATGACAAACAACTCAAGACTTCGTCGCCTGAGCCTATCGTACAACATAACGTTAAATCAATGGATATATTATGGGCAATGTTAAATAATATTACCGGTAAGGATAAAATGGCTAAGTTTGGCCAGTTTACTTTAAGGCTTTTACTCCACCATGCCAAGCAAACACAAGATTACCTCAGTGATGGGTATATTAATATAAATATCATAAATACAAGATACAACAATCGAGAAAAGAAGTTGAATTTGATTCGAAACTTTTTGCACCATCCTCTGGATTTTATTAAAATAATAGTTATATTGGCTTGTTCCATATTCAGATCCAGGTTGAGCGGTACTGCTGGCGGTTTATCATTATTCAGACAATTTCTCAGATTTGGGCAGTCTCCATTTAGAATCAATCGTTTAAAAAATAAACTAACGGCAAGAGCATTAACTGTTTCGAAGTCGGGTGATTGTACAATAGATATAGCCAATATTGGGAAGTGTTGTACAAAAGATGTTTTGGGTGATATATTATCGTTATACTATAGTGTATTTGATGAAGCTGGGCTATTATTTAAAATGAACTTTTTCAGAGATAAAGAACTTCGCAAGATTATTTCCAGACATGAATCCTTAGCATGGTACTATGAAACTTTCCTAGGTATCTATAATGCTTATGCTAGATTGCAAAAATTCAGCCAGCAAGAAATGGACTTGAAGATTCAAATACAAGTTAAAAGTAAAGCCAGACAATTATCAAAGCAATTGTTGGGTGCTAGTTCAATTGAAGGGCTTTCTCATGAAGATGACACGAAAGACGATCAGCTTTTGAAGGAAATTCAATTCAAAAAATACAACTCGTACATTGACATTTACAAATGGTTATCTGATCTCGTTTTTAACACTTACACTGTGTTTAACTTGGCATTGCCATTTGATACCCTACAAATATGGATGGGAATAAGTGCTTCTTCTTTAAGTATACTCAAATTATACCGAGAAACAAGAAAACGTTTGATAGCTGAGTCTTTGCGGAAATAATAGAATTCTTTATATAGATTAATGAGCTCAAGGCAATTTCGTATCGTCTATAATATCATGTAATGTAATATTATTAGGTAATTCAGCAGCTTCTTTCCAAAACTTGGATAAGTGTCTTGCACCCGAATCACAAGCGATTATCACTATTTTTTGGCCTGGTCCATATTTAAAAGCAGTTTTAACTGCGGCGACGCAATTTATGGCGGAAGAAGAGCCCCAGAAAAGGCCATCATTAATACACAAGAATTTCGCCATTTTCAACGCTTGATCATCACGAACTCTAATCGCTTCGTCAATATTATTCTCTCCTTGTTGAAAATTCCAAGTCAACCTATTCAATCCAATACCTTCGACCAAAGTATCTACCTGATGTCTTCTTCTTGTGCCCTCCCTCTCCACTGAATCATACATAACACCATAGTTTACTCTATTGGCTAAGCCTGAGCCCTGAGGATCTGCCAATATTATCTTTACACTATCATTTTTTTCTTTCAAATACTTAGAAACACCAGCAATTGTACCTCCAGTACCAGAGCCGTTTATGAATACATCAACATTTCCTTCCATCTGTTCCCAAATTTCGGGTCCCGTAGAACTGTAGTGTATCCGCCAATTGAAATCATTTTCAAATTGATCTGCAAATATCGCATTCTTATCGTTAGACTTATCTTCATTGATTTTCTTTGCCCCGTACCTAGCTGCATTTGTATACTGGTTGGGGTCTACAATAGATGCAGGTTTTACAGGCTCCAACTCTGCTCCCAATGACTTTAATAGTTGCATTTTTTCTGGTGAAGTATCATCCGGAAGACATATATGTGCCCTGTATCCTAAAGCATTAGCCAAAACTGCGAAAGATATTCCAGTGGATCCTGATGTGCCTTCAAATATGACGTCTCCATGGTTTGGCTTCAAGTTTCCAAGTTTTTCGTTTGCTCTTATAATTGCCAATGCCACACGATCCTTAGCACTTCCAGCGGGGTTCATCAATTCCAACTTGGCATAGATCTTGCATCCCGTAAGTTTCGATAACGATTTGACCTCAATCATCGGAGTATTCCCAATCAAAGATTCCACACCCCTCGTCCTAGGGGACAAAGAAGTTAGCTTTTTTTTATTATAATTTATCTGATCATGAATCTGTTTAAGAATTATTAATGCTGATACTATTGCAGCGCTTGATTTTAGTACAAGCTTCCAATTGATCATCTTGATGTATAATGAATCAATATAATCTACGATATAAAAATCAATTCTCAAAATTGTCTGAATCAGGTGATGACGATATATTAAAAAATAAAAGCTCTAATAAAAAGGACGGTATAAAATCAAATAAAACGCATCAGATCCAAGGTAATAAGAAGTAAATATGGCTAATAAAGGTGGCTGGAAGTTTAGGAAACCCCGAGGCTCCAGAGCTTGTACGGTTTGTCGATTGAGAAAGGTAAGATGTGATGCAGAAACACAGATGCCGTGCTCGAATTGTATATCATTTGGATCAGACTGCAGGTTCCCTGAACCTAGAAGAAAGAAAGGGGGTAATATTGTATCGAACTCACCTCAGCCTGCTAGTCCTTCAGTACAAGGAAAAGATAGAACGAATCATTTGCCGATGGTTAATACTCATGGTAGCACTATCCCAACTAATAATTACCCAACGATTGGACTCAATAATAGTTATAACGAAGGGGTGAATATTCCAGTTCAACAGTCATTTCATTTTCCGCAAGGTAATCAATCTAATCATTTGAATCAGATTCATCACCAGCATATATTACACCAACAAATGCCGCAACAAATACAACAATTCATGTCGATGGCACAAGACCATAATATGCAGCAAATGCAATCACAGGCATCAAATGATAATCATATAGTAGGTATGGCGCCAAATCAACAGTACATTCCACCCACAAATCAGTCATATGCCACTCCACTGAATAATCAACCATATGTGCCGTCTCTGTCGATACAACTGCAAGGTCAACCTTGGATACAGCACCAAGCGAACAAACTTGACAGTATTAGCACACCTTCGTTTATTCCCAACGACCCATTATCAAACATATCGGTCAGAAATGTCATGCCCCAGTATAACCCATCTGACATGAATACACCGTCTAATAATGGAGTGAAAGTGGCTCCTAGTAGGAAGTTGAGTAAATACTTATATTTGGGTCCTACATCCTGTTATTCATATTTTGCAGATGATGGGCACTTTAAAGGAAATGAGGAAAAATCTAGCAAAAATATCGTAGAATTAGGATATAGCAAGTCTTCTAGTATAGATCCGAGAGAGATTATTACAGAATTACAAGTATTGAATCTAAAAGGTGCCTTCAGTTTACCTTCCAGGCCTGTCATGATAAGCCTATTTGAAGCTTTTTTTGATACTATTTATCACCTGATTCCCTTAATTAATAAAGATATCTTCATGAATCATTTTAATGACCCAAATCCAGACAAACAACCTCCTTTAATGTTGATACAAGCATTACTTTTGGCAGGATCAAAATACTCACAACACCCAGCTATAGTTGACTCACATAATAGTAGTTCAACTGCGAGTTTTGCACTTTATAGAAGGGTGAAAGCGTTATATGATTCTACGGTCAAATTTGAATATGTTGGTGATGGTGACGATGACGATGGACATTTAGCTTTTAACTATCCAACAATTTTAGTTCAAATATCTTGTCTATTATCTTGGCATTGGGTTGACCCTGAAGATGTATCGAGAGGTATATATTTTTGGATCAGAAATGCCATTACCATTGCTCAGACATTTGGTTTTCATACTGATATGGTGGAAGCGCCTTTTGTTCAACATTTATTACACAAGCATAAAGGCAACGAACGGCAAATATATAAAATTCATCAGCAAATATTCTATTGGAAGAAAATATGGTGGTGGCTATATTGCAGAGATAAATCTGCAGCAATGAGTTTCGGAAGACCCTTAACAATAGACATACATGAGACAACTTGTGGTGTGCCTTCTATGAAAGACTTTGAAAAGTATGAATCAGAAAACTGGTCAGTAGAGAATAAGCAAAATAGACTTTATGCGGAATACTTTATTCATACGATCTATCTATCTGAAATTTTAGATTTGGTAATAAAAGAGCAATATCGAACAAGACGTCCCCATAATACTGATGTCGCCATATCTAGGAATACTAAGGTAGTTAAACAACTAAATTTATTAATGGGTATATTCTTCAAAAATTTACCTACTGAACTCAAATTCACCGCTAATGATCCTAAATCAATGAATATTTTTTCTTGTCTATTAGGCCCCTTATATTATATTACACTTTATCATATCAATAGGGTGAAACTAATTGCTTCCCAGGTGGACGATAATAAGTATTGGGGGATTTCATTTCAAGCAGTATATATGACATCACTCATTGCCCAATATTTAAGTGATAGAATGAGTACGGGAGAGAAATTGATGTTGTCGCCTCTGTTGGTGTATACCATGTCTATGGCAATGATTATTCTATCCTTTCACACCGACTCTACTAATAAAATTGTTTCTCAAACTGCATCAAAACAAATGCATGTATGCTTAAAATTTTCACAACAATTCCATGCTTCATGGCCAGGTGTTTCTTATCTGCTAGTGACATTTTTTACAGAGAGATTGAATAACAAGGATAAGAAAGATGATATGGTTTCTAGGGCGAAAGCTGTCTTGGTCAAAGTGTGTCAAGATTTCAGATCTGACGAAAGAGGGAAATCGGATCATCTGAAACATATGAAATCATTTGATTTGAACTTTTTGCTAAACGAGTCTGATAAGGCTGATGTTTCTGATATTTCAAGCAACGAGGACCATGGTTATGACAAGGAAGATGAAGACTTGAGTTTGCCTATGCACAACATAGTAACTTTTGAGCTTCCACCAGTAGATTCAGATTTTTACAAAACATTTAGTGCTACACAGTTATTTCCTAAGGACACTGCAAAGCATCACACCATTTCGCCTACGCCAACTCCGTTGCAATCTCCTCCTTCAACAAAAGTAAACTCTCAACAATTCCAACCACATTCCGGGTCATCTAATGTACAACTACAGCCATCAAATGATGCTAATAACATACGACTGCACAACCCTGTTTCCGATCAGCAATTATTTTCCGACGGCTTCCCTGGCTTTGTCACAAACTCAAATGCATCAACTACTACCCCGGTGCATTCAACTGCTGCATCTTTTGGCACTGAAAATATTCCACTTTACCCTACTGCCCCTGATGCACCTATGTATCCGTATCCACCACCTGTGCCACAAGCTACCTCTCTCGATTTCCAAGACAATGCCGTCTTGGATAGTCAGTACTTCCTAAACGTTAATAGCGGTGTCAACTGGAATACCTATAATATTTAATCTAGCATTATCTTTTCTTGTAAAATATGCTTCAATTACTGATTAACTGGCTGATTCTTTTCTTTGCCATTATGTATAGTATCATGTATTTATTTAAGAAATGTACATTAAATACAATAAATATATATATGCATATTCGGCAACGCTAACTAAACTGAAATTTAGTCGATTACTAACTATATAGAGAACAAATCGCTGGAATTTTTTTTTTTTTGCGAAAACTATTCCCCAGTAATTGGATATTTAGTGGAGGATTTAGTGACTGATTAGACCGATCAATTAACTTAATCTATCATGGCCAGTAAAATTAAGAAAGAAAGTCAAGATAATTCCACAGGTGTGGTAGATTCTGTTGGTGATAATACAAATGGAGGCGCTAAAAGCGGTTCATCCCAGAACTCAAATAATAATAATAATAGTAATAATAATAATAATAATAATAATCAAGAAAAACCAAAAGCCTTTACGATTAAATATAAAAGACCAAGGGGATCTAGGGCATGTGTCGTTTGTAGATCAAGAAAAGTTAGATGTGATGCTGAAATTCATATTCCATGTACCAACTGTATAACGTTTGGATGTGAATGTACATTACCTGAAGCTAAAAAAAGAGGCAATGTATCTGCAGAATCTAAAGCAAAGAGAAATAAAAGCAACGACAAAGACTCAGGTGCTCAGGCATCAATGAACTCGAGCGTTAAGACTGAAAACAAGAATGCAGCAATGAATCCAAATATAAGCAATCTTGCTTCCTTAACAGCGGAGTCTCAAGGCGCTGCATCAACTATTGAACCGGTATTGAATATATCACAAGTAAGCGTTCCTCCATCTTTAACGTCAAATTACAAAACAAGGCCATCTATGCACAAAAAGGAGTTAAACAATGGAAAAGGTAAAGCTGCTTTAACATTTTTGGGGTCCTCGTCAATTGCACAAGTTGCTCAGAAAGTTGGACAGAATCACGTTCAGCTAACTGAGGATGTTTTTGACTCAAATGAAGAATCGCTTGACTCGGCAGAATTGGAGATTTTGAAGTTACGAGGGGCTTTCCTTCTTCCATCCCATGATCTTTGTTTAGATTTAATTGACTCATATTTTGAACATGTTCACCCTTTAATGCCAGTCATTAACCGAACTGAATTTATGAGAAAGTTCAATGACCCAGAAAATAACCCCTCCTTAATGGTCCTTCAAGCAGTGCTACTTTGTGGATGTAGAATTTCCCAAAATCCATTGTTGCTTGATTCTAAAGGCTCTAATAATTTAGCGTCATTGACCTTCTTTAGAAGAGCCAAGGCATTATATGAGGCCAATTATGAAAGTGATCCAACTTCGATTATTCAAACATTAATTTTAATTGGTTCATATGGTGAAGGACCAGAAGATGTTACAAAGAACTCGTTTTATTGGACCAGAGTGGCTGTAGGGTTGGCTCAGGGTTTTGGTTTTCAAAGAGATATCTCCAATTCCCCTAACATGAGCGAGACAGATAAAAAAGTGTGGAGAAGAATTTGGTGGTGTTTGTTTGAGAAAGACCGTAACGTGTCTATTGCCTATGGTAGACCTTTAGTTATAGATCTTAACGATTGTGACGTTCCGATGCTTACAGTTGAAGATTTTAATGAAGATGAGCCGGATTATAAATCACCTTACCCAGTTAATGAAACTCAGGCCTTATATATTATACATTTGGTTAAATTGGCAGAAATTACAGGAATTATTATTAAATACCAATATACTGTCAAGGCACAACTGATGAAGACGAAGAACAAGTTTTCCATTGTTCAACATTGTGACATGTTGATGGGTATTTGGTTTGCAAATTTACCTCCCCAATTGGTATTTTCTTTGAAAGATACTTCTACACACAATTTCTACAGTTGCTTTTTGAATGCACAGTATTATAATCGTTTATACTTAATCCATAGGTCGAACTTATTGAGAATGGCAAAGTCAAGTTCAACAAATCCAAACAATTATAAATATCCTTCTTGGGGTATTTCTTTCCAAGCTGCTAGAATGATTTCTATAGTTTCCAAAATTCTATTGGATAGGAATCTCATTAAGTATTGCCCTGTTATGTTTATTTACATTGTTTTCACAGCTTTAGTGATGTTGATATATCATATTGATTCCCCTAACCATGTAATTGCATCCACTGCTTCGGATTCATTATTTGTTTCAAGGGCAGTGATGAAAGAATTAGCCAAACATTGGCCAATTGCAAATGTTCTTATGAAGCTTTTCGACAAATATGCTAATGATAAAATGAAAAGGGCAAAGCTTATTGAAACTGGCTCAAAAATCGCTGAATTGCAAGAATTACACGCTGATCAGAAGCCAATCACTTCTGATAGTAATATGAATAACTACTACTGTAGTGATGGCAGCACTAAAATTGACAACGATATTATTGCAAATAACGATGAATCACCTTTATCATATGGTAACAGACCATCTCCGAACCAACTGATGTCCTCTGGTGTCTCCCCTGGTAGCACTTTAAATAAGGATGTGGGACATCAACCTAATATTGAACAATTGGTCCAACGAATCAAACATCCTAAACAAAGCACTAATAATAAATCTGATATGTTATCACCTCCAAAGGTTAAGACTGGAGAAACGTCGCCAACTTCATCAAACCAATCTTTCCCAGATATATCGTTAGTTACAGAGAACTTGCCAACGAATCAAAACTTTTTTGAAAACTTTGAGCCAACTCAGTTGTTTCCTGATGTTAAATTCAGTTTACCTCCGACAAGAGCACAATCACCATCAGCAGTTCAAGACATTAATGAAGGCAGTTTTGAGCAGGCAAATGAGAATGACCAAACAAACATGTACCAGTCAATGGGGGGTTCCACACTTGACACGAATTTTATGGACAGCTCATATATTAATATGAATTTACAATCCGCTGCTACCGGGAACAATTTCTTGGATGATGACCTTTCATCGCTTTTTAATATTCAAGGTTAATAATACAGAATATATACGTTACATTTCATAAATCCTAAAAAAGAAATGCTATAGTGTATACCTATTTATTTATATTTGTAATAATATGATATGATTTATTTCCAAAATGACTTCTTGCTTTTAGATTTCAGTTTGATTTTCTTCAAATGTGCCAATATTTCATCTCTCTTTAATTTTTGACTGTATCCTATTAAATTTTGTATCACAGATTCGTACACTTCGTTATTTTGTTTTTGATCATCCAATTGCTTGTTCCAAACACTGCTTAACTCGATTAATTGATTATAATTATCATTATACTGCTTCAACTTTTCTTGCAAACTATCTGAAGTAGAAGATTCCAAGAACTGGTGGGATGAATTATTTAAATTGTCATTTTCAATAGCTGATAAGATTTCTGTAGTTTTATTCAATAAATCTGTCTTTTTATCGGAGGAAATCTTCAACTCTTCAAAGGCTGGCAAATCAAAGCCTTCCCATTTAATATCTTCTTCATTAATGGATTTTCTCCGTAGTACTTTTGGAGTTTGTAGCAGATTTTCTTCCTTTATCTCATCTAAATTAATTGGAACACCCAATTTGATCAACAAATTGTGGCGGACATTCAGTTTGATCCAATTTGGAGGTTGCAAATGAGGAATTTGAGACAATTCGTTATATATTTCACTAGATCTTTCTTTCAATAGTGAATTTTTGTAATTATCGTTATTATGGTCTTGATTTTGATTTATATTAGTGAATATACTATTCATTGTTTCATGTAAGCTCTTTTCAAATAACGTTGAGTCGTTAAGCACTTCCTCATTGAAGCGTATATATCCACCAGGCATCTTATCCTCCACATTTTCCATCGATTTAACTTCTTCGGGTTCTTCTAGTTCAGTAAATGAGGCGTCATCAAATGATCCAAAATCACTATCGTCATCTTCGGCAGCTACACCGCTCTCAGCTTCATTATCATCCTTAAAGCCGTTATTGATTTCAGTATTAGAATTTAATTCATCTTTTGGTTGCACTTTTGTCTCGTCGACTGTTAGTTTAGCATCCTTATTCTCATAATCTTGATTCTTCTTGTCGTAATCTTGGTTAATTACGTCTTCCATTTTATCCATTGGCTGATCAGTTTTCGTATAATTCATGTCATCTAGCACTTCATTATTTTCACTCTTAATTGTTTCATCTGACATCCTTGTCGATTCTATTTTTTTTAGACGTAAGTGGAATTTTTAGAATAAAGATATTTTTGTTGATATCTTTTTGACATTTTTGTGCAATTTGATATTAAGCAAGTTTATTGCAGCTATCGGTTTATTTTCCATAATAAGCATAGCATATAGAGAGAAAATGTCGATAATAACAGAGAAAGAGCTCGTCATCTTCTCTATTGGGAACCCTGGTCCTATCAATAGGCATTCTACGGGACATATAGTATTGAAAGAATTGATTGATTACTTTGATGCAAAGCAACTACTGAAACCTCTGTCTAATTCCATGTACTTATTGACAGAAATTGACAATTTAGCATTAGTCAAGTCAAATAGCTACATTAATGACTCAAGTAAGTCTTTGAAACAATATATTGAACAAGAAAGAATAAGGTTAGCACAAGCGGTTTTAGTCATTCTCTACGATGAATTTGATCTAGATTTAGGAAAGGTTAAAATATCCCAGTTCAAAAAAAACGAATCGCATAATGGGATCAGATCGCTCAAAGAGTATATATCTCACCAGCCTTTTGACTTGAAGGTGTATAAATTGGGTATTGGAATCGGACCAAAACCCTCAAATGCAACCACAAATACCATGTCATCTTGGGTTTTATCGAACTTCAAGCCGGAGGAGAGGAAAATTATAGACAATGTAAGCATACCTCTAGCTATAGATTATATAGATTATATCATAGATACAAATGGTGAAATCCCAGATTGCAGTAAATTAAATGCATCCTTTACAAAGCAATCAAAATTACGGGCATGATAAGACTTTGTTGTTTTTCATATAAATTAATAGACGTCTATTGAAATAATTTTATATCAGAAAACAGTATTCCGTCTATGCAATTTACTGTGTCGTGAACTAGATCTAAATAAAGATTTTATAAAATGGGAACCTGTGTTTCCTTGCTCTTCCAGAGTGTTTCCAGCATTTCCATCATTAGCTTCGTCCCCCGTGGATAGTCCGTAGTCATCATCATCATCGTCATCGTCATCATCATAATATTCATCTGCGTTTTCTACTTCGTTTTCATCTTCATAGTTTTGCTTGTTGACAATATGCTTCTCTCTTTCAAAGCTCAAGACCTCATCGTCACTTGAATCGCTGTCATATTCATCGTCATCAAAATTAGCAACTTGAAACTCAGCCGGATCTGGGGATAATTCTGTTCCAGGACTGTCAGAAGACGTCATGGTATTATAGTTAGCTGATAATTTGGTTAGCTTTCTCCCTTTCTCTATAGCTTTCTCTATGCTTAGTCTATGTTTGACAAATAATATTCTTGGGAACATTGCTTTTTCACCTTTCGTAAGCATTTCGGCCAATCTCTCTTCAGTTGGATCACTTAATATGTACCAAAAATCTTTCAATCTGTTTCTCGGCCAAATCGTGATAGAGCCAGAAAATCTCTGTAGCCAAATATTCAGCCAATCCTGTTCTAGCAAGTGAGGTAATAAATCAAGGCTTTTTACCATTTGTAACCATTTGGTTATTTCCAACTTGAACAATTGTTCTAAAGCTGTCGCAATAAATCCTCCACGTAATGATGCATATTTTTCCTTGTGTGTCTTACGACGTGGTATTGCTACTGGCCTTCCCACAGTTCCTTTAGGTGCAAAAAAGAACAACAGAATATGTGGATTAACCTGGGACACAATAGAAAAGTTGACATTATAGTACGTATTTAAAGCTTCGATTGGAATGTCTGTACGTAATGATCCATCTCTCCATTTGCTTCCTAACGAAAATGGAACAACACGTTCAGTTTTCAGCTCTTTCATCAATAATACAACTGGGTTCAAAATTCCTGGAACAGCAGATGACGCTAAAAGCGACGACCATATTATACAATTCGGAGATGTGATGTTATTACATAAGATCACCGGTGAATGAGGGTTTGAAGGCACCGTAGAAATATTAAGCCTTCTTCCAGTTCTCTTGAAAGACTCATAGAATGTTGTTGAACCCCTAGTGAAGAAATTTGCCTTTCTTGCCCAAGCAAGAGAGTCAAATCTAGCTCCCGTCTTCCACCATCTAGGAATCCACACATACCAAGGATCTTCACACGCCGTAATTTTTCTGGCCAATTCAGGTACTAGTAATTTCTTTAATTCATCGTCAGTCCTTGTACACGATAATGCTGCTATCAAACCTCCGCCAGATGTACCTGAAATTATTGAGGGCAACAAATCATTATCAAGAAGTGCTTTTACTATCCCGAAATGAGTATAAGTGAAACAAGCACCTCCGCTTAAACACAACGCAGTTTTACCATAGTTTTTCAGTACAGTTCTAAAGAATCTACGCTTTTCATTAAAACTGATATGCTCGGACTCTATTACTTTATCAATACATGCGATAACTTCATCGATGTACTTTTCTACCAAATTTTTTGTCCCATAGTATCTATGTGAGTATAGCTGTCTGTTTTCAATACCAGCAAAGTTCTTTTTGATGCATCCTTGTAATATCACCATTAGGTCATTATCTCTCCCCTCTTCTCTTAAAGAAGATAGTTTGGACTTGGTGAGGTCGACAGTTTTATAATCATAATAGGAAAATTTAGGATTTTCAGACCACTTATCAAGATTCAAAAATCTATCTAATTCCAATGCATTTTGAACCCACTCCTCATAGTTCTTTGATGCTCTTAATTTGTCTCTCAATTCTCTACGTTTTCCCACCCACGTCAAAAAGTATTCCAGTAACGCAACGTATGCTCTTACGATAACATACATAAAGCATAATAACGAAATCCATGATAGAATAAATATAAGAATAGGCCATCTAAGCATAGTATATGATGCACTCGACCGAAATTCATTCGTTATTTTGGAATGACCTTCACTCCCACTCGATTTTTTTTTACTCTTATTCCTTATCTTTGTCTTAGGTATAGATTTGCTAGTATTAATTGGCCACCAATCGCTCTTGGATGAAATCAAGTCCGGTCTATGTGCCCCTTTCAATGTACTCGAAAGAATGTCTGCCCCTACCTCATCTATTTCTTCTGTTTCTCTCTGTATACTAGTACTACTTTGAAATTCTTTATCGAATGAAGTTGCAGACTCTTCATTCTCGATATTTTCATACTGCTCTTCCCAAGCCAATGCCTTAGCGAACGAACGTATATCATCCTCGTTTATATAATTACTATCTTCGTCAAATAGTTTCTTTCGATTCATATTCTCCATTCTTACTTGAATATATTTGCTGTTTGCCTACTCTATGGGATTTGATGATGATGATATCTAGATCTCATATACAGGATGGAAGCTTACAGTTAACGGTAAGCTACTAGATACTATAAATACATATATAGATAGGGTTATACTACTAAAATATGACTATCAGCTTTGCTTCCCCAATTGAAATAGTTATTCTAGATATTGAAGGCACAGTATGCCCTATATCATTCGTTAAAACTACGTTATTCCCTTATTTTCTTGAGAAATTACCACTGGAATTATCAGCTTTAACATATCCGCTCAAATCTATAACCGATTCGCCAGTTGAAGAGATATGCAGTCAGTTTCCTGAGAACGCTAAGCAGTCTTATGACAGTTTGCTCGAATATGTGACATCATTGGTCAATGAGGATATTAAAGACCCAGTCTTGAAATCGTTACAAGGGCTCATCTGGAAATTGGGCTATGAGAACGGGGAATTGATGGCACCTGTCTACAATGATGCTATTGAATTTATAACCGACTTAAGCAAGTCTAAAAGGATCTATATATATTCATCTGGAAGTATCAGGGCGCAAATTTTACTCTTCGGTCATGTTAAAGATGCTAACGGATCATCAATCGATATGAACCGTTACCTTTCAGGTTACTACGATATTACGACTTCTGGTTTCAAACAAGAGTCTAGCTCATATGTGAGCATTTTAAGGGATATTGGTTATGAAAATAACCAATCTAGAGTGCTATTTTTGAGCGACAATGTGAAAGAAGTTGATGCTGCGATTAAGGCAGGTATGAATAGCGTAGTTGTCGTCAGACCGGGAAATGCGCCATTGACTGAAGAGGACAAGAAATCGTTAAGCATCATCAAAACTTTCAAGGACTTGAAAGTGTAAGCCGATTTGAGATATGTCCTTAGCTAACGTTTATGTATTACTTTTATAAACTACTAATATACAAAATAACTCTTACATATCTCTAAACAAAATATCAGCAGCCACTTCTTCATTTTTATCACAAGCCATGTAAACTTGAATCACTAAGTTACGGTCGAATCCCAACTCACATAACCTATTTATAGCACTTTCGTCTTGTTCTGTCATTGCAATACGAACAGTTTCTGGTTCGTTTCCTTGACCAGCACCTTCGATGCTTTCACCTTCACCTTCTTCGAATTCAAATCCCATATCTTCGCCACTACCTAAAAAGCTTCTGATGAAGCCTTCTGGATCTTGTTGGATTAAGGCTGCTACTTGTGGATTAGATGCAGCTAACTGCTCTAATAAAGGTTGAATCAACTCTGGGTTTGTTTGTAAAGCGGTCCTTAATAAACGCATCTGATTGTCTTCACCTAGTTCGTCTGCACCGGCTTCGGCACCGCCTACACCACCAGCTGCACTCCCACCTTCACCTTGAGCTGCTGCAGCCGCTGCTGCTTCAAATAGGTTTTCCCCGTGTCCTTCTTCGCCTTCGTTTTCATGATCATCTTCATGATCGTTGGTCGTATTTGCTGTGGATTCTCCAACCGGTGCTGATGCCGGTTGTTCTGCGTGACGTTGTAAAGATTCAGGTATACCAGTCAACAAGTATTCAACCGCACGATGAGGATTATTAAATGCTGCTCTCAATGCCTCTTCGATTTGAGGCCTTTCATATCCCATTTCCATGATATTCTGAATAGTTGCTTCTCTATCATCTCCTTGAGTGAATGCTGAACCTGGTTCCGAGTTTTGCTGGTTCATCAAAGCTCCAGCAGCTGATGAAGTACCGCTAGTATTAGTACTCTCAGTAGTAGCACTAGCATCCGTGCTAGTTTTTTCTTCTATTTTAGTTGCTGCTGGTGCTGGGCTGGCTTTTTTCGCCTTAGAAATCATAAAGATAATCGAGTCTCCCTCCTTGATCTTGAACGATTCTAACGTTTTATCATCTTGTAAAACCTTGCCAGAATAAACAAACTTTAATTGAGACACTTCACACTCCTTTTCAGAGGCAAGTTTTTCTTTAGTAGCCAAAACCTGTCGATATGTTAGCAAATGTCCAAAAATATTAATAAGTTTTCAAGAAATTCAAGTGTTGAGTACATACTGTGTCAGAAAGGTCCACTTCAATTGGGACCTTCTGCTTTTTAAAATCCTTGAAAATAATCTGCATGCTCAATTAATAGTCCCTTTTCAATACAGTTGCTATTGTTACAACTATATAATCCGCTATTGTATGTAAAGATAATAATTAGAAAATGAATTAAAGTGGCAATTTCTTGGGCGGTAGAACGAGAAAGCGAGGTGCACTACTCATTAGTAAATATTCTGATGATAACAGATTTTTATCATTTACCAACCCTTTTCCACCGAGAATATTGCTTTAAACTATGGCCAGAAGGTCTAATAGAAATCTGTCAGGGGTACGTGGCCCTAATTCAGCTTTGACAGAGTTTTTGAGAGTGGAGGGTATTACAGATGCATTCAGGAGAAGACAAGAGAGAGGCGATTCTACATCCAGGGAACAATCGCCTGCCGATAGAAACGATACTGAAGAAAGCGAAGTCCTGTTGCCATCATCGAGATTACATATTAATGAAAATATTGTGAATGAAGAGGAAGATGAAGAGGAACGAATGATACGGCATGCTGCAAGAAGAAAAAGGAAAGCTGCTAAACGGCGTTCGGGAGGTGGTTTTCCAAGCGATAGCGATAATGATGACGACGATGATGAAGATTATAGTGACGATGATGTTAGGGGGAATGGCTTCAAGAAGTTTGGAGAGGATGATAATTGTGTAGATTGTGGCAAGATTTTCAGTATGACGGTTTATTCTCGGTATGATAGAGCCAGAAAAGGTTATTTATGTGAAGCATGTAATGAAGCTTTGAAGCAGCGCGAGAAAGCAGCTCGTAGAAATCAACTTAATGCCCGGAAGAAGAGAAAGAAGATCGCCCAAGCGTTATTAGATAAGTCTTCCATCCAAATGCCGACGTTACAAGATATTTGTATCAAGAAGATTACGCAGAATATTGATGATGTCGATGCATTAGGTGATATTGGCCAAACCAATATGAATAAGATTTCAATGATCTTATCAAAAAATCGATCTCTAAACAACTCAACTATGACACTATTTTTACATCCTGAGTTGAAGGAGTTGGAATTTTGGGACTGCTCAAACGTAGATTCTGATTCCTTGAATAGAATTGCGTCTTATTGCCCCAATTTACAATCACTCACTCTCTTCATGTGTGGGCATTTTCATAATGACAATTTAAAATATTATGATTCAAATCTTCAGCATTTGACCGATTTATCTTTAAATGGTCCGTTTTTAATAAGCGATGCCATGTGGCAAGAATATTTTGAAAATGGTGGTTCAAGATTGACAAAATTTGAAATAAGGAATACCCATAGATTCGGAAATGATTCGTTAATTAGTTTACTTGAAAATTGTGGATCAAAATTAACTAAGCTAAAGCTCTCTAGGTTAGATGGTCTAGATTCTGCTCCTGTTTATGAATTAATTCCTCATTATCTTCTGACATCAACTTTGACAAGCTTGGAAATATCTTATCCGTATAAAGAAGAATTAATCACTGACGATTTGCTAATAAACATTCTATCTATTACTGGTGAGAGTTTAACTAGCTTAAATGTCGATGGCTGTTCTAATTTAACTGATCAGTTTTTATCAGAAGGAGTTGTTAGGTTTTGCCCAAATTTAACTTACTTATCTTTGAAATTATTGGACCAGCTAACCGATGAAGGTTTTGCTGCATCTTTTCGAGAATATTCAAAGGTTAATAGTGGTGGCTTGATCAATGTTCAGTTAACTAAATGTACTGGATTAGGAAACAACGCAATATATTCTTTGCTTAATTATTCTTCGCAAACTTTAGTTGAGCTCAGTTTGAATTCTATATATAACGTTGACAAAGATTTTTTGTTTCAAATATTTACTGATGACCATCATCCCCTGAAAATGGCTATTAAAAATTCTACTGATAATTCTTCACAGCATATTGCGCAAGACCGTTCTGATGAAGATAATAGCAGAAATGGAATAAAGAATTTTTATAGTAAGATACATTTTCCCTTATTAACAACATTAGATATTGGATTTGTTAGAGCTGTTGATGATGAAATTTTGAACTTTATTAGTGATAGCTGCTCAAAGCTTACTATATTGGAAACTTATGGGAATAATAGATGTACTTTAAGAGCCAACGTAAGGAATGATTTAATGGTTATTGGGCGGCAAAATGATATTTTATAGTTAACGGTATTTATATATAATTAAAGAGTAAATTTGATTTATAACTATATATCAGTCAGTGGATATGCAATCGGTAAACTGGCTTTCTCGACATTTTTAAAAGTAGGAAAGTTTGGTACCTCCACAAAGTCCTTATCCAAAGATACCCAATTTCCTTCACTCATTATCTTGTTTGATATTTCCGGGGTATGATCCACAATAATACCTGGGTGGTCTGCATGTTTTCTAACTATTTTTAACAACTCCTCTTCTCTATTAACTAGTGGTTGGCCCGACTCGTATTTATTTTGAGATTTAGCAATTTTTATTTCTTCTAACTCTTGAATCAAGTAATTATTGTTAGATAAACGCTTCCTTGCTGAGGAATTCACTATTAATGACTCAGATACATCATTGTCATACATTATTAAGGTATCATCACTTCTTCCAGTATTAGCAGTAGTATCAAGGATTTCAGACACGTTTGCACTAACTATATCGTAATTTAGATCGACGATACCATCCAAAACCGATTTAGGTAATTGAGTATTGTATTGTACATACCTAACAATTTTTTTTAAATTTATCATATTATGATGTATCAATCCTTCAAACTCAATAAAAAACTTCCAAAATTTAACTGATTTTTGTAATGCTGATTCTTTATAATACTGATTGAAGAACTTCCTAATCTTAATATGCGTTGATGGTGTAAGATGTATCATTAAATAGTTAAGATAAAAATCTATTATTATGCATATCGATTCATCATTTAGGAGCTTTTCCAAAATTTTAACGTAACTATCATCGAATGTAAGCTTCTCTGAGTTTTCATCCTTTTCCTTTTTCGTTTCAGGAACACCAGGCCTTTTTGAATATCGATCAGCTTTCTCAAAATAATTGTCTATTATTTCCTCTAGTATTTTTGTTGTTTTACTCTCATTTAATACTTGAGACCAAAGTTTTATTAATGAAGAAACGGCTTCTAAATAATCGTTTTTCTGATATACTTTCGAGCTTCCTAATGCACCGAACAATTTTATGAGTTCAAAAAATAATTCATTACTTAGGTCAAATTTATTGTACTTCATGAAGAATGCACCATAGCTGAATCGAATATAATTATCATCTAAGGGAATAAACCTATTAATTGCCAAATCGTAAATAGCCTTCATCCTTTCATACTTAATGTCACGTTTGAAATGCAGTGTATTTATGAACGCCAAATACTTCAACCAAACATTACTATTTAAACAAAGTGGTATAAGGGATCTCTCAAAAATATTGATAGTATATTCATATTGCCTTAATTTATCATTATCTTCGTTTTCTAATGATTTATAAATTTCAATTTCATGATTTAAATAATTCATCCACTTCTCTGATTCCTCTTCAATTTGGTTATAGTTTTGTAAAGAAAATTCAGTTACTGTTATAGCTGATTCATATGTCCATTTTTCGTTCACTTTGGCCTGTGTCTTAATAAAAATCTTGTACGAGTAATCATCAATAATCTGGTGCTCTTCGATTAAAGACAATTCTTCAATAGAATGCTTATTGAATCTATCTAAATATTCTTCGATCAACAAGTTCTTGTCTTGTTCCATCGAAAATACATCGTTGATTGAAAACCTTTTATTAATTTCCATAAATTTCTTGTAATACTGTGCATATTGGTATAAAGGAATTCTAATAACTTTTAAGCAAGAAAAAAATATTTCTTTGCTTATTTCGTTCTCAGTGTTTAATGAAGTTTCGAATTCTAAAAGCTTATCCCATAATGGATGTGACAAAAAATGTTGCCCATTGTATGCAAGTGCTTTGTCAAATTGTCCTCTTATGAAGTCTATTTGTTCTTTTTGCTTAGAAGTTTCAGATGTGCTTTCATACTGAGTAATTAAAGCACTCATATAATCACTCCATAAATCAATAGAATGTGGAAAATTATCGACTGATTTGCTCAAGACATCAATGGAAGCTTCAGCTCCATTCAATTTATATTCAAATATCAGGAAATCCTTCCAATAGTTTGTCAAATACGGAAATCGATGTAGCAATCCCGAGTAGCTTCGATACACAAACTTCTTGAACTCATCACTTATTCTCTCCATATTTTGTTCGTCGTATAGTTCTTCAAATTCATCATTGAAGGACTTGAATAGCAAGTCCCACTTACTGATATCATTCGGATTTTGACTAATCTCTTGCTCTAGCGACTTCCAAGTATCAACGTGTGAATTTCTAGATGGCATCCTTGTTGATAATTTCTCGGGGTCTCCATCAGCAAGTAGATTATGTTCCTGAAACGACGTTTGGGCTTCATTTATCGAACTTACCGGTCTGCTTGTTCCATCTATAGCATCAGACGGTAATCTAAAGCTTTTGCTAAACATATTCTACGACTTATATGAGCGGTTCTCTTGATTCTGTCTTAATGCAAAATAATTAAAAATAATCAATTTCTAAGATGACACAAAAAATTGTATATATCAAATAAGGACTTTATTCAATATATCATTAACTACGTTAGGTATAGATATGTTAAATTCAAAGAATATTCATAATGATTCGTTAACTTCTGTGACTCCGTTTACAGTTTCATTAAACAATAATAAAAAACTATTCTCTATACTTAAGGCCATCCCAGGAAATAATCTGATTACCTCTACAGATAAATCAACACTAATAGAAAATTCACTGTTGTCTGTTCCAATATACAAAAGATTAGATGTAAAAGACATAATTGAAGCTAATGATAATAAGTTGCTTGCTAAGAATCAAAAGACATCTACAACAAAAACATTTAACGATGTGGAAACATTAAATACCTCTGATCAAGAAAACGATTCGATGGAAATAGAAACTGACCCGGTGCAGTATATAAATATAGACGATTTCATTCCTAAGACGTTAAAAGATCAAGTTAACACTTTAACTGTAACTAACTTTCCAAATGTAAAGAAAATTGCAATTGAAAAGATTTTTCGAACAATATTGGCATATAGTCCATACGATAAATCCTTTACATGGTCTGCTATAAACAACGATCATATTGATAACAGGTTAGTTTTTATCAGGTTTTTAAGTACAGAATGCATGAGGTGGTTTTTTAGTAATGCATCTGACACGGTACATCAAATATTTGAGAACATCACAATCACTGCAGACCCTTCGAGTAAAGCATACTTAAATGATGAAAAAGACGTTTCTAATGGTCTAGGTGAGTCTCAAATAGAAAGTATCACCTATGAAATAAGCAAGATTCTACAAAATCCAAAGAATTATGAGAAGCTTTCTAAAACGACAGGAACTGAGGATTTAGATCAGGTAATGCAATATTATAATACTTATAAAGTGGATCCCACCGAGCTAATTGAAGTACCAAAGGATATGAAGGAGAAAATAGTTAACGATATAATTAAGTTCAGATCAAAGGTCTTGAGTATTGAAAAAGCCCGTCGTAAAAAAGAGATTGAAAATGAAAGAATGCAAGCCAAGAACAGGTTAAAGAGAATTTTTCAAGGAATCAAAGAAACCACTGATGACAATGCGGTTGATTATATGAATGATATAGAAGAAGGAGCAGAAATACCTAAAAGTTCACATATAGAGTACGAAGATTTAAGTGAAGAACAATATATTGAATTTCTCAATAAAAGACAACAAGAATTTTTAGAAACGCAATATCAGGAAACATTATACCGCTATAAAGAATCGGAAAAGATAGAGAAGAGGAACTTATTGGATAAGTTATATGCTGTGAAGAATTATGAGAGTTACCTAATATCGAACAAAGCAAAATTTATCGAGGAAATGAAAGATTTTCATGACTATGATCTATCAAGTATTAGTCAATCGGTATCATTAAACCCAAATAAGATTGAGCAGTACTACAATAATTATTCAGAATATCTAAAGATGAGAAATCAAGAGAGAATGAAGGAAGAAAAGACTGATAGGAAAGATTTGGAAGAAGAGAAAGAAGAATTACAGGCGATGGATAAGGCAAATGAATTCTTGTCTTCGTTCGCTCCAAAGCCTGAACATAAACCCAAATCATCTATCCTGATCACGAATATTTCAGCAAGTAATATTCAAATATCTCAGCTCGATTCAGGTAAGTTGTTCTCTTTGAATGATAAAATCGGTGAATTAATCGAAGAATATTTGGGAATACGTGAGGATGAGTTGATAAAATTTATTTACGGCTTTCTTTTGAAGAATAATTTACAGTCTAAAGAAGAATTAATAGATGAGTTGTCTGAAACTCTTGATGAAGATTCCGTCATCGTAGTAAATGAAATTTGGGATTATATTGACAAATTGGCAAGCTAGATAATGGCATAAATATATAATATAGTAAATTATAATTGAAATCTTTAATTGGTAAATCTTGCTGAAGATTATTATATACTGACATCTTAGTTTGCTTACCCCATATATCAAAACTTAAGTTGATAGTTATCCGGAATATTTTATACTTTAGCGCCTGGTACTTTGATCGTAATAACCCTTGTTTCGACATTAATTCCAAGAAACTCGATTAATCTTAACTTCTTCTCCTGAAGAGTCCCGTCCTCATTCAAATCGTAAAAATGCAAATATCCTGTGGTTTGATGGTCTGTGAATCGGTTGATTTGATTAAGCGCCGTTATCCTGTTCAACTCTCTTTCCTGAGGATATTGATTTAATCTATTAACAATAGGCTCATAAGCTTGGGGTGAGTTATTATCACCTCCTCTTTCTTTGAACCTATTTTCAAATCGTGCCGTTAAACTGTTTACCCTGCGATCTAAATTATCGAATCTGCTATTCACAGCATCAAATTTACTATCAGAATCTTCTTTCATAACTTGAAAATTATAATTCAAAAATGACACCAACAGATTTAGTCTCTGGTCTCCTAAATCTGGTGGTAGAGCTTCCACCGGCATATCTTCATCATCTAATGCAAGATAATTTGATAATCTCGTTACTCTTTGCTCGGTCATCTGTAGATCTCTTTCTATTTTCCTTACCTTAGGCGGAGGTCCAAATTCCTGTTCGTGGTATCCGTCTTTAACCTGTTCAAAAATCGTTTGGCATTCTTTTTATGTGTTGGGACTTCCCTACCATAACTGCATCAAGATGCATTTGCATCATACACGCCTCTATAGTATGAAACTTCAGTATAATACACTAGAAAAGTATGGTCACTAAAATGCAGATTACTACAATCATATGTCTAGAATTCGTCATCTTCAATTCTCATACCCAATAACCAATGGAGTCTAAAAAGGCTAAAAAGAGACTAGTTTACATTGTAGACTGCTTAATTAAACTTTAGCACCTGGTACTTTGCTCGTACTAGCCTTTGTTTCAACATTAATTCCAAGAAACTCGATTAATCTTAACTTCTTCTCCTGAAGAGTCCCGTCCTCATTCAAATCGTAAAAATGCAAATATCCTGTGGTTTGATGGTCTGTGAATCGGTTGATTTGATTAAGCGACGTTATCCTGTTCAACTCTCTTTCCTGAGGATATTGATTTAATCTATTAACAATAGGCTCATAAGCTTGAGGTGAGTTATTATCGCCTCCTCTTTCCTTGAACCTATTTTCAAATCGTGCCGTTAAACTGTTTACCCTGCGATCTAAATTATCGAATCTTCTATTAACAGCATCAAATCTGCTATTCACAGCATCAAATCTGCTATTCACAGCATCAAATTTACTATCAGAATCTTCTTTCATAACTTGAAAATTATAATTCAAAAATGACACCAACAGATTTAGTCTCTGGTCTCCTAAATCTGGTGGTAGAGCTTCCACCGGCATATCTTCATCATCTAATGCAAGATAATTTGATAATCTCGTTACTCTTTGCTCGGTCATCTGTAGATCTCTTTCTATTTTCCTTACCTTAGGCGGAGGTCCAAATTCCTGTTCGTGGTATCCGTCTTTAACCTGCTCAAAAAATCGTTTGGCATTCTTTATATGTGTTGGGACTCCTCCTTTCTTTGACTTGCAGTAGTATGCATTTGCACCGTACACACCCTCCTTCGTGTACCAATTATCAACTCTTTCATCCAGTACTAAATCTTCCGGTATTGTTAATGAGCTATCATCATTTGAATGCAAATTACTATCCATTTGTGATCAAATTATTTTAAACGATTAAAATACGTCTTCGATCACGATATAAAATGTTTCCTTTAAATGTACTAGAATAAAATTCTTTGAGACATATCTGGAACGAATAATAAAGTTGGAGAGTTTCAAACTTTGTCTTCATTACAATTTTCTTAATACTTGATTTACTTATTTTACAAGTAAATTCGTAAATATGCATGGTTTAAAGTTATACAGTTTGAGGCAATCAGGTTTCAAGAAAAGATTGAATCAAGTCTATGACAGTGCGGAGTATTTTCTACATTCTTTGTTAGAAAACGTTTGTGGATGTCTCAAGCAGATTTGAATATCAGCTTAGTTCCAAATCATGCTCTTAAAATTTAGGCATTGTCGGACCTGAAACTGATTGATCTGATTACTTAGAAATCATTTCGATGCTGGTTGATTAATCAACTTGAAAACTTGATAGTTAGTATTTGGAAATAAAGTGAATACAGTGCGTCTGATTTATCCTTTCTTACTCTAGCTACAAGTTTTACGTCGTGGATATGCATGTATTATTATTGCATTTATGCAGAGTATGTTTTTTGAGGGTGTAGAGTATTTGTTGCAAAAGATTTTTACTAAAAAATTTGTAGTTACCACCAACATGAGACATCGAGGCAATCAGCCTTGGTCTCATTACTACAAATAGAGGTTATAAGTTTGATTCAAAGCGTATCTTAAAGTTAAAAATAGAAATAGTAATACACACTATAATAGTATAATTCTAATATGCAAATAAGAATTAAAATCTAAAATAAAAAGAATTGATCTTCAATTATCGATAATCATCTTGATTTCCAACAATTATAGAAGGCGAAAAAAATAATTTTTTTAATGTCAGTAAAACCAGGATTAAAAGATCCGATGATAGTGTAAGGTTTCATTCATGAGCCCAACCCAAAGAATTTGACGCGTTCACTGGTTCAGATATGGGTACACTTCCTACCCCTTCCCCAGAAGAACTGTCACCAAACCTATTAAATAATCCTGAAATACCAGCTCCGTTACTTTGAATTGTAGAATTATTGGTTCTTAATCCAATATTGCTTTCTGAATCAGAAGAAGGTAACTCAACACCATTGTTCTTTTTGTATTTCTTAAACAATAAAACCATTAAGGACATGTAAATACCACAACCAGCTGCTGCACCTATAGCAATACCAGCAATTTTACCTTTATTTGATACAGCTGAATTTCCCGAATCCATGGATCCATTATTTGACGAGTCCCCACTCTTTGTATTACTGGTAGTATCTTTGGTCACTAATCCAGTTAAAGGAATCCTTTTATCAATAAGCGAAGCTAATTGATGTTCAGTTGAAGACGGATTGGAGTATAATTTAGAATCAGACGTCTGTATGTAAGTGTTCAATTTACTAACTAAATCTGATGGGAAATACACTTCAGCAACCGAAATTGTGTAAGATATCCCGCTAGCAGTAAATGGAATAATTTTTTTAACGGAAACTTTATCCAATGCCGATTCATCATCAAATGGGAAATTCAACGTGCTTGGCAAGTACTGGAAAATTTGCGCAGAAGATAACGAATTTTCAACAACAAATGGGTAATTCAAAGACGATTTAAATCCAATATAAACAATTTCATAATTCTTGCCTGGTTCTGTGGCCAGTTGTCCTGTAATTGCCTTTGGTAAACCAGAAGGCTCAGCTGTAGTTGGTGTTGCCGGATTGACAGAAGTATCAGCAGATGCGGAAGGCTTACTAGTTGTAGTTTGTTCAATAATCTGAGAAGGTAACCAATTATTTATAGTAGAAACGGATGAATCTGTCTCCGATCCAGGTAATGTCTCAGATGATTGAGCTGCAGGTGATGATGCAATTGGAGGACTAGCGGTAATGGAGGATGGCATCGAATTTAAAGATTCAACACTTTGAGGCATCGAACTTGATAAAATTTGGTCTTGTGATTGTGATACTATGACTGAATCACTGATAATGGATGGTGTGGAAACAAGAGATGACACCGGTTTCTCTGTTTCTACTGATGATACTCTTGCAGATGATGTCAATGTATCCAGAGAAACAAAAGTTGGGGTTGGTTTGGAATTAGATTCTGACGATGAAACAGTAGAACGAGGAAAGCCCGACCCGGATGGTATGCTTTCGCTTGTTGAGGAAGTAAATTCAGCTTGCGAAGTTGAGTCCAAAATTGGAGATATTGATGAATCGCTTGAAACTGTTGGGTATAAAGATGGTGTTTCAGTTGGATATTCAATCATGCTATCTGAAGTACTCGAATGTGAAGTTTCGAGCGAATGCTCTGTTGATATGATGTTGCTTGAAGAAGATGATGAACTTAATGATGAGGATGACCCCGTAGAATAGAAAGGTGTCTCGGAAGAACTCTCTGTTGCAGTGGAATATTCAGCAGAATGATCCAAAGTACTTGCGGGTGCACTTGACCAAATTGAATAAAAGGGTGTTTCCAAATAACTTTCTGTTGGCGATGCAAAGTCTGAGGAAGAAATTAATGCACTTTCTGAAACAACAGACGAAGATAATTCATATGGAGCTGCTAATGAACTTTCAGTTGAACTGAAGGTTTCAGATACGGTTTCCTGTCCACTGGACGAAGAATATGAAGATGTGTGCATAGAGCTTTCAGTTGGACTAGCAAACTCAGCTGCTGACTCCGATCCCTCGTATGTAGCAGAAGACAACACACTTTCGGTTGGACTAGCAAACTCAGCTGCTGACTCCGATCCCTCGTATGTAGCAGAAGACAACACACTTTCGGTTGGACTAGCAAAGTCGGTCGAAGATGTAGGTTCCTCGTATGTAGCAGAAGACAACACACTTTCAGTTGGACTAGCAAACTCTGCTGCTGACTCCGATCCCTCGTATGTAGCAGAAGACAAAGCACTTTCAGTTGGACTAGAAAGGCCTGTTGAAGATGTAGATCCTTCATATGTTGCAGATGACAAAGCGGTCTCTTTCGGACTTGCAAATTCAGTTGAAGATTCTGATGCATAGTAGGATTTATCAGACGAAACAGTGGAGCCTTCTTCTGGGTTGCTTGTAGGATTGCTCGACGAGACTGGGTCAGTAGAATCAGTAGTTGCAAACAAACCATTAAACACAAGTGACGAAGATGCGGACGTACTCACAGTAGTCGAGCTTGCTGAACTTGTGGAGTCTAAGTCAGAAGCTAAATCAGCAGTGCTAGCACTTTCAAACAAAGTTTCAGATGATGGATCCACAGTACTAGTGGTTGAAGATCCAGAAGTTGTAGAGCTCGATGTACCCAAAACAGTTGCACCAGTTGTATCACTGGACGATTGAAAGTCATCATCAGCAGATATCGTCGAGTCTGTTTCTGTCGAAGACTCTGCTGATGACGAGGCGGAATTAAAAAGATCGAGAACTGATGGAGATACAATCGACGTGCTTGGCGAAGATGAGCTTACTGGAGGATCAATATTTGAGGTAGATGTGCTTGTTGGTGTTTCAGTTCCTGTAGTAGATGTGCTTGTTGGTGTTTCAGTGCTTGTAGTAGAGGAACTTGTTGGTGTTTCAGTGATTGAAGAACTCTTGGATGTCTCGGTAGATCCAGATGTAGATTGAGTTGAAGATATTTCGGATGCCGACTTTTGACCAAATAACCCAAGCCAGTTAAACGCTGATGAAGACGCCTTTGTAGAAGACATCAGTGCTGGTGCCGAAGTTGCAGAATCAAGGCTTTCTGCAATGGTAGATTGTATGGATAAAGAACTAGTTGTCGTACCTTGCTTAGAGGTAGAATCTATTTGTTCAATATTTTGGTCATCCGCTTGGCCATTAGTAGCCAGTGTGGATTGTGTACTTGAAGGAGCTGAGTTTATTGACTGCTCACCGGGATCTTGAGTGGATTGAATGCTTGTAGCAGCTGTATTTGCTGTTTGTTCTGTGGTTCCTTGAGTAGATTGCGTGCTTGAAATAGCCCCATTATCCGCTTGTTCAGTAGGCGATGTTACTGAGCCTTTAGTAGTTCCAGGAGAAGCAGTGGGAGCAACAGTAGATGCTTTGGAGGAAGTTGTAGCGTCTGAAGGACTATTCGTTGAGGAAGTGCTGGTATCCACTTCCGCAGTATCCGACTTAGGATTCATCCATGCAAATGGATTAAAACCACCCGAAGAAGTCGTTGATGAGGCCGCGGCTGCAGCATCTGTTGATACACCTTCATCTGCTGCTCCTGTTATGGATGCTTCGTTATTGTTGTGATTCCAGTTCGAGTTGTCCCAACTATCACGCGACGTGGTTGCTTCCTTACGGTTATTTGACAATTCGTATTCTTTTCCAGTGCTCTTCCTCTCTCCTAGCACCCCTGGCACCTGCAATAAAGCCAATAAGTAGACTATCCGAACAAAATTAGTAGTGTCAAAGATCATTCTAGATATGCTGTTTCCGTTTAGTTCTTATTGCATAAATATACCTCCAGGTAGTTCTATCGATTAGCGATCGGTTTTCTGTTATTTAGGGAAAAGAAAGACTGTAGTTGGAAACCTATTTTAAAAGATAGACTAGGCGGCTAAACAATATGTTATACGTAACAATTGACCTATTTATATCTCTGTGATTCGATGATGATCCTTAAAATGTGAATATTATCTTGCTAATAATATTGTATACCTTTTGATTCACCAAACGAAGGATATATACCTATGATAATAGTATAAAAGAAAACTATGATAAAAAAAAACAACTAATAACCCTTAACAACTGTATCAATGAGAATGTATATCGCGGTTTTTTCAAAAAAGAAAAATTATTCTGTTACTTTTGTGTAATCTCCTCTCAAAATTCCACCTTAAAACAGGTACGGATTGTTAATGCGTTGAGCTGACACCAAACAATAGTAAACAAACTTGCGGCGCGTATGAAAGGGGTATAATTAGTTTTTGGGGAGCCGACGGTTCTAGGCTGGTTTTTACCGATGCTATGCTGTAAATTACGCCAACATTTTCGTCTGTGGTAACCGCAGTGGTAATGTTTAATGAGTGTTAATCCAGACCTTTAGTGAGAATCGTGAAAAAAAAAAAACAGCAGAGTCTAGAATTGCTGGTCTATGTTTATAATACCAATAGCAGATAAAAGAGGCCGAAGGCAGATTGTTTGATCGAATCCATTAATATACAGGGAAATCAAACGAAGACAAATATAGACGAAGAGTAACGTGATAAGATTCGTGATATAGTTAGTGATACGGTAGACTGATTTGGTATTAGTGGCGTAATTTAGTGATTCTAGTAACGACAATGAGTCGGGTACGCAAGGTAGACAGGACCATACTCGACGAGTCGAGCTATCTCGACATTGACGAGCAAGAAGAGTTGATTCGAGAGTTTTCGGAGGGAAACCGTGGATTCTACAAAATGTACAGTCAGGCGTTGATGATATTTGAAATAACACAGGTTATAGTGGTGATGGTGATGAACAAGGTGTCGCGAATGCCGATGATAAGTGCGGTGTTGGCATCGATTTTGCTTTCGCTTGTCGAGTTGACAGAATTTGAGTATCGACAAGCAGTGAGAGGAGCCAATGTGGTGGTAGTGGTTGTGTTATTGTACTATGTTGACTTGGAGCATTTGGTTTATGTTCTTCCGGCGATCAATTTAGGCTGCAACTACTACTTGACTAGATCGTATCGATACTTAGCAAAGGATATAGGGGGATTGGATAGGATGAAGTACAAATTCAAGAGTGTATAATTGCCGAAAGCTAGTCGATCCGATTTAATGACATTGATGTCGTACGATTATCTGAGGTTTGGGCCGCATAAACGGTACGGAACTTGAGAAACAAAAATCATAGTTGATCCGGTAGCAAAGGTTTGCCGGATAGGAAGGACGTCAATAGTGAACAGAGCCTGAATGTCTCATATAACGATGACCAGGCAGTAACAGCATATTTAAAATAGAATTCTGGTCTGGATCACTGATTAGCTGAGCCTGGTGAATAGATTTCGTAGGGATCCCACCACAGCGAACAGATTATATGAAGAACCTGATTAGAAGAGTAGTAAACATCCCATTAGCAATCAGGAATACTTGCTCAAAATAAAACTGCTCACTAGCTACATCAAGGCTATTACGGGTTCTATTTACTATTTTTAGACTGATCGCCTATATCAATCTCATCGCAAACCGTAGCTAGTCGATATGAAGCTTGTCGCGACGTTGTCGCACGATTCTCTAATATACGCAAATAGGCTCATCTTTCTACTGTAGCTATGTTAGTAAACGGTTAACAACTCACATGACGTCAACAACCGCCATCATACCGGTTAGGGATCTCCAAGTATTCAGAAAACGTACGATTTTCAGTTATATATGTATCCAGTTCAATTGTTAGCCGACATCGTGTACCCGACTCTATCAGCCAATCTCTTTCCAAAATCAGCTCAGTAATTATCTTACTCCCATGAACTAATTTCCCTTGAGTCAACATCCCTACGCTCAGTCTACAGAACGTATAAGTCTACAAAACCTACTAAATTAACCCAAAAATTTCAACATTTGTTCCACCCTCGGCTTCTCTCACCTATTTAGTTATTTATTGCCTCGTATGTATCACGTGTCAAAACTTTGCCCATGACACCAGGACTCCTTTTTATCAGTTAAATCTAGCGTTGCCATCGTTTCGGTGTCGTTTCGCACATGCATGTCCGGCCATGCGGTCTCACTATGTCGCACTTAATTTAACTCATTCTCCATCATGTTCCATCGCTCCCCCCTCTACACACCCAACACTATGGCTGGTTGCCTTTTCGGGTCACTCATCCTACACCCCCCCCCCATTTGTCTCGGCTCTCTTCCTTTATCTTTTTGAATATCTTTGCAGCCCTTCTAGTACCAGCACAAGATGGCAGTGGTGATGGCACCATCACCATGGCCATCACTGCCCGGTGCGTTTGGTTGACCTAGAAGTACTTGACCTAGCTCCCACCCGTGCTACCACCACATTCCAGAAGCCTCATGGTCGAATTTGCGACATTGTCGCGCCACCTCGTTGACTCACAGCACGTTTCTAGACCATCTTGGCGTGTGCTATTGTTGCCCATGGCCCCTAATAATAGAATCTATTGGCTAAAAACACGTGCAACGACACATCGATGCCCGAACACCGGGCCCTGTGAAACAATATTTCTCAATGTGGCTGCCTGTTTACTCCAAATTAGCTTGTCTTAAATGGAACAGGTGGCTAATGCATATGGGGACACTCGTTCCAGAGAAAAAATTGTTTAAAATTGTCACTCATGGGCCTGTATGTCGCGATTCTCTTACATGGATTGCATAACCCCTGTATATTGGGGAAACAGTTAGTAATAATGGTTATGACAAAAGTGTGGTGGGTGTAAGTGATTTTAGTATATAAATAAATTTAACCGCATACAAATTTTTTTCATAAATATTTGGGATTTTATTACATAGACAAAACGAAACACCCATTAGTACTATAATATTAGTATTATATTCTTATATTCATTTGATATCGTATCACATCATATCATTATAGTCAATTATTTCTACAATTTAGTGGATAGATTGACTCTGCACATATTACTAGCGACATTCTAAGAATTAACGTTCTTTTAACAGTATAACATTCAACCAATATCATACCACATAACACACACATAAATAAGCACACTATGTCGGACTTTGCATTTAATGATTACTGTATAGCGTGTGACAAGTTGTGTTCGCAGAATTCGATTTACTGCAGTGACGAGTGTAAAGCGATAGATGAAAAGCAATCGATGACAATTTTAGACTCATGTGCTGAAGAATCAGAAGAATTGGTATCGCCTATGTTGACGCCATCATTGTACCAGCACTACAACTCGGAATCGGCCGCTCATAATGGCGAAATCACGTCACCGTTAGTGTTAAGTACTAAACACTCGAATAGTGACTTGGATTACAACCAGTTTGACTTGAACTACGTGGTGAACTCAAAGGGAAATACCACCACTACAAACACAGATGTTTCGAAACAAAACATACTATCGGATCATATGCCGTCGACATCTCACAATTATCGAAAGTGGTTGACGGCGTGTTTGTAAATGCCCTCGCAAAAATATAGCGTATATGGTTTACAATATTGTTCTTATGAAGTCATGAAAAAAATTAAATAGTTCGGGTTTGATTTATATTAATTTAATAAAGGTTACGAAACGGAAATTATCACTTGTAGATTTTTAAAGTAGGCCTGAGAGAGGTAGCAATATTTACCGATACCTTTTTTGTGCTACAGCTGCATTCGCTTCCAAGCGATCACCACATCATACCCCATCTTCGACCTGGCCCGGTCGTCCTACACTGCTGCATGTTTATACTTTTGCTGGGTTTCTAGCTCGGGGTAAGTTACGCGCATTTGTGACTACTGTGTTTCATATGACATAACTCAGATTGTATTAGATCATAAAACCGCCCAGTATTTGATCTAAGTTAAGGACGTACAATACTGCCTATATGCTACTGCAATTACGTAGAACCACCGTATAGCTTGGTGATTGGATATTTATTCGCCCGCTCCATGAACGCTATTATGGGGTAAATTTCTCGCTGAAGAGAGTCCGACATTTTAAGTGGAGTTATTCTCAGTACTACTTTTCCCACGACCTAAAACGCCCGGAATATATTTGTATACGCCTTTTCTAGCCTTTTAGTATTAGCTCATACAATAGATCCCAGACATTGACCTGCCAACTATAAACAAATTCCCCAATCAGATAAAATTTGTCAATTGTGTAAATCTAGTAAAATGCAGTATTCTTTATTTACCTATTCTTGTTGCTCTTTGCGGGATTCGGAAATTAGGTAAAAAAAATTTTTGAGCGCAATTGTATGTATGGTGAATTACGTTAATATTTTTAGGAAGGGTGCATTGCAACATGCGATTTCTATGCGAATAAGTATTTGGTCGACTTTTTGCTTGTTGCTAAATAACATTAAGTTACCCACTAGATATTGCTAACACCCTACTACTTCTGGTATTATAACTTACTTCTTGTATATCACGCTTATCTATTATTACGAAGATTGAGTTGCTAACTGAGTTTTGTTTGCATTTGGAGGAGCATGTATGTATGGAATTGGCCAGATTGGCCAGATTGGCCAGGCTTGATGTAAATGCATGAAATGAGGCATAAATCGTATTGAGCTCGAAGCACGGAATACCTTTTGAAGTTAGTAAAGCAATTTTGAGTAGTGTCGTAATTATAATTTTGTAAAACTTTTTTAAAAATTCTCTATTACTATGAAATTACTGCGAAAATGATATCAATTACTGTTAATCATTCTCATACATATAAAGATAATCTTAATATGAAAAGTGATGAAACACGATAGGCTAATATCATTCGGTATTGAATGTCAATAAAAAGAGTATAAGTATTCTCTGCAAGAAGAAATGAAATTGGAAGTAGTTATTTCTTTTAGATTTCGAAGGAGATAATCATTCACTTAACATGTAAACGAAAGATTACACTCCAAGAAACTAAGAACAAAAGCACGGGTCAGATGACTAAGGTGTATCTTTCATGCCATCGGACATTATATGTAAATAGTTTAGGGTTGTCATATTCTGTTACTTCGATTGTTAGAGAAACATTCTGATAAAAGGTCTAATTAAGTAAAGAATCAAACTTGGAGGTAGTAAAAAAGATACAAAGTCAATTCTATTAGAAAGCAATGTTCGTTATTAATGTATACTGTACTTACCTTATAGAATAAAGGGTTCGAAGTGCATACTATATGGCTATTTGAATAATGGTTCGCACACACCAACACTTTTGAAAAATTCTAAAAAATTAAAGACTTGATCATGAAATCTATCTTTCACTACTTACAAATATAAAGTAAATATGTTTGGTGCATTCAAGTCAACCTTATCGTTGAGCGGTGGTTACTTATGGAAAGTGGCACCAAGAATGTCTGGTCCACAAAAATACAGATTAAGAAGAAGAATGAAAACAGTCGATGAGAATATTGAAGTTTTATATAAATCTTTGAAATTAGATAATGTTGAATCTACGGGATACGAAAAGATTGATTATTTAAAGTTTCAATTTCCAAAAGAAAACGAAATGACCCCCAAGGACAAATATACTACATTTGACAAGAAAGCCAAAGATTATAGAAAATCGATCCATAGAGTTCCTAAATGGACCAAGTTATCGTTCAGAGAAAATCCTAAATACTTCTAGTCTTTGAATGCTTATATTTAATGTCTGTAAATAGTAATTAATTAAATTAATATTGTTGAGGTTCAAATGTAAATTATTAAAAACAAAATACCCTTGAGTTGGCTGGAACTAGAATCATACTTATAAAAGAACATGCAAGAATAACAACATTATTGTCCGATGATAATAATACTGACCAGTAGAATGAATATCTAGATAGAAAGATGTGAACATAATTTCTCTAATCCTATCAGCATGATCGTTACCTGACGATCTCGACTACTATAGGAGTAAAACATTTTAATCAAGTCCAATTTCGAGAATGAATATGTCAATTCACGCCTAGTAACCCTGGAGCCTATCCCATATATAGTTGGTAATAAAATACTCGCTGTATTTGTCATCAATGTTAAGGATGCTGGATAAGTTGGTCTCCTTGTTATAAATAATCACTTTGTCTTGGTTGTTTTCACTTGTACCCTCATCACCACTTTCGATTTCAATTCCAAGATTCTTATAAATGTTGATCTTAATTGCTTTTGAATCTGGGTTTTTCAATATATTATCATTAATCAAATTATCATTCTTCATTTTCACTAACTCATACTTTTCCATCAAATCTTTCTTAGTTATATTCATAGAATTTATTTGACTTTCCAAGTCATTCAAGTTCTTGGCAAGTGATAACTTGAGATTATCCAATTCTATGGACTTCTCATTCATTACCGTAAAGATATTTTTGTTGTTTATGTCCTCAATAGATTCTTCGTTTCCATTACCCAATACTTTTAAATTTTCGTAATTAATCCCACTAACTTTCGTTAGCAAATTTATCTCTGACATCAAACTCTGGAATTCACTTTTCATAGCACTTAGTTTGGTCTCATAATTTTCAATGATATTTGATCTGTATTGATTAGTTTTGTTTATAACCTCTTCTATTCTTCTTAAAGTCAACAAGTCAGGCTCTATTTCAAAGCTTTCTATCGATGATAAAAGCAACTTATCCGGCTTTTCGTGAAACATTATTCTTTTTTGTTAATGGTTCAATCAATCCACTGGTATCTGTATTGTTTATATTCTGTGTTTTGTAAAGGCCGTTTTGTTTTTTTAAAAACTGCGCGATAAAAAAATCATCAATGAAATTTTGACCACTCCATATCAAACCTTCAGGACTTATTACCATGGCTAAACCAGAAAAGAAGACGTTTGAAGACGTCGAATTACCTTCTAATCCTAATTTGCCACCATGGATGCTCACTCCAAAAGAAGAGAAGCTTATTTTCGAAAGATGGAGAAAGAAGGCGTTCCTGAGATGTGATGAATTAATAAAGAAATATATCGAATGCACCAATAGTTATAGTGCACTCGAGGCCATGACGAAATGCCAGACAGCAAACAATATTGCACAGGGATGTGTGGCAAACTACCAAAAGGTGGAATATCTTGATATCGAGAGAGATATCCTTATTAAAGAAAAAGCGGAAAAGAGAAAATTGTACAAAGAATCCTTAAAAGCCGCTCAAAATGAAGCCTAAGCATGTATATACTATTATTAAATCTATACGGATCAATATAATTATCTATTAATGATTTCTACCGGCACCTTCGATTTGCAAATATATATACTTGTCCGGACATCGCTCGATAAAATTGGACGGTCACATTCTGTATTCCAGTACAGGTCGTAATATTGGTAAGAAATTCCCCTTAGAGACTAAGTTTCCAGTTATATCTTGTGTCCCTTGTTCTCGATACAAGAGTTCTGTGGTGCAAATTATTACAGCACTTCTTAGAGGTTTATCCGTTTCTTATCCGATCAAACAGTTTGTCGTAAATAATCGACTGAATCGAGTGGAAATCTGGGTTTTAGACTTGACGTTCACTCAGACTGAAGTTATCGTTTTCAAATACTGTATGACTTGCCATAAACAACGAACCGTGCATTATTCCCATTTTCTCTATAGATTTAAACTGTGCTGATGTGGTATTTATCAATTCATTAAAGTCAGATAAATTAGCATGTAATTGCGCTAATTGAGAATTTAGATGACTCAAGTGCCTTTGCTTTAATGATGAGTTAGATGTAGGTTGATTCAGTGCACTATACATTAGAACAGTGGTGAAATATTAAAAGATAAAGATGACTATAGAATGTGTAAGTTTGTTTATATTTCCGCAATTACCGCTAACCGAGTCTACGAAAAATTGAAAAAATTAATTTTAACTTCTTTATGCTTGGTGTAGTAAACGAATATTATATCATATAACAATTACAGAGTTAAGGAATATATAGATCGTTGAGATTAGACATTATACTTCAGCTGTATTAGGGAAAAAAAATCTGTAATTTAGAGATCATATTTCACCCCTTCTCCCCGGATTTCCAGTGAAAAAGATAGTGAAAGACATTTGTTGATGTATTCTTAGCATAGATATTCTATTTGAACATGTCCATAGATAAGATAACAGACGAGAAAGGTACGATATCGTCAAACTATAGGTACTCGCTGGTCAACATGAACAATAATAAGGAAGTTAAGGACTATCAGGAACAGAACTTAGCTCCTGCTAATATGTCCTATAAATCATCCAACCCATATGGACAGACCTCGATACACATGCATAGTGATTTAAAAAAGCAAGGGAAAAGCATTCCGAACAAGTATCCAAATATTAAACCGGCTATTAGTATTAAACCCAAACCCGTTCCCATAGCTGTGTCCAAACCTAATAATCCTGTCATATCAAATTTTGATATGAACTCGAAGTCCACTTTGAAAAATGATATTTCATTAAACATTAATACTTCAAGGAAGTGGGTTTTACCACCAAGACCCCGGCCTGGAAGAAAACCAACCGCTAATGCCGATGATTCAGGCACTGACCTCTCTAATAGTGCTTGCATAAATTCAAAATCACATAAAAATTATGGAAAGAAGAAAGTGAAGATAGGTCATAATGAGGCAATGAAAGTAGAGGATAGTGAGATAAGACTTAATGATGGCCCTCATGCCTCTAAGTTAGCTGATCTGAATTCTGATCCTGTTCATGTGTCTAAGCCTGCAGAAAAACCGGACCCTAACCAAGTGGCTGATTTAAAGATGAGCTATTTATCGAAATTAAAAGAACAAGAGTTAATAAGAAATTACATCGACGTAATCAATAACCAAATTAACGAACTTAAGTTTGTTCAAAATGGGGTTATAACGTTTGATGCACTTAATAGCGACAATGTAACCAGGCAACAAAGGATAAGTCAGTCTAACACACAGGTTACCAGAAGTATTACTCAATCTAAGCCGGCTATGTCACAGTACGAACAATTAGAAAAAATTAATAATTTAAACGATTTGAATAAATTTTTGGCATACTTAACACGATCTTCAAATATTATTCATAGTGCTACCAAGAAGTTTATCGGGGATAATATAACTGATAGCAACTTGAATAATCAAATTCAAAACTACCTTGATATGCGGGCAACTTACAAACTGAGTAGAAATCAAGAATTAAAAGAAATTCAAAAGGCAAAACACGAGAAACGCTCAATAAAAATAGGAAATAGAAGGAATATAAATACGAGCAACATGTTCATTCCTACGTTATTAAAGCCTCTAAATCAAAGCATCGAGTCACAGGATGAAATTAAAGTTAATATTGTTGAAGAAGACCAAACATTTGTAAGTCAAGGTGAATTCTTGGATAAATTGATAATAAAGGACGAGGCGGAAGAAGACATAGTGCGAAGTAACGAATTAATACAGGAGCATGATGAAATAGAAAAGTCTATAACGAAGAAGACTGTTTTATTAAAAAAACTGAAGCCCTTTACATGCGGATTCTGTACAAATGATGCATGCTTATGTTTAGACTCAGAGGTTGAGCTTAATCAGCTTAGAAGATAGGCACTTCCGCAGAAGAATATAGCTAGCTACAAAGATTATTAAAGCGCATCCAATAAGAAGAATAGATTTGCAAGACTTACGGTGAAAGCGCTGGCTAGCCCAAAGCCGGAGTCACAAATAATGATATAACGAATTAAAATCAATATATAATATAAAGTAGATATCACATATACTGATATATATATATATAAATAAACTTAACATATTTATGCAGAGATTAGAAGAAAGTCAAGTAAGTGCCGAAAATGACGGTAAGAGCAGTAACAGCATAACCAGTTCTGTAAACACCCTTGATTGTTAATTCCTTACCAAAATCCCAGACCAAATGCCTAACACCGTTGAAAGCGTGGTATACAAATGGATAGGCCATGGCACTCTTAGCTGCAATCTTAGCTGCTACTGGTAAACCAGCAAAGGCCCCAACTAAGGTAGCAGCATCAAATGGAATGTTCAAGAGAGAAGTGGCAGCATAACCACAGGTTAAAGCGTAGAAACCACCAGCCATAAACACACCAGTGATTCTATGAAAAGAAGACATGATCATGGTTAATTGTGGTTCGTAAATAGTCAAATGTGGTGAAGTTGGTCTGTTCTTACGTTGTGCAACTAAAACTTCTTGTTCTTGCTCGTGGGAAGCTTTGACAGTGGAAATACCTCTCATGGCACCACATCTGGTAGCAAGTCTGCTTGTGTTAACAATTGAACGGGAAGTTGCTGTCTTAGTTAGTATTTAGGTTCGATTTCTTGTTTTCATCCTTTTCCGATTCTTCGGCTCCGTCAACACCTATGAAAGAGTCGGTTTTTCTCACTATGCTCTACTTACGTCTAACAAAACCTAAGCCAATACGTGAAATCATCTCGTGTGTCGAATATGTATGTATCAAACTATGCGTTTTCTATGAAGCTATTCAATAATCTGAACTTATGATATTTATGTCCCGGTATATTTCGTTTGCACTAAACCAATGAAATTATTTTAATTTGTCACTCGTAAGTTGCTTATGTAATCGGTTTCTGGGGATGGTGCCGGTCCCGCTAGAGGCTCTCTCCTACGAATCTGGCCATTGGGGAGTTGCTCGTAGAGTTTCTACGATATGTGTACAGTCCTCTATCGACTATTGAACCTCCCCGTGGCTGCGTGCTAGCTGGGTTGGTCGTTGTAATTTATGGCTGGATCGTTTGGCCCGGGGTGATGAAAAGTTCGGGAGGAGGATGGAACCAATCGAGTCGCGAACAATGTCGTCGACCATACGACATCGCGACATCGTATTATGTCTCGGTGTCGCGGTTATCGCCAGCATTTAGTCACGTGATCAATTAACCGCACCAAACAATCGTTGATATTGTTGAAGAGCGTTACCAATTACTCAGAGATAAGCAGCCGATTACAAGAAAACATAGATATTCAAGTGATTAATAGTTGATTGGTCGCATACGGACACAGACAAGCATTCGGTAGTTTTAGAAATACACGTCAGCTGAATTTGAAGTACACTTGATAGAAAACGGCCATCTTGATTAGTAGCATAACTCAAGAATGACGGAATCTAATAATATCGCTAGCGACGGAACTACGGACGATGATAAGGGCGGAAGCGGTGAAATGATAAATGAAGGTAAGAGGAATACTAAATTCACGATATCAACGCCTAGCTCGCCGGCAAAAAATGGTAGAGACGATACACAAGAGGTGAAGGGTGAGGACTCTGGAGTTGGAGCTGGGAATGGAGATGAGGAAGAAAATCGGACACAAGACACACAACTAGCATTGGACGAAGCGGCTCAGAATGACGACAGACAGTTGGGACAGGGGGACTTGATGTTTAAGAAGAAGGACGTGAGGAGATCAAGAACACAGTCGTTTCAATCGGTGCTTTCGTCTGCGTCACTTAAGTCGTTGAAACAGCTGTATACCAATAATCAGCAACAGGGACCACCAGGGCAGCCACTGCAAAGAACAAACAGCTATATAAGCGCAAATAGCAATCCGAATACGGTGAAGAACTTCCAATCTTTTATCCAAGCACCTGTACTATCGAGCATATCAAACTTGAAAAGTAATGGTGATGACGTCGAAATAGGACAAAGGCTTCCCTTTAGTAACCATCCAGGTAACGCCCTGGTAGATGTTAATGGAGTAGATGCTGGAAACAAAAGGAATGGGTCATCGTCGTCAACAACGTCGTTGAACGATGACGACGATGCAGCGGACCAAGATGTCATGATGCAGCAGCAGAAATTAACCTTGAATGCATTGAGAAAGTTGACCTTGTCTCCAATGCCTATAATTAACGCTGAAGACAGCTTGCCGCAAAGAAAGCTGATATCGCGAAAATCGTCGTCTAAATTGACCGACAGATCTACACGGAATGCGGAGCCCTATCAGCCCGCGGAGGTAGATTTATCATCATTTGCGAGCTTGACGAGACAACCTAAACTAAACTTAAATGAGGTGCCAGGATCGAGCTCTGCTAATAGTGACAAATCGCCCACAACGACGAAGCAATCAAATATTTCTAATGGTACAGCTGATAATGCACCTACGAATAAATCAGGTACTCCCAAACGCCCACCCGCATTACCAAGCTTAATGGAACAGTCTGATTCAAGCATTGCTACCAGCTCCAATGCGGACGATGCAGTAGACAAAGTACTGGCTACACAAAGATACCATAATGAGGTACATCAAAATCATTTGCAGAACGTACGGGCGCATATAAAAGATTTACCAGGAGTAAATAGTGGATCACAGACGACTGGACCTTCATCTCTCAGTGATGCAAGAAGAAAATCAGGTCTGCAAGTTCCTTTACATCAACCAGTGGCTCGCCCTCAACATCAATCTTATCAAACTAACAAACCTAAGCTGAACAAACAATTGCAACAAATAAACAGCTTAAGAAGTCCTATGTATATTCCAGCAGTTTTAAGGATGACCCAGGATATCAGTCGTAGTCAGTCGGCAACCAGCTCTCCCCAAAATGACTTTTTCCCATCCAATATAAACGACTCCTCTGATAGTCATCCAACTGGTTCCCCAGAAACAACTCCCTCTGTACAAAATCCTTTACTTCCGCACGCTATCCAAGATAATTTAACTTCTACGTCGTCAAGAGGGTCCACAAACTCCGTTGATTCGTTTAAATCGACAGAAAGCACGTCGCCACCCGTCATGTCTCCAACTGGTCCATACACCATAAGCAAAAGGAAATACGAAACTATATTAAGGCAAGCTCCTACCAGAAGGCATTGGGTTAAAGATGAGTTGGTTAATAAGTGCGGTATTCCTACTTGCTCCAAAGTATTCAACTTCTTCGAAAGAAGGCATCACTGCAGAAAATGTGGTGGCATATACTGCAAGGAGCACACGTCACATTACCTCTACATTAATCATCTAGCTCAATTCACCACCGGTGGCCGTGGTACGTTGTCTAAAGTATGTGATAGCTGTATCGAGGAATACAATGAATTCATGAGACATGAATTTGGAGTTAGCATCAACCCATCATATAACAAGAAAATTTCCACGTCACAACCATCGCATATTCTGAATAAGCAGCAGCCTTCTGAGAAAATTGGTAAGCTGACAAAGGAATCTCTCATGAAGTCCATAAACAACCAAAAATTGGGTGATTCTACTACAAATAGAAATGACCAACCTGTTGGAAGTGTGCCTGCAAACTGGAGTTGGAGTTCTTTTTAATCTACATATTATTATTTATTATTGAAACCTTCTTGGTTTGATATAATTGACACAAACATTCATTAATAACCCCACCTATCTGTAGTATATTCTCTTACTATGATCTCAGTTTAGTATTATACTAAGTATCTGTATATTAAATTTTCAATCTCGATTACATAATCATTTGGAAATTCTCCCAAACAACACGGTGGTTAAATATAACGACTACTAGTTTCCATATCCTTTCAATAATCAAATACTTAATCAAATATGGTACAATCGAAGGCTCAATTGAAGGTATTGGGGGTGAATATAGAGACTATTCGATTACTTTTACAGGTAATTATCTTTATTTCAATTGCC
Organism: Debaryomyces subglobosus; assembly: GCA_003708965.2. Taxonomy (NCBI): domain Eukaryota; kingdom Fungi; phylum Ascomycota; class Pichiomycetes; order Serinales; family Debaryomycetaceae; genus Debaryomyces; species Debaryomyces subglobosus. The sequence continues at coordinate 30,643 of PPOW02000016.1, read as the reverse complement.
GGGGCCGCAATTTCATCAAGATTATTTTCAGTTATTAGATATGAGAGTATTATTCACGAATTTGATCCATGGTTCAACTTTAGAGCCACCAAATACTTAGTTACACATTCATATTATGAATTCTTGAATTGGTTCGATGATAGAACCTGGTATCCTTTAGGTAGAGTCACTGGAGGAACATTGTATCCAGGATTGATGGTTACCTCAGGTGTAATTTGGCATACATTGAGGGAATGGTTCAGCCTACCAGTTGACATTCGTAACATTTGTGTTTTGTTGGCGCCAGCGTTTTCTGGTTTAACCGCAATTTCGACATATTTCCTTACTAAGGAAATGAAGGATTCCAACGCAGGGTTGTTAGCTGCGATCTTTATGGGTATAGCACCAGGTTACATTTCGAGATCAGTTGCAGGCTCGTACGATAATGAAGCAATCGCAATCACATTATTAATGGCTACTTTCTACTTTTGGATTAAGGCTATGAAAATTGGGTCTGTATTCTATGGTACTTTAACAGCATTGTTCTACTTCTACATGGTTTCTGCATGGGGTGGCTATGTCTTCATCACTAACTTGATTCCTTTACATATCTTCGTTTTAATTTTAATGGGTCGTTATAATCACAGGTTGTATACCGCTTACACTACGTGGTATGCATTGGGTACCTTGGCGTCTATGCAAATTCCGTTTGTTGGATTTTTGCCAATAAGATCCAATGATCATATGGCAGCTTTGGGGGTATTTGGTTTATTGCAATTAGTTGCAGTAGGTCATTACGTCAAATCCAAGGTCCCATCTAAACAATTTAAGGGATTTTTGATGGTGTCCTTATCTTTAATCACCATCTTAGGTGTTGCAGGATTATTTGCTTTGACAGCCTTAGGTTGGATTGCACCATGGACTGGTCGTTTCTATTCCTTGTGGGATACTAATTATGCAAAGATTCACATTCCTATAATTGCATCCGTTTCTGAGCATCAACCTACTGCATGGCCTGCTTTCTTCTTTGACACAAATATGTTGATTTGGTTATTCCCAGCTGGTATCTTTTTATGCTTCCAAGAATTAAGAGATGAGCATGTGTTCGTGATTATTTATGGTGTTTTATGCTCATATTTTGCAGGTGTAATGGTCAGATTAATGTTAACTTTGACCCCGGTTATTTGTGTTGCGGCTGCTATTGCATTATCTAAATTGTTCGATGTTTACTTGAACGTTGTTGATGTTTTCAAGACTGATTCATCCGACAATATCCAAGGCGATACTAAGAAATCAAAAACAAAATCGACCACTTCTACAACGAAACCTTCTACATTTATTCTGTTATTATCAAAAGGAGTTGTCTTATTATCTTTCACCTTTTATCTTGTCTACTTCGTCTATCACTGTACTTGGGTCACATCAAATGCTTACTCTTCTCCATCAGTTGTTTTAGCTTCAAGAAACCCAGATGGGTCTCAGAATATTATTGATGATTATAGAGAAGCTTACTACTGGTTGAGAATGAATACTCCAGAAGATGCTAAAGTGATGGCATGGTGGGATTATGGTTACCAGATTGGTGGTATGGCAGACCGTACTACCTTGGTTGATAACAATACGTGGAACAACACTCACATTGCAACTGTTGGTAAGGCAATGTGTTCTTCTGAGGATGTTGCATATGATATCTTGAAAAAACATGATGTTGACTATGTTTTGGTTATCTTTGGTGGTTTACTTGGCTACTCGGGGGACGATATAAACAAATTCTTGTGGATGGTCAGAATTTCTGAAGGTATTTGGCCTGATGAAATCCATGAGCGTGACTACTTTACCGAAAGAGGTGAATATAAGGTTGATGGAGATGCTTCCAAAGCAATGAAAGACTCTTTGATGTACAAAATGTCATATTATAGGTACACCGATTTATTCAACGGTAGAGACGGTATGGATAGAGTTAGAAACCAGGCCATTCCTGCTAGTCAATCTCCAGAATTAGATGTTGTAGAAGAAGCCTTCACATCTCAAAACTGGATCGTAAGAATTTATAAAGTCAAAGACTTAGACAACATCGGTAGAGATTTACATTCTGCAGCGAAATTCGATAAATCTTCTAATCAACAAAATAAAAGAAAGAGAATTATAAAGAAACCATCATTAGATTTAAGAGAATAAGCAACAGGTATTCAGTAGTATATATTTTTATATAAGTTTTGAATCAATACGGCAAATATTAAACTCCTCTTTTGCTATCACATGATTGCAAATTGAATTTATAAATAAGCGAGGCCCCTACAGATTTCTCTGTTGTTGCTTTATGTGGTGTAATCTTCAAAAATGGGTATCTTGGATTTAGAAGGACATTTGATCTTTTATAGGTCGTATCATTTTAATCATGTCAATGTTAGCATTCACTTATGCTGCATTCCAATTATTTTATTTTCTACGATAGCATTTCTCAGCCCTGTGAATATATTCGGCAAAGAATACCCGTACGCTAATCTAGGGTCTGCATTAGCATGGGGTTATGGTATATATTATTCCATTCTTGACTGGCAATTGGGGATACCTTCAATGACATTGTTAGGGACCTTGGCATATGTATTCAAGACAACTTATATGAATTTGAGCAGCGTATCTGCTGTGACCCAAAAACAATTCGTACAATATGCAATTGCCCTTCACATTCTTTCATGGTTAGCGCAGTTCTATGGGCATGGTGTTCATGAAAAGAGAGCACCTGCTTTGTTGGATAATTTATTGCAAGCAATTGTATTGGCACCTTTTTTTGTGTCATTTGAAATAGCTTTTTGGCTTGGTTATAAACTAGATTTGAAAAAGAGGATGGATAATGGGGCAGGTAAAAGAATCATGGAAATAAAACAAAAAGAAGCTGCAGCAAAATTGTGAACTAATTAGTCTTTGATATTTCTGGACGTAATAAATTTATTCGATTTCTTTACATTTAAGTTCTTGAGATATTGGTCGTACTTCAACGAGACTTCCTTTTCGTAGATAGACGTTCCCTGTAACTGATTTCCGATTGCTTGAAAAATGTTAGTATCCCTATTTAGAGCTTGTTGAAATCTATACATACTCAACCATCCTGGCCGGACATTATGATCTCTTCCAAAAATTTCTAATTTTCTAGAGTGAGTTCCTACAATTCTTTCAACAATATCATATACTTCATCAGGTTTCCTCAGAGTTTCCCTAGTGCCGCTAACAATCACATCAATGTCCATTAGCCTGTTTATCCACGGTGGATCGCCTTTGATCCCCACGAGCAAATGCTCTTTAGAATGATTTAGCCAGTGACCGGTTCTTCCAGTTACAATAGTACGCTTTAACTGGTTCAACTTTATCCAGATCATTTCATCAGCTATACTGTAACCCCAATTTTGCAACGCTTGACGACCAACTTCAATCGCCCTGCCGGTAACCCAAAGTAGTATTAATCCTTCATCTTGTAACTCGTGCATAGGTAATGATAAGAGTTCGAAATCTTTGCATGTCCCATATGGTAAAGACATATGAATATCCCATGCGGGATCTGAAAGAATAACTGCAAATTTTCCTAGAATCAGAAAAGGAAGATACCTAACGTCGCAATTGATCCACTGGGCTGGCATTTGTTTCCTTTGGCATTCAGTATAACATTCGCCCACGGTATATTCGTGGTTAGACGAACGCTTAGTGTTATCTTGTTCCAGTTCATCTTGCTTAGCAGTAATTGGAAATAAGCTATAATAATGCAAGTAGCGGCATGTTTTCATCTTATGACATGTATCCAAGTACGAGCAATCCCCCAAATATAAGTCAGTATGATTATTAAGAATGGGCAAATAATGTATCTTAGTTTGTGAACATTTGAGTGTTTCAGATGGGATTACATTGTGTGCTTGCTGTATAATCTTGTGGGTATACAGCAATTCCGGTAATCCCAGCTTAAGTAAATCTCTTTTAAGGCAAACATTTGATAGTATGTGACAATGTTGTGGATCGTCGCATATTTCGTAATAGGGCTTAATTTTTGTTTTAAGCCGGACTTTTTCTTGTGCTAGACTTATCAGGGCTATTGGCTTGACCAAAAGATTATCTAACATTGGCAAATCTATATCAACCACGAGATTCGAATCATAATCTATAGGTCTTTCCTCTTTGATGGTAGTTTGCAAAGGCCCCAACAAGGAAATTAAAAATTCATACTTGCTTTTAAATTGGTCCATATGCAATTTCTCTTTGAATTTTGACTCCTTTATCTGCAAGCTACTTAACCGTTCTTTAAGGATAACTAACCGCTGCCAATTAATCCATTTAAGACTTGGCTCGTTTATAGAACTTATAGTTTCATTCCATTTGTATTCTTGTAAGTCAATATCAAATTCTAATGCACTACCGCTTATGTCACATAACTTGAGAAGTAACTTGATAAATGCCTGAAATGTGTAACTAGACCCTGTCCCTTTTTTTTCGTTATATTTGTTAAATAGGTTATGTATAACACATAATTTTCCTCTTATTGGATCTTGAATCAAATCCTCCTTCGATTCCAAGATGAAATTCGTTATAGTTTCTAAGGCACTTCGCATCGTTAGCAATATCAATTTATCGATAAGAGAAGTTGAAATAGCTATAAAGTAAGTAAAAGAAAAGTTAAAACAATAAAAAATTTTGGCTGTGAAAAAGTGTGAAAATAGCGAAAATCTGAAACAATTGCACTCAATTAAGAAAATTGGTATATGATATAAAATACAAAATACTTGTAATAGATACAAAGACTATGACTTATATAACAAAAAAAAAAAAAACGTGTAAATAATTTTCTAATGGAAATCAAAAACTAAAAAAGTAGGAAAAAAATACAAATTATGGAATATAATAAATCAAGTCGTAAATTAGCACCCTTAAAATCCAAAAGGATTATCGGGTGTGGCAGCTTGAAGATTAGCTCTTCTTCCACCTGTAGGTTGGTTTTGTAAAGTAGATGGAGCGTTACCAAATCCGGCACCAGTAGGCTGTGATTGTAGAGGCTGGAATTGAGGTTGTTGGCCAAATGTTGTAGTAGGAAATTGGGGTTGGTTGAATGTATTTGAACCATTGATGCCTGTGTTTTGGAACATATTTGACAATTGGTTCATATTAGGTTGTTGCTGGAACTGGTTAAATGATGGTTGTTGTTGTTGAATACTAAAACTAGTCTGTGGCATCATCTGTGGCTGACCAAATGAAGGCAGTTGTTGCATATTGGATTGGAAAACACCTGGCATTTGATTGCCAAAAGAAGGTTGTTGCAGCATATTGTTATTAATTGGCAGGTACCCTCCAGTGCTCTGGCCTCCAAAAGATGGGAATGAATTTCCACCTGTTGCTTGCCCTCCAATTGGTTGTCCCCCGAAAGAAGGGAATGAATTCCCACCCGTTGCTTGTCCTCCCATCGGTTGGAAGCTCAGAGTATTTTGCATACCAAATGATGTTTGTGGCATCATAGCTGGGTTGGATTGGCCAAAACTTGTTTGCGGCATCATGCCTCCGGTAACATGACCACCAGTTCGTTGAGCCGGCATCAAAGGTCCGGTCCTTTGCAAAGATAAGGGTTGGCCACCGAATGATGTAGGTGGCATACCACCAGTAGCTTGACCTGTCATCATTGGTGCTTGTCCAAATGTGGTCTGAGGAAGAGTAGCATTACCTGTTTGCAATGATTGGAATGCAGGTTGACCAAACGTTGTTTGTGGAATGTTGCTGCTTGTTTTATTTTGCTGACCAGTTGCTTGTCCCGTAAATGTGGTAGCGCCAGTTTGCAATGGAACAATTCCAAAAGTGAGTTGGGGTTGCATAATACCAGTTGCTTGAATAGGGATGAAACCCGTTGGCTGAGCAGTAATTGGCATGAATCCAGTTGGCTGAACAGGAATAAGACCACCAGTTTGTTGAACAGGAATAAGACCACCAGTACGTTGAACAGGAACTAAACCACCAGTACGTTGAGCAGTCACTTGTCCGCTAGTAGGTTGTGAGGATACACCATTTCCAGTCTTAACCGGAGTTAACGTTGGTGCAGATGGCTTTTGCTCATGTTGAGTAGCAGGTGGCGGTATCTTGTTATTCAGCTCTAATGGTTTGATATTAACCAAATCTTGCAATGCACCTGTATATTGTGGTTGCTGAGCAGCAGAAACAATAGGAGCAGCAGTAGGAGAAGACGTAGATGCTGGAATCTTCGATACATCTTCACTGGATCTAGCCGCTGGTTTGACTGCCCATGCGTCATCTTCAAATTTGTTGGATTGTGCTTGCTGTGTACTAACCTGTTCTTCAGATCTCAGAGGAGATGGTAATGCCTTAGGGTCCACCTTGTGAACTTCAGCTGCTGAGTTGTTATTTTTCAATGCTCCAGTTGGTTCAGTGAATAAGCCACCTGCTGGAACATTTGGCTCTTCGGCAGTTGATTTCTTTCTATCAAATTTGTTGTCTAAGAATTTCATGACTCTTAAAATGTCACCTTCTCTTAAACCTAATGTACGTAATAGTGAAGGATTAATGTCCGCTAAAATATTTTCATCCATCTGCTCTCTATTGAAATTAAGTGTATAACGTTGACAATTACCAAGATCGACACCACAAGAAAGGAAAAATTCAAACCAATCATATTCTGGCTCACTAGTCGAAAGAGCAGTTGTCGTTTTAGGTCTTGTGGGTTGAGGTGGAGCAATATCATTAATAGCTGAAGTAGCTGATTGAGTAACACCAGTTTTCTGAGACTTGGATCTTTTCACAATTTGATTTGTAACTTCTTGTTTATATGATTCTAAAGATGTTCCTGTGATTTTTTCAACATATTCTAAATCTTCAAGAGATAACTTAGCAGCCGCAACCGCAATCTTAACACCATTAGTTTTATGCAAGTGAATTTTGCCTTCAACACATCCCAAGAATTCAGCTTCAACCTTGAATGAGCCTGAACTATCAATCCACGTTCTAACTCTATGGTAATTAGGCATTGATTTATCATTTGAATCTCCATGGCTTGATCCATGACTTGATTTGTCTCTCTGCATACGATCATGCTCTCTGATCTTGTTACGTTCTTCTCTACTACGATGATGGTTCCTACTTTTTCTTTGTCCCTGATCATCACTTGGAACGACTCTGCCCCTAGAAGATCTAGTACTCCTAGTGGATTTCTGTCTTTGAGGACCTTCTGTTAATTTTTCTAAGTTCGAAGTTCCAACAATTTCAATATAAGACGATGGAATAACACCTTGTCTTTTAGTTTCAATGTTTTCACACATCCACCAATCTTTAGATTTAGTTTCATTAATAATGTAGACTTCGTCACCTTCTTTGCTCATCAATTCATCAGATCCTTGTGCTTCAAAATCATACATAAGTCTTCCGATCTTCCTATTTGATCCTCCTGTCGAAGTTTGGGAAGCTTTTGCAACTTCTCGTAAACCTTTTGCATTTTCAGCGCCCTTTAAATCTCCTAAAATAGATATAATTGCTTCGGCTACATCTTTAGTGCCGGTGTGCAATTCAATGGAAGCACTTGGACTCTTAAATTCCAAAAACAAATGCTTTTTCTCATGACTAAAATCAGTTAAATCCTTAATTTTCCACTGTTGATCGAGAGAAGATGCAGATTTCAACTTGAGCTTTTTAGGATTGCTTGTATTTGGTTTTAAAATTACATTTCCTTGGCCGATAGAAAATATGACCGCACGTTTCTTACGTCCATCAACTTCATCAATATACCAAGTAAAATACTCACCATCAAATTTATGTTCTGTATTGTCGTTAATATCCTCTTCATTTTCTTGGCCGTACTGCGTAGGAAGCGGTTTATTTTCTCTGACCGGGGTTTCATTTAAAGGCCTAGATGGCATTGGAGGAGGTGGAGCATCATCATCACCTTCATCACTACCATTATCAAGAACCTCTTCTTCTTGACGCATACTCTCTTCATGTTCCGTAGATTCATTATGAACTTGAGATGGATGCATTGGGGGTGGTTGAAATTGAGGTTGTGACTGCGGAGACGCAGATGTACTTCTGTCACGGTGAATTGGAGGTGGTGCAAAATTAGCGAACGACATACCAGGTACATTCTGTCCTTGGCTAGGAGTCTGTGCTTGGGATGGAATTGGCTGTTGCTGTTGTTGGTGGTCGCCAACTTCAAGGTAATTTGCCGGAACGTACCCAAATAGTTGATTCGTTTGAGCATCTCCCACTAAATACCAATCTGGATCATTCATGTCAAAAATGTTAAACCTTTCTCCTTCTCTGAAAGAAATCTCTTCTTCTGTTTGCTTGTCATAGTCGTATAATGATGTAGCTCTTTCAACAATAGGGGCCTAAATTGAATGTTAGTATCGCGTCTAAACAACTTCTCCATCAATTTAAAGTTAAATAACATACCTCTTCAATGTAGTTTGATGGAACCAATCCAACTGGCTCATCTACTTCTTCGTCGCCAACTGGGATTACCCTCTTCTTAACTTTCCACCAATCGTCTACTTCCGACTTTTCAAGTAAGTATAACAAGTCATCAGCATTAATGTTAAGTTCTTCATCAGACTGGGCCGCATAATCGTACAATGCCCTGTAGACACCTATATATAATGACAGCATGTGGCCTATAATGTTTTAACTAAACTGATTCCTAGATTCTCCCTGATCACCAAATCAAAGTCGATTCGATTTTCAAGTGTTATCGAGACACCATTGCCTTTATGGTATATGCACGATACAGTTTATAGAATCACTTAAAGATTATTATTACATGAAATACTACGACTAAAGTACTTAATATCTTGATAGACATGAGTCTGTGAGAAGAAACATAAGATATGGAACTACACTTAAAGTCTCGAACAGTTTGATGTTTGAACGCGTCACTTTTGGGATGTACATATATAAAGAGTCAATACATTACCCCAATAGCTATAATGCCTTTAACTTGGGTAACTTGGCAACTCAAGTGAGTAATAACAAGTTAATAAAAGCAAAAAGATCCAAAATTTCGTGTTCAGATATAACCACCGTAGAATTAAGGGTCATTTTTTGACTTGTAAATCTATTTTGCAACTTGTATTGTCGTTTAATTGACTTTGTTAATACCGTTGCCGTTCTCTAATAAAACATTTTCTATATTCTTCATAGCCATAATAGCTGTATGGTCGAAATTTTCGGCTGTAGAAGCTGCTATATGTGGAGTCAATACTACATCTTGTCTTCCGAACAATTCCTCATGAACTTTTGGTTCATCTTCAAACACATCTAAACCTGCAAACACCACTTTGCCAGATTTTAAACCATCAACAAGTGCCTGTTCATCAATAACCGAACCTCTCCCTATATTGATAACTCTGATAGGTTTGGAAAATGTATTAATAGTTTCTTTATTAATCATGTGTTTAGTTTCTGGTGTTCCAGGACATGCAACGACAACTAAGTCGGCAATATCCTTTGTATCCACTAGCTTTTTATGATATGTAACAGGATATGGCACTTTTTCCTCTTCGGTTTGCGATAATTGAGATCTTTTGGTATAATGAATGTTCATACCGATTTCAAATAAACGCTTGCCAATTGTTTGTCCAATTTTACCGAACCCCACAATAACTACATTATGGTTTCTAGGAGATATGTTAGATCTGTTAATAGCATGATGACCAAATGCATAGCAGTCTTTGTCTCCCAATTGGGCACCTCCATTATCAGATTTGAAACTTGCAGTTTCCAACTGTCTTCTAAATTCCACTGTGTTGTTAGTATCCTTTGTAAAATTATCCTGAAAAATCTTGAAATTTCTGAAACTCAACAAGGTATTGTATAGAACCAACTCGGCTACAGGCTCACTGGCACCGTCCGAAGGAACGTTGGTCAAAATTATATTTTTTTCAGCCATAGCTTTACCATCGTATCCATCATGTCCGACTGAACAGATAGAAATTACTTTAAGACTAGATGGGGCATTCTGAAGCACCTTATTTCGAAATCCCCCGAGTAGAAAGAATCCTAACCACGCCCCGTAGATAGCTTGTATATTTTGAAATTTAGTCTTGAAATCCTCGATCAATTGCTCAACTGTAGTTAGTTCATATTCGATGCAATCGAATTTTTTGGTGAACTCCACATATTGCGGTAATGACTTATTCAAATCACCGATGAAAAGAACTTGTGGTTTCATTTTGTTTCTGAAGAATAATAAAAAAAACTTAAGGTGGAAAATATACCACCACTTTATATGTATAAGGCACCAAAATTTGAATGTCCGATTTAGGAAGTTCACACCTATATTACGGAACACTGTAACCATTATATGGTTCCAACGTGTTTGAATTGCTTACATTCAATATAACAAATGAATATACTAAATTTTATGAATATAAAATAAGAGTTGATGAACAAAAGACTAAGGTAACGTATAATCAATAATATAATCGATGATTCCAGAAAATGAATAAAAAAGCAAATGTAAAATGTAACAAATGATTTAAGTCCTAACTAAAACAAAACAAGCAGATGACAAAGTATCCGCTAGTATTCATGTAAGTCACTTTCTAGAAGAGCTGTAATGGGTGAGGGTCAAAAAAACACCAGGAAATGTCTAATGGTGTTGGTGACCTGGTTCACCCAAGTATTTAGCAGCATAAACGTTACCACATTGCCAGCATCTACCTGGCTTACCTTCTTCAACCTTCATCCAGTAAGGCTTGTGGTCGTCACCACCTTTACCCTTGCATCCAACATAACGGTAACCCATGTAGGTTGGGACCAAGTATGGGTCTTTCATAGAGCCGGAACCTTCGAAAACTGGGTTTTCCATGTCGAAGACATCGATACCTTCCATCTTACCTAAAATTTCGAATCTTTCTAAACCAGTAGCTTGGTCCAAGTCGGTAGGAATGGTACCTTCTTTGGCACCAGGACCAATCAAAGATCCGTCTGGACCAGTGACTTCGGACAAGTTGACAGCAGTCTTGGCAGCAACATTGCTTTGTGGAGAAGACATTAAGATTCTTGAAGTGCTCAAGAATCTAGTTTGCTTAGCAAAACGTATAGTACGAGAAAGCATGCTAGAAATTAGTTAGTATTGTTTCTATCCCTTAGTCTGAACCACCCATACATTCTGAGATTACTAGACAGTCGTATGCATTGCCTTTCGCCCCCAACCTACCACATGCCATTCTATCGCATTTGGTATCTCTGGCTCTTACTCTCTTTCTAATCTCCTCGGCATGTTCTTCATGTCCCTATCGCATATTCCCTAGTGTCCATTTCGCCTACTTGATCCCAATTTGCAATCACACAAGACTCCTGTGTTCATATATCCTCTTAGTCACCCAATTGAACGTTCTTGTCTAACTAACAAATTCCTTCTCTTCTCATTGGACATCTCGCTAGAGGGTTTTTTTCACTTTCTTTATGTAAACGACGGGTCTACCCGCTATGCATAGATCTTCTTCAGTTTCGGGGTTTCGGTTCATCCTGTGACTATATGCTTCTACGTACACTGTTGACTATGTTATATGCAAATTAAATGAATTAATTTAAACTGAATACCTATAACATATCATGAACTAACAAACAAAAAATCAGCTAATATTGAGACTAGTTACACAAAATCCCCCATAGTGATTTCGTCTTAACTATGAGGAAATGATCTTCAACGTAATTGGCTAACGAGCGCTAAATTCATAACTTGTAAATGTACGCCCAAGGAGTTATAACCAGCAAAATGTAACCACACACACGTGACTTACTGGGATTAGTATGGGTTAGTGTTTAGTATGATATGGATTCTAGACTCTAGGACCCTAGCAGACATAACGAATGAAAAAGAGGTTCACATTGAGAAGGAGCATTATTTGAACAAATCGCAAACTGATAATAAGTAACCGTTAAACCATGACTTCTTTATCAATGACATGGACGAAGAGGATAAATAAATACGACCCAGGATACTAAGGTTGAGGTTGAGAGGGTATAGAGTATACCAGTGATTCACAGATTTTCATCAATGATAATGCATAAAAGACTATTTTGGATCATACAGTTTTTAACCAATAAATATGGGAAATCGTTCTCGCCTACATTACCAACATACAAAACTTTAAACTTCTCAGCCAATTTTATATGACTAAATAAATTCTTTTATATTTTGAAAGTATCCTTCGTGGAGTTGAGTATCTTATTCTGACCCACAAACACTTCCTTGTTACAAGAGAGTGCGACATAATCTAAAGATTCCTCATTACCTCCTACATCCATTTCAATATATTGCGTGTCAGGTAAATATAGAAGTATCCCTGCTGCAAAACTCAGTGCTTATATAATATGAAGGACGCTTGAAACTCTTCATTAGTTTGAAAAAGTTCCGGCGATCTCAATTGAGACAACTTTTCTACATCTCTGTTGAATGCATGATAAGTTCTTGCCTTTCCATGTCTATATATATTATTTGTATACGTAAGTCAACTCATTTTAAGTGGCTAGCTCAGACATGTATCGGTGCATAGAGGAAAGAACTATATCTATTGTTAAAGACTTTCACGTGATACCCCAGGAAACGCTTGGTGACACAAACTTTGATGCACATTCTCAATTTTCAACGCGCGGTCCAAGCCCTAATTTGCACAAATTCACACTTCTGTGACTGCTTTAAATTTATGAACCGTTCACGACCGCTCTCACAATTTTTTTTTCAGTCGAGGACTCTCAGTCTACTCTCTCACCAATCTTAATAAAAGTGAAAATACTTAATTTTTCATTATTTTATTCTTTGATCAATATATTAATAGGTATGTATAGAGTATACGGTACATTGAAAGCATAATTATAGAATCAATAATATAAGAAAAGATCCTCATCACCAGCAACATTATATACAAAAAGTGGCCTTGTAAGAGCAGTTAAGGCTAGTGAAAATTTGAGTCAAAGTATGAATAAATCGTGAATGAAAATATTTTTATAAGGAATAGAAAATGAAAATGAAAATAGATATATTAGAGGAATGCTTGTACGTTGTTTGCAGGGTATTCGAGAATATGGAACTGGTAGCACTTGATTTATTATTGCTGAATGTATGCCGAAAATGAGAATGGAACTGGAACCAAATACTAACAAGATTATAGTTCAACATGCCAAAAAAGAGAGCTTCCAACGGTAGAAATAAGAAGGGTAGAGGTCACGTTAAGCCAGTTAGATGTTTAAACTGTGCTAGATGTGTTCCAAAGGATAAGGCCATCAAGAGAGTCACCATCAGAAACATGGTTGAAGCTGCTGCTGTTAGAGATTTATCCGAAGCTTCAGTCTACTCTGAATACGCTTTACCAAAATTATACAACAAATTGCACTACTGTGTCTCTTGTGCCATCCACGCCAGAATCGTCAGAGTCAGATCTAGAACCGACAGAAGAATCAGAGCTCCTCCACAAAGAAAGAGATTCACTGCTGACAGAAAAGTCAACCCAGCTGACGCTGCTAAGAAAGCTAACTAAATTTGCTGACTGTTTATTGTAAATCTAAGTGTTTCACGATGACTTGTTAAATTAGTTTAGTCCTGTTTATGTTTTTATATAATTTTCCAGCAGTTACTGTTGATTGGGCTTTTTCGTTCATGATCTTTCAATAATAAAAAATATGTACTTTACTAGCGAAATGTAGTTTCAAGGTTGCTCCATAATCTGTGGCTGTTTCCTCTAGATGGTGAACCGATTGGGTTCAGTACATTTTCATTTATCACAAGTACAGCTTACAAAACAGTCTCTCTTCCATCTGCCATATGAAAGTCCTTACGTTTGATTACCTTGAACTACATTTCCTGGCTTCTGCCCTCTTGATTAGTTTAGTTGATCTTTGGGTACTAATGATGAAAAAATACTCTTCCCTGTATATAATAGACCTAAAAATTTAATTGGCCATTTGCGAAATTCATGGCCTAAAGAATGAATCAATTAATAAGGAGACTTAACTAAAGGTAACCTATTATATTTCAATTTATCATAATCGATTAACTATCACTAAATATCTTTCACACTGATCTAATTGAGTTGAAAGTATACACTAATTCTTATTGTGGATATAAATTGCAAACAGAAAAAGAGCACCGAGCCGACATCTCTATCGCACGAATACCATCATCGACAGATTCAAAAGCAACAATCCGGTAAATTGTAACGCTATTAATAAGAGTATATGGTTTAGCATAATATGACTATGGAAGACACATGGAAATTTTCACAATGCTTTGGTGATAAAGGGGATATCGAAAATATTACTGAAGCTGATATCATTTCTACCGTTGAATTTAATGACCAAGGCGACTTCTTGGCTACCGGTGACAAAGGCGGGAGAGTTGTTCTCTTTGAAAGGAACCAATCGAAAAAGAAACAAAGCTGTGAGTATAAGTTCTACACCGAGTTTCAAAGTCATGACGCCGAATTTGATTACTTAAAATCGCTTGAGATCGAAGAGAAAATCAATAAAATCAAATGGCTTAAGAGCTCTAACAATCTTTGTTTATTGTCTACTAATGACAAGACTATCAAATTGTGGAAAATCCTGGAAAAGCAAGTTAAAATGGTTAGCGAGAACAACTTGAATGGATCTTCCAACTTGCCACTGACCGCATCCACCATATCAAATTTGAAATTACCTAAGATGACTTTGCATGATAAATTGATTCTGGCTCAACCAAAAAAGATTTATTCTAATGCCCATGCTTATCACATAAATTCCATCTCAGTTAACTCCGATCAAGAGACATACTTATCCTCAGATGACTTGAGAATTAACTTATGGAACCTTGGCATATCAGATCAATCATTTAATATAGTAGATATTAAACCAACCAATATGGAAGAATTGACTGAGGTTATTACAAGTGCTGAATTCCACCCTAGTCATTGCAACTTATTTATGTATTCTTCATCCAAAGGTACTATAAAGTTGTCAGACATGAGATCAAATTCATTATGTGATACTCACTCAAAGAATTTCGAAGAGTACTTGGATCCAGCTTCGCATAACTTTTTCACAGAAATTACGTCCTCCATATCTGACGTTAAGTTTAGTCACGATGGTAGATACATTGTTTCAAGAGACTACATGACGGTGAAGATATGGGATTTGGCAATGGAACTGAAACCCGTCAAAACTATAAATGTCCACGAACATTTAAGAGATAGGTTATGTGATACTTATGAGAATGATGCAATTTTTGATAAGTTCGAAGTTCAATTCAGCGGTGATAACAAATCTATTATGACTGGTTCTTATAATAACAATTTTATGATATATCCAAATGCTGTTAATGACACCCATTCAAAACCATCTAAATCATTCAGTAGTACTAAATTCAATACCTCATCATTTTCTAAAAACAAATCGAGTCAACAAAAGGACGATGATGATTCGGAAGAAGATGACGATGATGTGGCCTCGCCGCCTATGGATAGCGAGACATTCCCACAATCGCCAAGCTCGCAATTAGATGATGATGACCAAGAGGAGATTGTTTTGAAGGCTGACAAGTCAGCTTTCAAATCGAAAAAATTAGGTAATACTGGATCAATGACTCGTAGATTGATGAGCGGAGTTGGTTCTGGTAGTAACTCAGGTGATTTTGATAACATTGATTTCAAGAAGAGTATTCTACACTTATCATGGCATCCACGAGAAAATTCTGTTGCAATTGCTGCAACAAATAACTTATACATTTTCTCTACTTTATAAGTTCAATTGAATTGACTTAATCATTTTCATTCATAGCTTACACTTCCTGGTTTCTAGCTTCCCTATGTCAAGTAGTGTTGCTATCGCAAGTTTTTCTATTAGTGATCTAATGGTGCCATATCCATTTAAATAATAAAGCAATTAATAAATATCGAAATGATCAGAAGCACTATTATATAAAGTGCCTCTTACTGTATCTCATTAACGCATGGTACCTTCTTACGTACATATATCTAGAGTATAGTCGATGATTAATTTCTTGATACCCCCTTACTACAGTAGTTATCAATAATAGGCTGTATATTTCTAATATTCAAGCATGAACGCTTATCTGGCGTATACAAATAGGAATTAACATTTCTAGTAAAATGAACTAAGAGCTAAGTGAAATAAAGGCTATGAAATAAGCATAATCAAATCCGTTAGATGACTTAGGATTCAATGTGTCTGTTGACATCACTGTTCCAGAATAAGGTCTTGTCACCATCACCCCAGAAAAACTTCTTTTGTCTCAAGTTTTGGTATTCGTATTGTGTTGGCCATTCTTCATCTGGGAGTTCTCTCAAGTGCTTTCTGTGTTCAGCATGGTGCATTTCAATTCTGGCAATTGGGATAGCAGTTATGATAAGAACTGGAAGAGCAACAACGTAGGTTATTTTCTTCCATAAGTTGGTAACACCTTCGGAGTGTTCTGCCTTTTCTTTCCAGGCCTTCTTGAAAGCTTCACCAGCTTGTTTATCGACCTTTGGGAATGCATTTTCAGCAATTCTCTTGGAAACACCGTAACCGTGGTGTGCACCGGAGTTGAATCTAACAAAAGTACGTTGACCTACACTTCTGAACATCTTAATTAAATCACAATCGTGTCAATGTTTGTACGGTGAAAATTATAATGACCGATGTTAAGAAGTTGATAAAATGGTGTGAGTTTTGATTACGTGATCAAACCAATTTTTATTGGTCGTAGTCTAACCACGTGATTTACTATAGATCAATATCAGTATCAATATATATATATGTTTATAATTATACAAGATGTCTCTATATTATACAAATGCTAAGGACTAAGGGGTGGTAGATTCAGGGCTCTATTAATGCTTGCATTATCTAGGTGTTCGTCGGTTTGCTGCTCTACTTTAGGTGTTTTTGAATCCTCAATTCCGTTATTTTGGTTAGCATTTGCTGGAAACACCGTTTCTTCTTCTTTTTCTTCTTCTTTTGTCAGTTCGCTGGATGGTTGTTTATCCGCTTTCTGGAGATTATCTTGCGCCTGTGTCTTCTTAGCGACCTCTACTTGTTGAATAACCTCAGCAACTGCGTCCTCATATTTATAGTTCTGTTTGTGTGCCATGAAATTGAAGAAATCATGTCTCAATGCAGGGAAACGGACTTTTACATGCTTCTGGTCATCTAAAAGAAGGGATTCAGTTGAATCTCCGTGAATCATGCGATTTATTTCGCTGTTGTGAAGCTTTGTAATGTCTCTAGTTGCCAAGTACTCAACTAATAAATCATCCTGGTCAAATAACAATTTCAAGTAGTCTGTATCAGACAAGTCTTTGATGATCGTATCCTCGTCCTCGGAAACTTCATTGTCATTGATACTTTTTTTGTTATTCAATATATTTCTAATAAATTGGTTCAAGTTTCTGGTTAGGACCCAAATTCTTAATTTAGGCAAAAATGTATAGCCTTTGAACTTCTTACTCATCAATCCTTTATAACCATATTCATTATTTAATAATTTTGAGTATTCGTTTGGAATATAGGCAGGTTCTCCTTCAACTATGGACAATCTCATTGGACTGAGTTCTTCTAATCTTGCAAAGTGATTATTACGACAATTATAAGCTGTCAAGTACTCATTTCTATCTATGTCACTGATAGTTTGGTCAACTGATGCTCTACTGAGTTCATCTGGCAATAACTTATGGAGCCTGGCGGGTAATTTCAGATTTGACAAAGCTAACCCAGTGATATCAATATAAAACCCAGTATCCAAATCGATAAATCTTGCATCAATATTATTATTACCATTTCCTTTTGTTCTGGAAGAAATGAAGGTTCCGCAATCTAAGAAGTACCTACCGTAACGGATTTCATTATTATATCCTTCACCAAGATCCATGACTATAGATTGGTTAAATTTTCTGGATAACGTATGCAAATCAGAAATTGGCATTTGAACATCAATATCATTATCCCAAGGAAATCCCACTCCATCCCAATACCACGATAATAAGGTACCATGCGCAATCCACGTATTTAAATTATAAGTGTTTGTAAATGTTAGCCATGCCCTAATTAATCCGTGTAAAGAAGGAGACTGTTTATCGGTGTAGTTAATAATACCATTAAAAAATCTCCAATCGTAATGCCCACCAAGTGCATAATTAGATTCCTTTCTAATAATCTTAGCTTCATTGAAATATTTTGGGGGGTATCCCTCATTGAGAGAAACTTGTAACGACATTTTATAAAGCTTCTCTGTTTCGGTCAAAGAGTCATCAGGAACTTTTTCCAAAGCTGCCAATATTTCCGACGAATTATCTTTAAATTGCTCATGTGCCAATACCCTTTCGTATTCAACTACTGTATCTTCTGGAACTGGGCTTTTCTCCTTGAGTACATCATTCAACCTTGTTAATTCCCGATCAATATTGATAATTATATCTTTGGAAATATGCAAGTCTTCCCTGTACTCTCTTCTATATTCTCTGATATACTCCGACAATAGAGGCGAGTCCGCAATCTTAACACGGTCTTTAGTGTCTTGAGATACACCCACTTGCAAACCTGTACCTCCTAACTTCAATTTATTCCCATTATTATCCCGGGAACCTGGTAAAATAAAGACAAGTGACATTGGTGGGGGCATAAAATCGTGTAAATATGACTTAGCCTGCAAAATCTTAAACTTCTTACGGGATCTGCCACCATATTGAAAAACATGGAAACCAGTGGATAACTTGCTTTCTTTGATCTGTTTCAATAAATCTTTGAAGACAGAGTCTGCTTCAGGATCATTCAAGACGTCGTCAATCTTCTCATCGTCGATGCAAAAGGTCTCAGGCTTTTGAAGCTCCATTTTTCTATTTCTAAGATCACTCTTAACAGTAAGATCAAATTCATTGCAACCTTGCTTTTCGTCTCTCAAAAAGTGTTCATTAAGTACCGCTAAGTCAACCCAGTCAGCCCAGTGGAAGTAAGGCAATACTAATTGGTCCAACGGACGGGACTTCTTGATCTGACGCCTCAAACTATTAAACACAAAGTTCAACGTAAACCTAGGATCAAATACATGCAAATTAGGGCTTTCAACAGCTTCCGGATCCACCATATAATCGGGCAAAACAAGTTCATGGTCCCTTTCATCCTTTGTTACATCCAAAAGCCATAACTGGTTCTTTTTTTCGTCCGACAAATCCACATCATCCTTATGATATATGTGGTTAAATCTCGAATCGAGCAACTCATTAAATGCTTCTGCGCTCTCGGTATTTTCATCATTAAACATAATCTTTCGGATATCAAATATATTTTCTGTAAGGTTTTGCTGTATTGAAACCTCAGGATTATAATTCAACAACGAAAGTATTGCTAGATTCAATACTACGAGTATTATTAGCAAAGCTAGACAGCGGGATCTTCTTATCATGATGTAGTTGATCAAATCGTTTACAAAAGCGACTATCAGTACAGTTCATTCAATACACTTCAAAGCTTGAACCCGGTTTGTAATGTAATACGAGAACTTCAATTAAACAATATATAGAAAGATAACCAGTGTACAATAGAAAAAACAAAAATATTTCGACGAGCCATAGTAAATAGATTCTCAGCTTCAAAGCCTTGCGAGCACTTACCAGACAGGTGATATTTTTTCAGAAAAATCCAAAGCCAACAATAACAACTCCATCTTTAGATAACTTCTTACATATATACACAATGAAATTGAATATAGCATGTGTTCAGATTAATCCAAAGATAGGGCACGTTGAGACCAATATTAAAAAGGTCCGGCAAATGTTAAGCAAATTACAGGGCGTTGATATAGTGATGCTTCCCGAATTTGCCATCACAGGTTACAACTTCCCTGATAGAAAGGCATTAGAGCCATATTTAGAGTTAACTACCAGCGGACGGTCTACACAATTAGCTAAAGAAATTCTGACCAAGTATGAGTGCTTCACATTGATCGGGTATCCAGAAAAGGATAAAGAACGAGACTACAACATATACAATTCAGCGGTGTTAACCGCCCCAAACGGGAGCGTACTATATAATTACCGAAAAACGTTTCTATACGACACTGATGTAGCATTTGGATGTCAAGAAAACCCAGATAAAGAATTTAAACCCTTGCGTTTGGTTCTAGATAAAGAGTACTATTTGAACAAGCAACCAAATAAGGAATACCCAGCTGTTACCACAAACTTCGGAATATGTATGGATCTAAATCCATATCAGTTCACTGCTCCGTTCAACAAGTTTGAAATGTCGTTGGCATGCTTTGCCAATAAAGCGACCCTTATCCTTTGTCCTATGGCCTGGCTATCTTCGAAGTCCCCATCCATAAGCGAATCGGGGGACAAGACGCACCAAAGCGAAATGTACGAGCAGAAATTCTTTTCTCTGAACAATGCTCCTGCTTATAATCTAGAAGCGATCTCGCGAGATAACTACTCCAATCAGCTCGTCGAGCAGCACGAACAACACGACAAGCCTTTTGTGCCCCAGAATCCTGACTATTCCACCATCAACTACTGGATATTACGTTTTTTCCCATTTCTAAATCACCCCAACAATCAGTTGGCCAAATACTACAAATCCGTCACCGTCGTCGCGTGCAATCGTGTTGGTATCGAGTCTGACGTTCTCTACGGGGGCTCGTCCGCGATATTCCAATTTTCTGATTCCCCTGGAAATTACGAAATCGATAACCGTAATCCAAGTGTAGTGGTGAAGGGGTGCTTGGGCCAAGGTGAAGAAGGGGTTTTAATGCGAGAGATAGATATAGACGTGTCAGCATCGAGTTAATATGTTATGCCAGATATGTACCCTGTAGCTTAAGCGGCTCGTAACGAGTATATTTGCTAAATAGGAATAATTTGCATATAAAACACGATTTTATAATTTGAAACAATTCCATAAACCTTATAGAGTAAGTTGTAGTGTGAGTATAGTGAAAATTTATTTTTTGCGCCTCACCAGTCATCCCTATTTATAATTAGATATAATCTCCTACAAATGCCATAGTGTCCTTTTTAAGGGTCATATGAACTGCTTATCAGGTTATTCGTAAGACTAAACAAGAGAATATGTTGAAATCATTGAAGTTACCTAGGAAGCTCATAGTAAAAGTCTTACTCCTATTGGTGGTGACGGTTATTATTGTTAGTACATCGAACCATGCTTTAGCGAGGCCTTCCGTTAAACAATATAAATTAAAAATCCAGAGAGCTATCCATTTAAAATTCAATAACTGGACGAGCAATTTTCTCACGAAGGACTACGGATTGGAATCCAACCATGAATTCTTGAATAAACTCGAAGAAATTAAGGCCGAGAAGTTGGCAGATGATCCAGGAAATGAAATGTGGGATATAAATGAAAAAGTACTCAACAACTTACCACTAGAAGTGAAAGTTCCTAAGTACTTTTTGAAGCCAGAGGAGATGAAGCCAGTGATTCAGCCATTTGATCCACGGTTTACACTTGGTGTTTATCTCCAGTGGATCAAACGTCACCCTAAGGAGCCATTGCCATTCCATTGGTCTGATTGGGTAGACTTGACCAAGTTGCATAAATATATTTTAGCAGATGATACGAATAAGATATCATGTAAAGACCTCTTTGATATCAGTGGGAACATCGAATTGGTGCAAAATTCCAAGTTAGTTGAAGTTCAAAATTATTGTAAGGACAACAAAGACATCCCATTAGGTTATCAAATAGTTGATTTTTCAGGTCCTCAAACAGTCCCAAATCACGAAATCTTGGGTAAATCTTATTTGTATTCAGGAGCACCATCACCGGTAAAATTAATATTTATGACTGAATCCCAAGGATCCTACGAGATGGATGTCTTGGATCATGAAGCGAATAATTTGAAGCATAGTTTATTGCATAATTCCATTGTTGAGACATTGGTTAATAAGCATGACATTAAAAGCGTAAATGTATTAGATGCGTATCAAGATTTGGTCTCTAAAATTCCTCCTGAAAACAGTGAACAAGTATTGAGTGACTATGAGATCCACATCCCTAAGGAATCGTTTAATATTGATCCGCAAGAGGTCATCAAGACGATGTCTGAAAAAGAGGACTTGAACAAACTTGAATCAGCCTACCTTGATTCGATTAAATATTCTACCAATGAGAATAATCCACCTAAGTTTTTTAAAGAGGCTAAATTATTAGAAAAACAGCCACAGAAGTGGTTAGGAGAGCATTATGATTGGAGATTTTTTAATGGTATCAACGTCGGAAAAGAAGAGCAGTTATTGTCTTTACATAGATTGGTAAAGAATTATCTCAGTTTTGCCAGACAGCATGGGATTGTGACATGGATTGCTCATGGATCGTTGTTATCGTGGTACTGGAATGGTATTGCATTCCCATGGGATACAGATATTGATGTACAAATGCCAATCGGGGAGTTATATAACTTGGGAAGACGCTTCAACCAAACTTTGGTGATTGAAAATGTCGGAAATGATAAGAAAAAATTTAATGGTATGGGCAAATATTTTATAGATGTGGGATCAAGTATCACGCATAGAACTAAAGGAAATGGTAACAATAACATTGATGCAAGATTTATAGATGTCGATACCGGGCTCTATATCGATATCACAGGGTTAGCAATAACTGAATCCCCAGCTCCACCAAGATATGATTATATAATAGATAAGGACAAATCAAAGCAACTAGTCTTGGAACAAGCTAAGAAAAATGGTCAAATAGACCATTATGTCAAGAATGAGCAACTCCAAGCTTATAATTGCCGTAACAATCATTTTAACACCTTCGAAGAATTGAGTCCTTTGGTCTTGTCGATCGTCGAAAATCAATTGAGTTATATTCCGAGTAATTTTATCATGACTTTAGATTACGAATATGGTGTGAAGGGTTTAACTAAAATCAACTTCAAAGATTATTATTATATGAACAACCTCCGTATGTGGGTTAAGACAAGCAAGGTCTTAGAATACATGAAAGACCCTGCTGCATGGTTGAAAAAGAATAAATCGTCACCTCTATCTAGTGAGCCTGCACCAGATTCGACTAAAGATTCTGCTGAACTGGCATCTGATAAGAAGCCCTCGAAGCGTGAAGTCTCTGATCTCGAGAAGTTCCAGATAAACAAGTTGACTCTTGACAACCACATTGATTTATTACAAAACAACGAGATTTTCAAGGAATTCGTCAAGACAGTCGAGTTTACAAAAGCCCATGAGCTTGAAATGAAGTGCCTCATGAAGGATGACTATAAGAATGCAAAGGCCCTTATCGAAGACTACTCTAGCCAGTATAACGTGGGTACCGCTTTGAGAAGCGATTTGTTCATGAACAGATTGTTCAAAGACGGTTGGAACTACGACGGCGAAGTTGAAAAGTTGTTGAGGTTAACGGAAGCCTATAAATCTGTATAATAGAGTAACATGGCATATGCCATTTGTGTATAGTATTAAATCGTACGTCGATAATAAAATCTAATGAAAGTCCTACTAATTACGAGTTGTGTATGTAGTTCTTTACCCCAGGGCCCAAGTACTGTGTTACGTAGCCCGTGTCTATATCCAGCTTCCGTAACTTGCAGGTGATGACGCCATTTCGTACTATTATATTACCCATGTCGCGTTTCAATGTCTCATGTCTCTGGCCCTACACCTTACGTCGCCTTTTTTGACTACATGTAACAATTGCAACCTACTTATGTGCCCTGTCACATCTTTTGACCACCTTAAATACCGAAGAGGCTTAAACGCGTATCACGATATTCACGCTACGCCATTTTGACCCCATTTTATCCAATACGTAAATTATTGGCTTGGCCGCGGCGAGCCCCCAATGTTACTCCTATCGCCTTTGTCACCTTTCGTTGTTTCGGCGATGCTATGGCCAGATATTAACAATTAGAACATCTTTATCATACAATAGATTAATAACTCTTTCCACTAGCCCATTGGACCTGCACCATCGAAGTATGCGCTAATCAAAATAATAGTATCACTAACTCAACTTGCTGCAGCCATGCTAGAAGATGCTCTAAACGCTTTGTAACTCCAAACCTTTATCTATCTCGTGATGTAATTATGAACTAAAGCTGCCGGTAATCTATTCCCGAACAACCCTAATTACGTAAATGCTTTCTAGAACGTTCGTCCTCGGCACATTCCCCTGATACCATACAGGATTTTCGCACCAAACTATCTTGGACTCTAGTTAGGCCAAATGTGGGAAATTTCTTTTTCTATTGCAGCTAACAATCCTTAGTCATATGCGCATTGTAAACCCGGTATAATTGCTGTTCAATAGGTATGCATAGTTAATGAAAATCGTGGCGTGTGGTTCTGTATATGAATAAGGCGTCGAAGAAAAAAAAATTTCGTTATTATTACCAATTTAGTAATGCATTTTGGCTTGGAAAAGATATATAAGTCCCGACCATTCCAGGGTTAGATAAGAATTTTATTTTGTAATTACTTATCAAACTAAGTTAATAACTACACATAAAATGCAATTCAAATCTGTTATTCTTGCTTTAGGTGCTGCTACCGTCGTCTCTGCTGCTACTAACTCCACTGGTGCTGCCGGTGGTTCTAACTCCACTGGTGGTGGTGTTGGTGGTTCTAATGGTACCGGTGGTGGTGTTGGTGGTTCTAATGGTACCGGTGGTGGTGCTGGTGGCTCCAACGATTCTGGCTCTGGTTCTGGTTCTGATGGTGAAAGTGGTGCCTCTATTGTTGGTGCCGGTGTTGTTGGTGCTGTTGCCGCAGCTGGTGTTGCTTTATTATTCTAAGCTCACACCCACAATATTAATTTTATAATTTCAAGAGAAGAAGCTAGTTTTTTTTTCGAGTATAAAATATTGACTTTAGTACCATTTTTCAGAGCTCTAGCCTTAATGAGCCTTAATAACTTCGGGCCAGAGGCTTTTGTTGTTTTTATGTAATATTTAATTTATATATCAGTAATACAAACAATAAACTAGTGAAGGTCGATGTAGGTTTTAATGAGCTTCTTACCGTGTCCATGACATTGTTTCTGAAACCACTGCTTGAGTACAACCAAAAAAAAATGAACTAAATGCCGAGCAGTTTATTGAAAATATTGGTGCGTAATGCCATTAGTTGTTAATCTCAGCTAAATTGGGACAAATTGGGACAAACTGACCCGGAATATTAATTGATACCCTTGTCTGGGGTGCTATTGTTCGGGCGCAGTATTTTTTGCATGAGCAAAGCCCATGATGTCACATGACTTTGCTTTCGCACATTATCATGGTTATTGCTATTGTAAAGGGAAGAACGCAACAACGCTACAACAAAACCCTCAATTGATGAATTACGCTATATAACTAAACTTATATCAAATTTAGCTATGCAAGATCATGCGAAAGTATTTCACAAAGTTGTTGCGGAAATTTCGACTTAAAGCTCAATAATAGTCTATATATGGATTATAAGATAAGAATATGAAAACTAGATGGTTTGTGCTTTGTAGTTAAAACATGGCATACTAGATCTTAGATTGCTTTTGAATTAAATTAGGCATATCTATTGTTGGGAGGTCTTAAATCGTGAATAATAGTCATAGATATTTGATAGATATTTCTTCTTTTGGGCAATTTTTTGTGAAATTACTCAAAACGAGTGAAAAGTTCTTTTGATGGATTGCAAAAGAAGTGAGAGAGCAAGTTCGTATATGCTACTAAAGGGGTAATATCAAAAGATCAAGTGCTAGATTGTACGCCCTATTTTGCTATAATGGAAATAGAATGATTGAAATAGGACTGTTTTGTATTATTGGGAATCCATTTAAAATTTGCTCTTAAATTACATAGCCTTAATATTGCGATAAAGATAGGACAAGAAATCTTAGAAATACGGGGCACTGTAATAGGAATATAGTTTTGGTAGTAGAAATTAGATAAATCTGCAAGGCAAGCAAGCAGCTGAACAGACGACTGGGACTTCCCTTATGTAGTGTGTTAGTTATATTTGATTTAATGGGTCTTGGTTCGACTCCCGTTCCAGATTGTGCTTTTAAAAATTGAACACAAAAGTGATTTGGTGGGCCCCAGGTTTTTAGAATGTCCGTACAATAAATAAAACCACTAGAAAACTTTATCTATCAATTTGAAAACAAAGATGTCAGTATCAGATGACTCAGACCAAGGCTCCGCAAGGCGGATGCTGTCAAAAACTTCGGTCTTAACTGAAGATCAAAAGAAAGTATGTAATGTATCGCTAATTATTTTAAGCTCAGGACTAACTAAATATAGGCCCACCATATTGCCTCAGAACAAAAGAGGAGAGAGAATATTAGATCAGAATTTGATAAGATCGTTTCTTTAACTCCTACGTTAAATGAGCTGGAGAACAGATCGGAATTAAACATTCTTACCAAATCTGCTGATTATATCGACCAATTAAAAGAAGATAATAATAAATTAATTCAGTTATGTATTAGTAAAGGCATAAATGTTCCCGACGAGTTGATTTACAAAGGACCAGGGTCAGGTTCCAGTAGAAGTTAAGGGTGCTTTGCTACATGCTGGTCGTGGACGAGTTTTGTTCT
This sequence comes from Debaryomyces subglobosus, assembly GCA_003708965.2. Taxonomy (NCBI): domain Eukaryota; kingdom Fungi; phylum Ascomycota; class Pichiomycetes; order Serinales; family Debaryomycetaceae; genus Debaryomyces; species Debaryomyces subglobosus. The sequence continues at coordinate 4,108 of PPOW02000016.1, read as the reverse complement.
ATAATGTATTATTTAGTTAGGTGAAAGAATATTTAGATTAGTATTCCACTGTCCAAATAATTGTAAAAGAGAAAGGATTCTTATCGTATGTCCAACTCTGTAAAACTGGTATTATCTCGTAGTTACTTCCGAGGTTACTTACGTTCTCAAGTTTAGTAAATATTTGCAAACGATGTGGCAAAGTTTTGTTGACCTCGACTAGATTACGGACTAGATTAGAATCATTGGTAAACAAAGTAATGAGCTGTATGTTTCCATTATTAATATTGACCACATTTGAAGATTCGAATAAATCAACTATGTTGGTAATTTCTGATGCCTGCGGTTTCATATCTTCTTCATCTTCATACATCCCAATACTGTTCTTGAAACTACATCCACCCCATTCAATACATGCATTTTTAGGTAATTTTTTCACCTTAACTATGATTAGATTCCTTGCATCATCATTGGTGGCCATTTCAGCAATATATTTTTGCCATGTCTCACTGACAATATCCAAGTTTATCGAATCAACAATGAAACAAATTATGGTCCCAATCTCAGGAACGCCGATCAATTCTTTAACACGATGTAAATGTTGCAATGATAATACGGAGCTGCAGATTCTGTTGCTTAATTTTGCGTCTTTAAGTAACTCCATAGATGAAGGTTCCAACGGTATTTGGCCAGAAAGTGTAGCTATTTTATATTGTAAATTTTCTTCAACTATAGCCTGGGAATAAGGACCAATGTTTTGTGGGGCCCAATACGATCTGGACCTGATATGAATACCTTGTTTGATTTTTGAATGTATCACTGTACATGACAACTGGACTAACGTTGTCAGGCTTAAAGTCGTTTCAATACATATGCGGGAAGGTGGTAGATAATATTTACTGAATTGTTCTTCGTACACCTTATTCACTTCATTGAATTGATTAATATCTGAAAGAAGCAAAGTTACATGCTGGATATCATTAAATGAGGAATTATAGGTAACCAAAATATCGTTCAAATTCTTAAAAATTTCAATTGTTTGTTCTTCCAATGTTGATTTTTTACTGGTTAAGTTGGAAATGTACAACTTATCTTTTGTTGAGACAACATATACATCTGGCTGGCTCTTGATACCGGATATATTATCTTCTTTACATTGCTCGTCATCTTTCATTTCCTCCATGAGTTCTTCAAAAATGGCTGAGAACGGTTCACTTAACAAGGGTGGTTGGGCTAAAGAAATATTTGAAGAAGCGTCCACTTTATCACATAGATTGACTTTAAGTCTCAAGTATGAGACATCATCATTTGAATGATCGACAACTTCCTGCTCAATAATTTCCAATTTCTTATGCTTGAAAAACGGCGCATCAAGCACTATAGTTTCGAATTCTCCCCCTTCACCGCAAATATGGACTTCATACATCTGATTCAACTTGATTAAATAGGGATACATCTGCTGTATCGATTTTCCCAAATGTGTAGAATTCAACCCAATTGCTGCAACTTTGATGATCCTAGCATCTAACCGATTGTTGCACATTTCCCCCATCAATTCAAGCTGATTTCGCTGCCACAAATATGCAAGACATGTCAATCCCAACCTGCCACACACATTTTCAACCCTTGTTCGCTGATAGTGCGATAAGATTGCACCACAACTAACTCCTTCTACATCTGGATGTTTTTCCTTCACTGTCTTAAGCAATACGTACAAATCCTCTATTTCATCCTCCTCAGTTTTGATGTACTCTAATCGCTGATTTTTTGAAGATCCGTTGATTTCTTGTCTATAGAGCGGAACGTCCAAACATTCACCATAGTACTCGATTATATCGTGTCCAACTGTTTGGAACATAAACGAATCTAGCTCATCGACACCCGCTTGTTTGGGATACAAGTTGCCCAATGCTACTAATTCATGACCTCTAGATATGCTATGATGTATGTTGAAGAAAGAATCTTTACCACCGGATATCAAAGCAACAAACTTCATTTTACAGCTATATCCTATATAAGATGGTTTGGCTAACAAGATTACATTACTTAAGTATATCTAACCCGCAAAATGTTCCCAAATGATCGAAACTGCAAAATAGCAGAAAAGCTCTAGTTTCCGGTCACATAATCCCGGCTGAAATGTACGCAGACTTGTGTAAATATGGGATCAAAAATTTGACCGAGTGAAAATGGCAGCTTCGTGAAAAACTTTTTTTTTTCACTCTCTCCAGTATATAAGTCCATCTCTCGCAGTAAATAGTTTCTCACTTAGATTTTTAATCAACTAAACTAAAAGAAGTCAACATGCCTCGTATGTATTCAGATATTATAACATAAATACTTCTAGCTTCTTAATACGAATAGTTCACTATTCATTGAGGTTCGGGTCCTCATTCATTTGATCATTGTATCAGAGCTTATTATTGTGACTAAATTCCCGACACTTTAGTTTCAAATAATAGTAATAAGTCTCATTTGTTTTGCTTAGGCACGCTGCTACACTGACATCCGTTAGGTCGTATGCGGTTGTTTGTGAAGAAGCTGATCATTTGATGACTTGTTGTAATGCTTTTATACCTTGACATTTGTGTGTCGAAACCGTAATTCGAAGTGTCTTTCGCAAGAATACATTCTAACATTTATAGGTGCTCCAAGAACTTACTCTAAGACTTACTCCGTCCCAAAGCAACCATATGAGTCTGCTCGTTTAGACGCTGAATTAAAGTTAGCTGGTGAATACGGTTTAAAGAACAAGAGAGAAATCTACAGAATTGGTTTCCAATTGTCTAAGATCAGAAGAGCTGCTCGTGATTTGTTAACCAGAGAAGAAAAGGACCCAAAGAGATTATTCGAAGGTAATGCTTTAATTAGAAGATTAGTCAGAACTGGTGTCTTATCCGAAGACAAGATGAAGTTAGATTATGTCTTAGCTTTACAACCAGAAGATTTCTTAGAAAGAAGATTACAAACCCAAGTCTTCAAGTTAGGTTTAGCCAGATCTATCCACCACGCCAGAGTCTTGATCACCCAAAGACACATTGCCGTTGGTAAGCAAATTGTTAACGTCCCATCCTTCATGGTCAGATTAGATTCCCAAAAACACATCGACTTCGCCCACAACTCCCCATACGGTGGTGGCAGAGCCGGTAGAGTTAAGAGAAGAAACCAAAACAAGGATGCTGGTGATGCTGATGCTGAAGAAGAAGAATAAATCATTTGATTTTTAGTTAATATTTACTTTCACTTTAAATTAATAATATATTCTAATTTGGTCTTTTCCAATTCACTTTTCATTTATATTTATGTAGTATAGCAATTTAAAATGGTTATTTATGGGTAATTCTCCTTTGTAATTAAGCGATACAATACTACTAGCATACACTCCCTACATCATATGGCTACCTATAGACATGTTCGTTTGGTAGTTATAGAGATGTTTACTGAATTAGGGTTATAGCCCGCAATTACACAAAACCTCGAAAAATGAAAATTTTCAATTCTCGCTAGTCCGACTAGGTACGATAATTTCAATATACATACATACATTTTATAGTGATTTAAAGGTTTCTATTATACTTGAACAAGATTAAAAATGGGTAAATCGTATGTGTTAATAAGGTGAAATAAACCAAAACTAGAGCATTACGTATCATACATTTCAAAGTGAAAAGGATTTGATTTTAGAATAGTGAAAAGTGAAAAGTCCAATGAAATGAAAAGATCGAAATAAAGGGCAAATTGCAATATTAAGAAAGAGAATTAATTGCTTTAGAATATGAAAACCTATTTAAGAAATACTGAATAGAGGAGATTAGGTGTTTTGATACAAAGTTAATAATGTAGAAGAAAAAATGGATAGGCAACGAAATGTATGATACGAGTTCTCCGGGAAGTTTACTAATTGACAGGTGAATACTAACATCATTATAGTCGTGGTTATAGATCTGGTACTCGTTACCTTTTTCAACGTGACTTTAAGAAGCATGGTGCTATTCCATTATCTACTTACTTAAAGACTTACAGAGTTGGTGATATTGTTGATATCAAGGCCAATGGTTCTATCCAAAAGGGTATGCCACACAAGTACTACCAAGGTAAGACTGGTATTGTTTACAACGTCACCAAGTCT